>CATIWC010000354.1:0-471047 GCA_948472305.1 Vicia faba
TACTACTATTTATTCATACAATACTTATGTTTCATTCTATTACTTAGGCTTATTAACACCTGTAGTTACTTTTAAATATTTTTTTAAGAAAAGTAGTCAATAGATCTAATAGATTTATTTTATTTAGTGTTATATATATATATAAATATATATATATATATATATATATATATATATATATATATATATATATATATATATATATATATATAACTTTCATATTTTATTTTATATTTCAAATAATTTAGTAGTATTAGTAAAAAATCTTATTAAAGTGAAAATAGAAAATAGTATTTAGTTTTTCTATATAGAGAAGGACGAATGCATAAGTTGTAATTTAAATATTTTGAAAATATACTTTATTAAGTATCTAAATAGAGAATTATTATATATGAAATACTTTTAATTTTACTAAATATTTAATATAATGTACATAAGAACCAAATATTATATAAATAAATTAACTACGAGAAATGCTACATAATTAAAATCGATATATCATATAATATTAAAAAAGTATGATATTTTATTTGAAATCTGTAATTATTTATTTGTAATTCTATAATTATTTAAATTTTAATGTAATTTTAATTATTATTTTATATAAAACATTCGTAATTATTTTGTCAAACAAAAAAATTGACTACAATTAGATTACAAATAAGAAATAATATTAAAAGGAAAAGAAACTAATTTCATAAAGAATAATAAAAGGTATAAATATTGTAATAATGAATTTATGGTATAAAAAGACACAAAATAATAGTATTATAAATTTGAAATTAATATCATTTGATTATATTTAATAGGTTAGTTATTATACCTTTTTTTAAAAAGGTCAAATAAAAAATATAATGTGAATTAAGATCATGTTAGTTTCCATTTTCATACCACTTTTATGTGAAGTTAATTCCCATATCTATTTTCAACTTACTAAATATTATGTGCAAGAATAATAAATAAAAAATCTTGCTCTAAAGTTTTTAAGATGCAGTAGTCATTATACATATCATTTAAAATCTATTAACTTTTTGAAACCATAAATTATTATAATATTGAATTCAATTTAATTGCTTTTAATTCTCATCTATTTCATGTTGTTTAATGCAAAATCATCATTGACTTTTCTACTATGTTAATATGTTGGAAAAAAAATTAAAATAGTAATCCTAAATAAATATCATTGATTAGTTTTCTTAAATATAGAAAAGTGGATAGACGAAGAGAATTCACACGGATAACGTTGTTATAAACAGAAACAAACTCCATTACAAATCCAATAATGTATACAATTGAAAAATCATAAAAAGATTGTAAACAACAATATTATACAATTGAAAAATCATAAAAAGATTGTAAACAACAATATTCCCTCAAATGAGTTGGTGTTAGGTGACCTTTGTAAATAAAAATTCTGTATGAAATTGAAAAATCATAAGAAATTTGAAATTTTTTAGAGGTTTAATACAGATGTAATAGCAACCATGATATAATAGCAAGATGATGAGTTTCTTTAATATGTACATCTTCCAGGAAAGCATATACTTAACAATTAACTTTAACTTTAACTTTGATTTGATTAAGATATTATGTCTAATTCAGAATGTGTGAAAAAGAAATTTTGATAATTTATTTTAAATATTAAATGTTAAAAAGTACTTTAAAAAAACATTTAGATATCACCCCATATGCGCTTAATTTTGTTTGTTGTGATATCCTAGTTAATGTTACTGCTAATTTGGACTTTCCATGTGTATGTGATAAGAGGATATCAATGCAATAAAAAAATATCCGTAAATACAAGTTATGTTAGTTTCCATTTTCATACCATTTTTTTTATGTGAAGTTAACTCCTATCTTCATTTCAACCGATTAAATATTATGTGTAAGAATAATAATAAAGAAATATTGCTCTAAAGTTTTAAGATGCAATACTAAATATGCTCATGCCATGTCCAAACAATATTAGCTAAAATGATGATGTTTGCATGAGCATTTTAGCACGGTTGATGTATAGTGATAGCTAAAATGATGATGTTTGCTCTAAAGTCTTAATTATTTTAAAATAAAATATTAAAATAGTAATTTAAATAAGCATATAAGTTATGAAAATCATCATTACAAATATTCTTATTCAAATTAATTGAATAAATCATTTATTACTTAAACAAATTTCATTGATTATTTTTGTTAAATATAGAAAAATCGATAGAAAATAACAATATCATATATATGTATTCTAATGTTAATTATTAGAAATAATATGTATTTAATTTCATCTATTTATAGATTTTACTTTGTTTATATTATTAGTTTAAAATTAATGTGTATTTTCATAAACCTAAAAAATTATCAAATTATTTATAGTTAAATAACTTTTCTCTTTGAAAATCAAACATTATACTTCAAACAAAATCAAAATAATTTTCTCTATATTATTTCTTTAAATCTTAAAAATATAATAAAGATATCAAAATTTTACTCTCAACTTTCTCTTACATTTTCTTGAAGGTAAAAAAAAATATTTATGTTTATAAAGTTTCAGAAGTAAATATAATTTAAAATTAATATATTTATTTTAAACTTAATTATTTTAGTCTTAATGATTTTAGATATGAAGTAATTATAAAACATTAACTTTTAAAACTTAACAATTTTTATAGGAAAAATATTATTTTATGAAAAACATATGCAATAACAATTTTATCAAAAATAGTTATCCAAAAAAGTAGATCCTAAGTTATATTAAATATCTTCTTTTTTTTGTAGATCTATTATTTTTTTTGTCTAAATTGTAAAAAGAAATTCTCTTGTGCATAATCTACAAACATGCACAATTAGTTTTTATCATTCTCAAAAGACATTGCTTTTTTGGAAGAAGCAAAAAAAACAACAATAACAACATTTTGATTCCATATAAATTAGGGTTAAAATAGGGATTGATTGATGTGGATTGAGATTGTTATATATATATATATATATATATATATATATATATATATATATATATATATATTACTTTTGTTCGTTCTCCTTTCCATAAAAAATCAACACATATTCTAGGTTCAACCGTCCTATATGCTCATGCCATGTCCAAACATCATCATTTTAGCTATCACTATACATCAAACCATCCTGCAACTTGAAAAATGATGGCAAATCAGTTACATAAAATCTGTTTTCAGCATACATAACAACATATCAGATGACAAGGTCACATACATACATACACATACACGATTAAAGCCAGGAACAAAAACTCACGATTTCCATACCAAAACAGATACAAAATCAAAACAGAATTTCACAACACAAACATTTAATTCACAATTAAACTGCACATTAATGCATTCCATATTGTTAGTGGAGACCTAACAATCATGCCTGAAGCAAAAAAAAAAAGACTTTCTCACCGGTTATAATTTACATAAATCAATTACTACTAAACCCATAAGCCACAACATGAAAAACCTTGTATCTCAATTGAAATTAAAAGAATCATTGAAAAAACATAAAAATCATTAATTATTTCCAATATCAACAAAAACATATATAACACTAAACAATAAATCCTTACCTATTGATAAGTCCATGAATCAGATTACAAATTTCTGTATAATATCAAATAAAAACTAACAAATGAAAAGGTCTGGCTATGGCGAAATGGTGGGAGTGGGAAGAAAAAAATGTCGATGAAGTGAGAAGAAATCTGAAGAATTTAGGGTTATAAATATGTGAGAAATCAAAGATGGTTGCATAGTAATGAATGTTGGAACTGTTTTCAGAGTTTGAATATAAACCGCTTTTAAACGTAATATGCTCATTCATTGCAAATTGAAAGGGTTGCAGTTACACATATGGATGAAGGTTGGATTTGAAATTGTAGTTTATAGAGAATGTAAATTGTAACGGTTGCAGTTAAGAAGCTTGGATGGATTTTATCAATTAATTCATTGATTTTTCCCAATTTTTTTAGAAATTAAAAATTGAAGTGTGTTGTGAAACAGCGGTGGAAAATTGTGAGAGAAGAAAGAATGAGTTTTCTTATATTATAGATTTATATTAGGTAAGCAAATATATATATATATATATATATATATATATATATATATATATATATATATATATAAAAGAACATCGACTACATAGAAAATTTCTAATATAACTTTTGCTTCAAAAATATTTTATAGTAGTTAAAGTTTAATGTTGTAACTAGTGGAAAATCCGTGTTATCGCACAGGTCCCGTATGGTTTTCATATCACATGATCTAATATTTATTTGTAAAGTTCTATCTTGTGTCAAAATTAAATTAATAAAAAACAATCAAAATACAATCAATTTTTAATAAAATAGTAAATTATACAACAAAATTTACATGACGTGCACTAATAATACCCACAATTTTCAGCATTATAAGTTCAAGTGTAAACTTCTCAATATTATAAATTTCATAGTTGAACTTGTCAATGAATGAACCAACCAACAACAACGACTCGCATCATACACCTGCATGGGAAAATATATCGAATTAGACATTCAATATTAAGAAAGGATTAGGTGAAAAAGATTACCAACTAATAAAGTGCATAGAAGACTTCTTTGTTTACAATATTCGTAGTGGTCGAACACGGTGCATTCTGCTTGTCATATATTAAGATTTTAATACCACTTTTGGTTGTAACCCTCGAAATTGCAACATACAATTGCCCATGACTAAAAACATGTGTAGGCAAATATAATCTGACATTATCAAGTGATTGACCTTGGGATTTATTAGTTATCATTGCATATTATAATACGGTGGGAGAACTGACTTGGGTGTTTTGTATTTTATCGCAATTGTTGCGGATATCAAGAGTTGTCATTGACTTTTATTTTATCCAATAAAGGAAAGGGTGAAAAGAACAGGAAAGACCTTTTGAGAATTTTCTTGAGTTCGGGGGGTAGATTATGAAAAGGGAAGGTGTTAGCACCCTTTTCATCCTTAGTTATTTACGGGCTCTTATTTTCTAGTTCACTTTGAAATGCTTTGTAAAATGTGTTTATGTTGGTTTTGAAAGTATTTTTGAAAAGTGCCTTTGTTTAGGCAAACTTTGTAATGATTCTCGTCTCTATAAGAATGTATACAAAGTGTTGACTTTTGAAAATATTTCATAAAAGTGTTGGTGTGTTTGAAAGATGTTTTATTTAAAATGTTTGTGAGCAAGAAACACGAGCGTTCTACCTACTCAAAAAATATTTGTTCTTTTCCTCCTCCTTTGGATAGTGTTATCTTACCATTAGTTAGTAAGAAACCATATCATTGGATGTGAAGGGATGGGCGTGGGTTATCATACAATCATAGAAGGCAACATTGTAAGATACTTTAGCAATTTGTCGTAAGGAACTATGATCGTTTACCGAAGGCAACATCGAAGGGTCATCGAGAGACTACGATCTTGTATTCGAGGGTCTTTGCTAACGTATCCCACGTTCGTGGGACATGACTGTTTTTATCTAAGACAACAAGTGTAGGTTAACCCTAGAGGTGCAAGTGTGTAAGGTGTATTATTTTCATGCATTTTTGTCTTGAATTAGGGTTGTCTACTTGTTGATTTTAAATCTTACTATACAAACCCTAGTTACTAGCAATAATATTGACAGCGATAAATTGAGGAAATTTAAAGTTCTACGCTATTACATTATTGAGGGATGGGGGTACAAATTACAAATGGGGATGAAAGTAATTAAAACCTAATTACTATTACAACCATATTGAATAATACCAAATAAAATGTATAAGAATATAAAGATAATATAAAAGAAAATTATTTTTTATTGTTTTTTATGGAAAAGGGTTTGACTAACTAATTAATCTAATTGATTTGAAAAATAAGTTAATTGAAATCCTAAAATCTAATTTAATTAATCAAAATTAAATTAAAACCTAAAATCTAGATTAATTTATGAAGGAAAATATTTTTAGGGTTTTAAGTCAAAAATAAAGGTCTCCTTATTTAATTATTAAAGAAAATAATATATTTTTGTGTTTTTTATTAAGAAATAATAATAATAAAATAAAATAAGAAAATAAAATGAAATAAAATATAAAATTCAGGGGGGGTTAGAAAGTAAAAAGAGAGAGGTTTGAAGGAAAACAATTTTTTATTTGGTCTAGGCCCAAGGCCTGTTTTTGTAATCAGAAATTAAAAAAAAAAAGAATAAAGAAAGAAAAGAGTTGGGTTGCATGGTGAAAGGTAAACAAGGGGTGAGAGGGAGCAAAAAGAGCTGGCCCAATAGCTGGAAGGCCCCAAGCGCTGCAAACAAAAAAAAAATGAAACAGGGAAAAATATGAAGAAAAAAAACCCAAAAGGTCTCGTTGGAGCTCGAACAAAGGACCTTCCACATAAATGCCTTACGCGCGCGCTTGCTTCCATTGGAGTGGCTTGTACATCCGGTATAGGAACAACAATCATTAAATTTAAAATAAAACATGTCCATGGTTGTACTTCATCTTTAACCTTGTGCCAGATTTTAGAACTTCTGAACTAACTCATTTCTCGACCATTCTCAAAAGTGTAAACATCAAACTTGTTAGAAATTTCATCACGATTTCAGAAATATAAATAACTTAAGCTAACACTTAAAGATGAACACGAATTTCTAATGGTACCAAATTATGACCTAATTTTTATGTAACTTCAGACTTAAAATTCACAACACTCAAGCAATATATATATGAATTCTAAGGACATGGTTAGTTTCAGGGCTATGATATCTATATTTTATCTTTGAAAATGAAAGTCAAATGATGCATGTATGAAGAGTTAGAAAATCAGAAAACTCACCTTGAAAATGGAAATCGAGTTTTGAGTTTAAGCTTACTTCAAGGTGCTTCAATGATCTGGTGAGCTTCCTTGAACTTCCAAGAAGCTATTCCAATAGTTACTTTGAGCTAAGAGTGCTTGAAATGTTTTAGAGAAGTCCAAATGCAAGTGGCTGATTTTAAAAATGGAAGATGGTGAAAATGGAGTTACAAAAGTGTAAAAGGTATTGGGATGGCTTCTATATATGGTATAAAAGCTTGGTGAATGGTAAGAATGGAAAATGCACGAGTAGTTTGTGAGATGGCTATCAAAAATCAGAAATGGCACAAAAGTAAGGCTTGAGAGTAATTATGAGTTTTAGGGAGTTTGAGAGAGTTTCTAAGCTTGCTCATTCGTGTCCTAGGCTTGTGAATGAAGGCTCAATTATAGGCCTGTTTGGAAGCTTGGAGGGATCAAAAATACAAGATCACAAGTGATGGATATTTGACTTGTTTTTGAAGCAAGCTTGACAAACATCTTTCCAAGAAATGGTACAAGGCTTGTAGGGTGGCTAGCAACTTTAAACATGTTTGTTATGAGTTTGTAGAGGATGCTTTTTGTTGTACCCCAAAATTTTCCCTCCCATATTTCTCAAAACATTTCAAGAAAGATCCTCAAATTGCTCAAGGAAGTCCAAGGGTTGGCCAGACAAAGTCTCTCCTAAGGCAGTCTACCTCAAATTAGGGTTTCATGTTGCATCAAGATACTTGAGTCCAAGGGATCCCAAATGCTCACCGTTGTCCTAATATGCTCTCAAGATCATCCATGTCAGGTTTCAATCCTTGCAGAGGAAGGTTGCTCAGTCAATTGCTCAAAGGCCTGAAAATCGACTGTGCTAGGGCAGAAGTCAACTATGGCCCACATACAGTCAAACTTCAAGATTTTTGGCAAACATTCTCATTTTGAAGTATTATTCATCATTTGATCAAGGGTTGATCATGACTCATCAAGGATTTCTCACAATTCATCAAAACCCAAAAGTTGATGAATTAGGGTTTTGTAGGAAAAGTCAACTCAACTTTGACCAAGCATAACTTTCTCATACTTTATGATAAATGACCCATCCAAAGATCATTTTTAAGAGGATGCAATTCCCTACAATTCATATTCATATCCCAAGTTCAAAATATGCACTCACAAGAAGTAATGAATTTGGACATTATAGGTCATTTTGAAAAGTCAACAAAAACACCTTTTTTGTCAAAGATTCATACATGAACATGGAAGAATCAATTGAGATGAGACCAATGAGGGTTTCTTATAGGACATCCCAAGCTTTATAAAAATTACAAGAACACCTTCATGGAGTCAAAATTGAAGAAGTTATGCATTGGTGAAGTTGACCCTTTTTGCAAAATTGCCAAAAGTCAAATATGCCTCAAGTTGCAATTTTTATCAAATGGGCCTAATATTTTGCACTTGTTTTGAGTTTGTAGCATGGTCCACGAGCCCTAACTCTTCCCACTTTCCTTTATTTTATTTTTTCCATTTATTGTGATTTTTTATTTCAATTAAATCAATTTAAATCAAAATAAATCATGGAAATATCAAAATCATTTAAGTATTGAGATTTGGTGCATATTTCAGGTCCCTTGTACAGCTAGAAACAAAATAAAATCGTGAAAGGCATGTTTGTGCATGAAAAGATTGATTTTTGGCCTATTTTAGAAAGATCTTCATGAGAATCAAATCAAGATCAAAGACCATAATTGACAAAGATTGAAAGCACATTTGTAAACCTAATTCTATCAGTGATATATATTGGACAAATGCAGACCAAAAGAAAAAGGTTTAGAGGCGTGTAAGAAGAAGAACAAACTTGAAAAAATAAAGGAAAAGTGGTGATCTATTTTCCTATTTCCAGGCAGTTTAAAGACTCTCAAGCCATCTCTTTCGTTTCCTGGGCACTCAAGGAATCCATAGAAATCAAAAGCAAGCCTTCTCGTGCACTAGAACTCACTGTAAGTGGTTTACGGATTGGACATATTCTTGAAATCGAATATCTTTGTTTAAGCATTTGTAGCATGAATCATGTATATATTCTGAATCCTGGAAGCATTTGTAAGCTATTCATAACAATTAATTGCAGTTTTGCTAACCCTATAGAGAAACACCATCGTTAGGGTTTCTTGTTGCGTTTTGGGATCTTTTTATACAGGCAAAATTGGTCCACAAGAAGGGCACCATGATGCTCACCTGGCCAAGACGAATTGGTCCACAACATTAGATTTCATTTATCGTGCCTATATGTGATTTTGAAATGTGCAGGGGTTATAGCTACGGACCTTTGTCTGTAGGTAAAAGCCATTGGACCTTTTAGCAACGGAGAGAGGTTAGGGACTATGGCGTGGCAAGCCTTGATTGCTCCATTTGAATTTCGTGCGCTGATACTTTTTATTTTGTTTGTTTTTTAATATATTGACTAATGGTTGTTTGATATACAACAAGCGTGCGTGGCTCAGTTGGTAGTGAGGCAGATGGAAAAGGCCATAGGACCTGAGTTTGAATCCCAGGTCCCCCGTGTATTTCATATTATTTTTGCTTATATGATCAGGCGAGTACACATTGCGTGAAGACCACCATATGCCCTCAGGATTCAATCATTAGATCTCCAGAAGGCCAGATCTGAAGGTCACATGTGATGATCCACCAAAAGCCCTAGTCAACATGCAACACTTAATCAGGGAAGTCAACGTGGATCAGATTGTTGGGCCCAAAAGCTTGCTATTGACACCCCCCCTCAATTGCTGATTATCAGGCCCATTTTCTTTTTCTTTTCTTTTATAGTTTCTTTATTTAATTCATTTAAATTATTTTACTAACACAAAAATTAATTCTTTTTTTTATCAAAAATCATAAAATCAATTTTTCATCAAATTAGATTTAGGTTTTTTTATCAAAAATTAATTTAATTAGTTTATTTTAATTTTAGGATAACTTTAATTTGTTTTTTGTAAATAAATTAAAGCAAATAAGAAATTAGGGTTTTGTTTGATTTAATTCTTTTTTCTCAAAAATAACAAAATACAAAAATAGGTCAAATGTAATTAATTTTCTTCATTTAAATTAATTAGTAATTAGGTTTGTACATATTTAATTTAAAATCTTATTTTCTTAAAATGATCAAAAACAACCAAAAAATAATTCTTCTTGTAATTAGGGTAGACGAGGTCAAAACCCTATTTTTCTCTCGTTCTCGATTCATCGCGCGTTTATTTATTTTTTTCAAATATTGATGTAATTGCTCATGGAATGTAATAGATTAATAAGGACCTTTCTTTTCCGTTTATTTATCGTTTTACGGGTTTTTGGCTATGTAATTAATCCCCGAAGCCTTGTAATAGCATAGCTTTATTTTCCGTATTTTAATTTTCGCAAACATTAACTGTTAGATGTATGATAATAGGGTTGCATGACAAGACTGTATGTAAATCTTAAAATGGTTAACAAACCCTAAATGTGCAAAGATAATAACTGAAATTGAATCACTCGCACATGCACACTCCTAGGGTATACTCTCACTTCGGTTGCCTTTGGTAAATGATCATTAAGTATAGGGTATTTTAATGGTCGCTCTCTTCTCTAAACAAAGATCAAAGTCCCATTCGGAAATGTTGCATCGGAAAAGTTGCCTTAGAGATGTTGCCTCGAAGATAATCTTAAGACATTAGGGTTATACTAAGACGTCCTAACATTGCTTTAGTGATTGTACGTCCCTTTCGAATTGACCCTTATAACTCCAACGACGGTGTTGCCTACTCACTAATAGTAGGATAGCATTGTCTAAAGGAAACAAGAACAGAAACATTCTTTTTTCGAGTAGGTAGATGCTAGTAGGTACTTGCTCAAAACAAACTTTTTCCACACTTACACTCTTTTCAAACAAAGTTTTCAAAACAACTTCGTAACACTCTTGAAGACAGAAGCAAGAGTTAAATCGAAGTAAAACAAAAACTTTTTTCAAATCAAACACACACAAGCAATGTTTAAAATGATGAGCAAGTACCTAAGAGCCCGTAGAAAACTACGGATAGAAAGGGTGCTAATACCTTCCCTTTCTATAATCTACCCCCGTACTCAAAATCTCAAAAAAGGAATTTTTCTGTGCTTTTTTCATTTCCATGTTGGATAAAATAAAAGTCGGTGGCGACTCTTGCTTACCGCGACATTTTGTGAACAAAAAACGCAAAACACAAACCAGTAAAAACAATCGGTTCTGCCACCGTATCACAGAACTGGCGACTTTGCTGGGGAGTAAATAAGTGGGGTATACCTTAGGATTAGTTCACCATAAATTGCTTCTATTGTTTGATTTGTTTGCTTTATCTTTGAGGGCTTTGTATCGGGAGTTACTATAGATCCTAACACGGATCTGGGGGACACCTTTTAGGTAAAGTAGCAATAAATTGTGAGGGAACTGTACAGCGTAGACCGATACGGTTAAAGCAGTAGCTACGTTGATGTGGCACATTGGTTGGTACCGGTATCCCTTGTGGAGAAACGAGGAGAATACGGGGCTGCTATGTGTGTCGTTAAGCATCAACTGACCTTAGAACCTATAATCGACCAACTTGGCCATAGGAAGTAGTGAGATAGCCGGTCTCGGTGTAAAGCTGGGAATTGGTTGATACTCGATGCTACACTCATTGAGACCATACTCTCGAGATAGTTTCGGCTGCAAGAAAAGATTGCGTGAGCTGAAACCATGACGGATGGAGGATGGTCAGTGATATTGAGAACCTCTAGAACCCGGTTACTATTATTAGGACAGGTTGAAACCAACTGAACTTCAAGAGGGTAGTACCTAGACTACATGCAAGCCTAAAACTTAAGGGCTCTTGTGTGACTTGTTTGCCTTTACCATGTCTGTTATCTGCTATACCTGTGGTGTGTTTTTATCATGAAATCATGCATCATAACATAGCATGCATACTTCATTTACTAACCATTTCAAAGACCGAGGGGATTTATCTTTGTTTTGTTTTGCAGATTATGGCTTCCATGCGCAGAAACACCATCCGAGTTAACTTTGTGCAAATACCTGCTCAACTCAAAGATTTGGCCTCGAAAGGTTTCTGATACTTCTTCATTCATTAGGAGACATGGTCAACTCCTTATCTTGGTTACTTCAAAGTTTGATGAGCAGATGATGAGTGTGCTTTTCCAGTTCTTCGATCCGGTGCATCATTGTTTTACCTTCCCGGATTATCATCTAGTTCCCACTATGGAAGAGTTTTCTCACTTATTGGGCATGTCCATCCTCGAGCAGACGCCCTTCACAGGTTTGGAAGAGGCTCCTAGACCAGAGAAAATTGCTTCAGCTTTGCATTTGAAAAGGGCTGATGTAGTATCCAACTGGGAGACACGAAGCGGGGTTGACGGTTTCTTAGCTAAGTTTCTGATAGATCAAGCTCAACAGTTCTGGGATAATTTGGACTTTCAGGATTTCGAAGACATCTTGGCTCTCCTTATCTACGGTTTGGTTCTCTTTCTGAATCCAGATTCCTTCATAGATGTGAATGCGGTTAAGATCTTCCTGTCTCACAATCCTGTACCTACTCTTTTGGGTGATATTTTGCATGCCCTCTATACTCGTACTACACGGAGAAGAGGGACCCTCATGTGTTGTATGCCTTTGCTGGAGAGGTGGTTTATTTCGCACCTCCCCAAGTCCGTGTTGAAGAATGAGGAAGGTTTAGGATGGTCTTACAGAATCATGTCACTTTCCCATACAAACATTCTTTGGATTTCTAAGGATATGGAAAGAGTCGCTGTCATTGACCGATATGGGGAATACCCTAATGTACCGTTTCTTGGAATTAGAGGGGGAATAACCTACAACCCTTGTTTGGCTTTATGACAGTTTGGTCGTGCTCGGAGAGACGGTCCTCATGAGCTACTTCTTACAAATATTGCCTTTGACAGGGGGACGTTGACGAGCATCGTTGAAGGTTTATACGAGCCTGGGGCATGGTGAATAGGTCTGACCCTCACGAGCTAGGACCAAAGACTTCTCTCCCTATGCAACCATATCTCCAGTGGGTCCTAGCTCGAGCTCAGAAGCTTGGGATGCCTTACGAAGCGGTGTTTCCAGTGATTGTGAAGCATAATAATGAAGAGGGTGTTCCTTATACAATCCTTTATCCCTACATGCCTACTGATCTTGGGGCTTTGAAGAGATCCTGGATTCAGCTGAAGGAAGAAAGGGATACTTACCGGGAGAAGTATCATGAGCAGGAAAGGAAGATCTTGAAGCTCATAAGGCAACTTGAGAATGAAAGGACGATCAATGACTACGTTAGCACAAAGGGGAAGCGACCATGGGATTTCTGATTTTTGATTTTTTTTTAGTTTAAGATTTGTTTTCAGTTTATTTCTTTTGTAACGCCTTGAAGGTATTGTTAAACATTTTTACAAATTTAATCTAATAAAGTTTGTTTATTTTGTTGGTTTGCAAATTTAAATCTCCCAAAGTCTCTGAAATCATTTCATATGCATTCCATTATCATGCACCTCATTACAGGTATCATTACAGGTTTCTCATATTCTTCGCTGTTTATTTCAGCACAAAATGTCTTCTGAAATACCTACCGATCAAGCCATCAAAGCTCTTCAAGCACATAATGCTCGATTCAAAGAGATGTTCTTGAACCTGGCTAAAGGGCAGGAGGATTTGAAGACTCTCATCCTGTAGGAGAAGAAGAAGAAGAAGAAGGTGGGTGTGCGAATTGGGGTTGGCTCCCTGACTTTGCACACAAGACTGACAAGTTTGGTTTGGGCTTTACTGCAGAAGCTCAAAGGGCTGTTCAGCATGCACGGATTGGAAGACCTCCCCTGCACATTAGTAATCAGGGAGTGAATGCAATTGAGGATGATGAAGAAGAGCCAGATATTGACAGCTGGACTTACCCGACTACCGACGGTGGATTGAACAATTGGACGGCGAAAGACTTCATGCCTATTTCTTTTATTACACAGTAATAGACTTTTGTTTTGGGATTTGTAATAAATAGTTTAAAACTTTATGGCCTGGTGCCTTGCCCGAGGCACTTTGGCTTTGTTTGTGAGGGCTTATTATTTGTCATTTTCATATATCATCAATAAAGCATTGGACGTTTTCTTGCATTATAAATTTTGGCTCCTTGTTTTTCTTGTCTATCTTGCACTTTATCAAAACAGCTATTGTCTTACACACACTCACATATCATAATGCAGATCCATGTCCACTCTGGATCCCACTGATAACAACTCTGCTACTGCCAGTTATGACTTTGAAAATCTGATCAACCAAGCCGAGGACGAAGGTGAAGATGATTGTGAAGTGCCTGGGGAGCTTGCTAGACTGTTACTACAGGAAGAGAGGGCCATACAGCCTCATGAAGAGCCAGTGGAATCAATAAATTTGGGTACAGAGGAAGACAAGAAAGAGGTCAAGATAGGTGCAAATATGGAGCCTAGTGTTAAGCAACGATTGATACAGTTGCTACGCGACTATGTTGAGATCTTCGCTTGGTCTTATGAAGATATGCCTGGTTTGGTTACTGATATTGTGGTACACCGCCTGCCAACCAAAGAAGATTGTCCTCCGGTAAAGCAGAAGGTTCTCCGTATGCACCCTGAGATGTTTGAGAAAATCAAAGCTGAAGTCATGAAACAGTTTGATGTCGGTTTTCTAGCTGTCACTTCTTACCCACAGTGGGTTGCCAACGTGGTTCCGGTGCCGAAGAAGGATGGTAAGGTACGTATGTGTGTAGACTATAGAGATATGAACAGGGCGAGCCCCAAGGATGATTTCCCTCTGCCTCATATCAATGTTCTGGTCGACAACACCGCACAACATAAGGTCTTCTCCTTTATGGATGGTTTTTCTGGTTATAATCAGATTAAGATGGCTCCCGAGGACATGAGGAGACAACTTTCGTTACGCAATGGGGTACCTTTTGCTACAAAGTCATGTCGTTCGGATTGAAGAATGTTGGGGCAACGTATCAGCGCGCCATGGTCGCTTTGTTCCATGACATGATTCACCATGTGATTGAGGTATACGTTGACGACATGATTGCAAGATCCCAGACCAAAAAAGAACACCTTGACCATCTTCAGAAGCTATTTGACAGGTTAAAGACGTACAAACTAAGGTTGAACCCGAACAAGTGCACCTTCGGGGTAAGGTCTGGTAAACTACTGGGTTTCATCGTTAGTGATAAAGGTATTCAGATGGATCCCGCAAAGGTGAAGGCTATACAGGAGATGCCAGCTCCCTGCACAGAAAAGGAAGTCAGAGGCTTTTTGGGACGTCTGAATTACATTTCCCGATTCATTTCACATCTGACTTCTACTTGTAAGCCGATCTTCAAGCTGCTAAAGAAAGATCAAGTGGTAAGATGGAATGATGAATGTCAGACCGCCTTCGAAAGGATCAAGGAGTACGTCCAAGATCCACCTATTCTGATGCCTCCAGTTGAAGGAAGACCTTTGATTTTATACTTGACAGTGCTGGATAATTCAATGGGGTGTGTGCTGGGGCAGCATGACGAGTCTGGCCGAAAAGAGCACGTTATTTACTACCTTAGCAAAACGTTTACCGACTGCGAGACCCGATACTCTTTGCTCAAGAAAACTTGCTACACTTTGGCATGGGCTGCTCGCCGGCTGAGATAGTATATGCTGACTCACACTACCTTATTGATATCCAAGATGGACCCAATCAAGTATATATTCGAAAAGCCTGCCTTTTCCGGAAGAATAGCAAGATGGAAGATGATCTTAACTGAGTATGACATCCAATACACGACCCAGAAAGCAATCAAGGGAAGTGTGTTGGCAGATCATTTGGCACATCAGGCCGTGGATGATTACCAATCCATGAATTTCGAGTTCCCGGATGAGAACATCATGTTGGTGACCGACTGCGAAGAACCTGGACCGGATGAAGGACTTGAGGAGGGATCCCGATGGTCTATGTATTTTGATGGAGCTTCAAACGCGTTGGGTAATGGAATTGACACTGTGATCATATCTCCTAAAGGTTGTCATACTCCATTCGTCGCCCGACTATGTCTTAACTGCACCAACAACATGCCGGAGTATGAAGCATGCATCATGGGCCTGCGTGCAGCTATTGACCTAAGGATTAAGTTCTTGAGTGTGTTCGGAGATTCCGCTCTAGTAATCAGTCAGATCAAGGGCAAGTGGGATACGAAACACCCAAATCTTATTCCTTACAAGGAGTATGTGCTGACATTGCTCCCACACTTCGAGGAGATAACCTTTGAACACTTCCCAAGAGTGGAGAATCAGTTAGCGGACGCGCTAGCCACCATGTCTTCTATGTTTAAGGTCAGGTGGGAAAATGAGGCTCCCCAGATTACCATTGAGAGGTTCGACGAACCCGCACACTGCTGTGACATTAAGACTGAAGAGGTAGCAGATAAACCCTAGTTCCATGAGGTAAAGAGGTATCTTGAGGCTCAGGAGTACCCCAAGGGTGCATCTGTTAATGATAAGAAGTTTCTGAGGAGATTCGCTGCAAAGTTCTTCATCAGCAACGGTGTCCTTTACAAGCGTAACCATGACTCAACCTTACTACGATGTGTGGACAAGAACGAGGCAGAAAAGATTATGGTAGAGTTACATGAAGGTACTTTCGGAACTCATTCCAATGGACACACCATGGCAAAGAAGATCCTACGGGCAGGATATTATTGGTCCACTATGGAAGCCGATTGTTATTAGCATTCTCGGACTTGTCATAAGTGTCAAGTCTATGCTGATAAGGTGCATATACCTCCAGTTCCTCTGAACATCTTGACAGCTCCTTGGCCTTTTGCAATGTGGGGTATTGATATGATTGGTGAGATCAGACCTACTGCGTCCAACGGGCATCGTTTAATTCTAGTGGCTATTGATTACTTTACAAAGTGGGTTGAAGCAGCTTCCTTTGCTACAGTAACCAAGAACGTCGTGGCACGTTTTATCCGACATAACTTGATCTGTCGATACGATGTACCAGAGAAGATCATTACGGACAATGGTACAAATCTCAACAATACGATGATCACCAAGCTCTGCAAGCAGTTCAAGATACATCATCACAACTCTTCTCCCTACCGACCGAAGATGAATGGGGCTGTTGAAGCGGCTAATAAGAACATCAAGAAGATTGTGTAGAAGATGACGGTGACATACAAAGATTGGCACGAGATGTTACCATTTGCTCTTCATGGGTACCGAACCTCAGCGCGGACTTCAACAGGGGCAACACCTTACTCTTTGGTGTATGGCATGGAAGCAGTCTTACCCATTGAGGTCCAGATACCCTCTCTTCGGATTATGATGGATGCAGGTTTGAGTGAGGACGATTGGATCCAGACCCGGCTTGATCAACTGAACTTAATTGACGAAAAGAGACTTACTGCTATTTGTCATGGTCAGACGTATCAAAAGCGAATGATCAAGGCATTTAACAAGAAAGTCATATGACAAGAGTATCAAGTTAGGGATCTGGTGATCAAGTGCATCATACTGCTGCAAGGTGATCCCAGGAGAAATAGACCCCTACATATGAAGGGTCATTTGTGGTTAAGAACGTTTTCTCAGGAGGAGCTATGATTCTAACCACCATGGATGGTGACGACCTTCCTCACCCCGTCAATACAGACATAGTGAAAAAATACTACGCATAATCAAAGACCCGCTAGGTTGACTGACCTAGGAAAAAATAAGGGCTTCCCGGCGAACCAAAAGGGTTCGGGCAAAAATAAGGGATGAAAATGAAAAAATTTGTACACCCGGCAAGTCGAAAACCTGAAAAGGCGGCTTGGGCAAAAAAGGGTATCCCGGTGGACTAAAAACACGAAAGGACGGTTGTGATGCGGTGGGAGAACTGACTTGAGGTTTTTCGTTTGTTTTGCAAATGTTGCGGTTAGCAAGAGTCGCCGCCGACTTTTCTTTTATCCAAAAGGAAAGGTAAAAAAGCACAGGAAAGACCTTTGAGATGTTTTCTTGAGTTCGGGGGGTAGATTATGAAAAGGGAAGGTATTAGTACCCTTTTCATCCATGGTTTTCCATGGGCTCTTAGTTACTTGTTTAGATCACTTGCTTTGCTTTTGCAATTGTTTGAAATGGTGCTTTGTGTGGTTTTGAAAGTATTTTGAAAAGAGGCCTTTGTTTAGACAATCTTTGTAATGATTCTCGTTCGTAAGAATGTATACAAAGATATTTGTCTTTTGAAAAATGTTTCAATGTTTTGAAAGTTGTTTGAAAATGTTTTGAAATATGTGTGTGTTTATTTTGAAAATAGCAAGGATTGTTTGCAAATTGATCAAGTAACTAGAAGCTATCTACCTACTCAAATGTCTTTCTTGTACATTTTTATTCCTTTGACATTGTTGTTTTACCATTGTTTTGGTAAACAACCCTATCTTTGGATGTTAAACGGGACGGGCGTTGGTCATCGTATAACCACGATAGCAATGTTGCCAAGTATCTTTATCATTTTGAGGGACCAAGATCATTTGTTTAGGCAACCTTTTGATAGCGTCATCGAGGGACTATGATCTTTTGTTTTGTTTTGTTTTGCCAAGATACTTTGCATGCATACCATAGCCATTTTTTAGGCAACAAAGTGGGTGAAACCCTAGGGGTGTTTGTGTGCAATGTGTTGTCATTTTACATGCTTTTTGTTTGTCTTGTATTAGGTCTTTGCTATTTGTTTGTTTTTTGTCTTATCATGCAAAACCCTAATTTACTAACATGGTATAAATGCGATAAATTGCATAAAAGTAAACTAAGCTATTACAACAATTATTATGGGAAGGGGGATACAAGTTTTTGAATGGGGATATTTGCACAAAATAAAACCCTAAAATACTATTACAACCCAATTGAATTATTGTACAAGATAAATAAATATACAAATATTTAAATATGCAAATAAAATGTATTTATGCAAAAATGTCTTGTATTTGTTTTATGTATGAGAAAATAAAATAATTTAAGTCCTAAAAATAAGAAAAATAATATTATTATTTTTGAAAGGGGAAACCCTAATTTTTTATTAAAGAAAATATATGTTTCATTATTATTTATTTTATCCATTTATGTACAAGAAAAAATAAATAAAATTATTTACAAATATTAAAAATTAAAATATATGTGGAAATAATATTTTATGGATATGAATAATAAAAATAAAAATGTATGATATTTTTAAATGTGTTTACTATTTATTTTAAGAAAATAGATTCTATTTATTCTAAATAATCAATATTTTATGCAAAAAATAAGATAAAAAATAAAATAAAATGCAAAAATTTAAGAAAACATTTTTGTGATTTTTTAATGTTCAGAAAAAATTATTAAAATCAATAAACATAAAAAAATATAAGAAAATATGAAAAATATACAAAATAAGCATAGGGGGTGCAAATAGTGGATCATGGGGTGTAGAAAATAGAAATGACAAGGCCCAGGCGCGCCAGGCCCAGGACAGTCGTCCCTGTCCTCCAGCTTCTCCCATTTGTATGCGTTTTTGCGTCAACCTGTAACTCTCTATTCTTTGCACAAAAACAAAAACTTATAACACAAAAAATGTAGCTTGTGATCTCACGATTCCAGTGATATAAAGTTTGTATTCTAACTCTAAAAGACCAGGGAGAATTTCAGTAGCCCTAATTTCTGACTTAGTTTTTTCATGAACTTCAAGCTTCAAATTCTCACTACTCAGTTAATATAAATGACAACTATGCATATGTACAACTTCAGCAAGTTAAGGACTACATTTTTGCTTCACAAATCTTGGCTTGAGGATGCCTAAATAGAGAGATAAAGTTTTGAAAAATACCTCATTCAGCTGGATTTGGATATGGCAATGTGGGGACTTTGAGTGAGGCTTGAGGATCGTGTGAGCTTCCTTGAAGTTCCCTCAAGCTACTCCAATGCTTAGCTTGCCTTGAGGATGCTTGAAACTCCCTATAGAAGTCAAGCTACAACCTTCAAAAATGAAAATGGTGATGTCTGAAACAGGGCTCACAGTTGCAGTGCAAAGGCTTGGATAGTTTGGATGTGATGTATGGAAGGTGTTTCAAGTGTTAAAGCAAGAAACGCACGAGCAAATATTGAGTTGGCAAGAGTTTTGCAGAAGCTGCCCTGTTTGGACATAAAAATATGTTTTTGTGTTTGGGAGAGTTTTAGAAGTTATGCACTCGTGTTCTAGCTTGTAACAAGTTTGTGAAGTTGTTTTGAATGATGCCAAGTCCTCCCTTTATCATCTTGTACAAGTTTTTGACTTTTGGCCACTTTTCTTGTTTTTGAAGAAAGGTTGAAGTGACCATGCCAAAATACTGTACTTGCAAGTTCTAGGGCTGCCAAGGGTTGGTAAACATTGCCTGATATCTTTGGACATTTCTTGTAACAAAGAAACAGGTCCATGGCTCAAGAATTGCAAAGTTGCAAAAAGCTTGCTTTATCAAAATGGCATTGTGCCCTTTATGCTATTTATGGATTTATTCCTTGTGCAATGCTTCAAAAGCCAAAACAAAGCCATTATCCATTGAGTCAGCATTTAATTATGGAGTGTAGAAGGGATTTAGGACCTATAATGCAAGGTACAAGCATGCTAGGATCTGATTTTCAATTTGAAGCATTGTAAAAATGGCTTGAACAAAAGTGACAAAATGCCATTCTCTCTTCTTCGATTCTCCCTAACCACAAATGATCTTGGAGAGTTCTTGGACATTTTGGAAATCTTGCAACATGCTCTACAATCCATCTTTGAAATGCATTTTGAGATACCTCTTGGAAATAGGTGAAAAATGCCCATGAAGTTAGGTCAAAAACCTGCCTAAATTAGGGCAAATTTTCACTAAGTTAAAAAGTTTATGGACCCCTATTCACAAATTCATAACTTGAGATCCAAGCATCTTTTGGGAAAACTTTATGAATAAAAGTTGTATATTTAATGGAGGACTACAACTTTAATGTTGGAAGTTTCCTTTGAATCCAATTTCATCATGGTGAAAAAGTTGTGGAAAGTTGGGAAAAATAAGAAATTTTCCATACTTATAAAAATTCTAAGTTATGAAAAATTTCAAATTAAAACCCTAATTTGAAATTTTAGGTTTCTTGGTCAACAAGTTTCACATTTTGACATATCTTGATGAATTATGACCCTTGGCACTTGATTTTGACCAAAAAGTCAAAGTTTGACTTTTCAGTGCATAGTTGACTTTTGATCAGTTGACTGCAAAATTCAGCTGTCAATCCTATGCATTTGAGATCTTTTGAACTATGTGATTAGGTCAAGATGATGCTATTGAGTCCTTGAAATCATGCTCGAAACCAATTGGTCATTGGCTAGGTTGAAAATCAGAAATTGCCCTTTCTCAGTCAAAACCCTAATTTTGACCATTTTGCCCTCTTGATGATTTGATCAAATTTTTTGAGGAGTTGTGATCCAAACTTGATCAAATGGTTCATATGAGTCTAAAATGTTGTTGTGGATAAAAAATTATGAAGTTTGACTTTAAATTGGCCATGGTTGACTTTTTCCCCAATACAACTGATTTTTAGGTCAACTGTCCAATTGACTGGGCAAAAAATGTGATTCAAGGCTTGAAACTTGACATGAGCAATCTTAGGGGTCCAAGATGGTGTATGAAAGTCACATGGAGTATTGATGGTCCAAAAATCCTTGTGCAAACTCAAACCCTAATTTCAGGTCATTAGTGCAAGATGAGGTCTTGAGCTGAGCAAACCCTAATCTTGTCTAGAGTCCAAGAAGTCTTGTGAGGAAAATCTTGATAAATGAGAGAGCAAATTTTGGGGTACAACAGTGGTCCAGGAAAAAATTAGGGATTTAAGCGTAACACTATGTCTCATTGAATCACCTTGCAACCAAACTTCAGTATTGACTATCAAGCTCGGATGATGCCAATCAGTCTGATCTACCTTCAACCAAGTAGCAAAGTGATGAGATGCTCGAAGATATAAAGGAAATAGCAGAGTTGGAACCCAGTGGGATTGTTCACATAGCTGTTTTTCTTTGTTTTTCACAAATTGTATAAATTCTGTCTTTTGGCGGCGTCCTCTTACTAGGACGTCAGCCTCATGTACAAAACGCCTATTACAGGCCAACTTCAAAAATCAATGCAATTCATTTTACAATAAACTTCAAAATTGTTTTTCTTTTTCTGTTTTTTTTGCAAGGACGTCCAATGATTCATTTTTTATATATGCATTTGAAAAAAATGGTTGCTCATAAATTATTTACATGCGAAACAAAGGACAATTGCTCGTAATTCCAGGAACAGGGGCAAACAAAAATGTCCAAACCTTACAGTTTCTCTATTCACCAGGTACAGGGATAGACCCAGCTTGAGAAAATGACTAAAAGGATATACACTCCCCACAGAATAAGAGGTACCAGAATACAGCGGTGTTAGTTCTCCCCAAGCAGAGTTCATTTATCACCAAAAATGGAAGACCATCCCTAGTGGAGTTTATTTCTTCCACAAGCAGAAACTCAATCCCCAACAGGTTTCATTATCGCCAGCAACGGTAATTCATCCCCAGCCAGGGTTATTTCTCTGAATCAGCGGATCTTCGGACATAGTATCTCTTCCCTAGAGTCATTTTCTCGTCAGTTTATTCTCCAGCAGGATTATTCTCACAATCATCTTCGGTCGTTATCCCCAGCGAGAACGAAGAATTCAACTCTTTTTTACTCTCCAGCAGCAGTCCGAGATTTATTTTCCCCAACTAGAGAAAATCACAAAAACATCACATTTCCATACATCATGGCACGTGCATATGCATCATACAACACAATCTCATTTATTTTGAGAACATTATGGCTCAATACATGTCATGCATCATGGCATTACATACGACTAACTCTTTACATTTCAGGAAAAGATACAATCAAATCCTCACAAAGTTCAAGCTATGAAGCCCGGATCCGACCGGATAGTATCTTGATTCCTACATCATATTGTGAAGCCCGGAGAGCGACCGACAAAATACCGCGAAGCCTGGAATTGACCAGATAGTGGTTTATCATTGAGCTATGAAGCCCGGATTCGACTGAATAATAGTTTAGTCCCCAGCAAGTTATTGTGAAGCCTGGATTATGACCAGATAGTAATACAGGGACACCATGAAGCCTGGATTATGACCAGATAATGGTATATCATAAACACAAGCTGTAAAGCCCGGAGTCGACAGAATAGGAGCTTAACAAGTTATTGTGAAGCCTGGATTACAACCAGATAGCAATACAAGACACCATGAAGCCTGGACTCGACCAAATAATGGTATAAGACGTTGTGAAGCCTGGATTACGACCAGATAGCAGCCAACAATACTATGAAGCTTGGAGTCGACCAGATAGTGGTATATCTTTAATGCAAGTTATGAAGCCCGGATTCGACCGGATAATATCTTGATTTCTCCGAACACCATGAAGCCTGGATTCTACCAGATAATGGTATGAGACATCGTGAAGCCTAGATTACGACCAGATAGCGGTAAAAGACATTGAAGCCTGGATTACGACCAGATAACAGTGAGGGACACTGTGAAGCTTGGATTACAACCAAATAGCAGTTTACCCGGCCAATTACTATGAAGCCCGAATTCGACCGGATATTAGTAGGCCCAAAAGTCAAAGGGAAGCCCGGAGGCGACCGGATAACCACTTGATTTCTTCTGAAGCCTGGATTACGACCAGATAAGAAGTAAGGTATTGTGAAGCCTGGATTACGACCAGATAGCAGTACAGAACACCATGAAGCCTGGATTCTACCAGATAATGGTATGAGACATCGCGAAGCCTGGATTACGACCAGATAGTGGTAAAAGACACTAAAGCATGGGATTACGACCAGATAACA
The DNA here is from genome assembly GCA_948472305.1 of Vicia faba. NCBI lineage: Eukaryota > Viridiplantae > Streptophyta > Magnoliopsida > Fabales > Fabaceae > Vicia > Vicia faba. Next base: position 23,739 of record CATIWC010000354.1, read on the forward strand.
GTACAAGACATTGTGAAGCTTGGATTTCGACCAAATAACAATTTACCTGGACAATTACTAAGAAGCCCGGAGTCGACCGGATATTAGTGTGCCCTAAATTCAAGTTAAAGCCCGGATGCGACCGGATGATAACTTAATTCCTTCTGAAGCCTGGATTACGACCAGATAAGAATCGAGAAATTGCGAAGCCTGGATTACGAATGGATAGCAAGTTTAATCTCATCTCCCCAGTAAGTCACTGTAAAACCTGGAGCACGACCAGATAGCAGTCGATCTTATCACTACGAAGCCTGGATCACGACCAGATAATAGTTCATTTTCATCTCTTCGACCAAGATACAATTCCCCAATAGAATAACGGACGACCGAAGCTCCTAAAATTAAACTTTTACCAAGACAAAAAATAGCATTTCCCAGCGAAATCCTCCTCAACAACAGGTATACAAGCTCTCGCAAAGGAATCTCTTATGCGATCGACACTCTTTCAGATGGCATCTTTAAGCCCATCCCCCGGCATCAATCTCCAAATGGAATCTATAAGCCCATTCCCGACATCACAAGGCAAGTACCACTTCATGCGAGTGCAAATTTCTGGGGACTCTAGTGTTCAATCATCTTCCACCTTCGGAGCACGAAAGGCAGGCGAGCCAATCTACATCCTCAGGTTTAAGAAGATTGAACAGTGGAAGCGGTTGTACCCCAAAATTTTCCCTCCCATATTTCTCAAAACATTTCAAGAAAGATCCTCAAGTTGCTCAAGGAAGTCCAAGGGTTGGCCAGACAAACTCTCTCCTAAGGTAGTCTACCTCAAATTAGGGTTTCATGTTGCATAAAGATACTTGAGTCCAAGGGATCCCAAATTCTCACCATTGTCATAATATGTTCTCAAGATCATCCATGTCAGGTTTCAAGCCTTGCAGAGGAAGGTTGCTCAGTCAATTGCTCAAAGGCCTGAAAATCGACTGTGCTAGGGCAGAAGTCAACTATGGCCCACATATAGTCAAACTTCAATATTTTTGGTCAACATTCTCATTTTGAAGTATTATTCATCATTTGATCAAGGGTTGATCATGACTCATCAAGTATTGCTCACAATTTATCAAAACCCAAAAGTTGCTAAATTAGGGTTTTGTAAAAAAAGTCAACTCAACTTTGACCAAGCATAACTTTCTCATACTTTATCAGAAATGACCCATCCAAAGCTCATTTTGAAGAGGATGAAATTCCCTACAATTCATCTTCATATCCCAAGTTCAAAATATGCACTCACAAGAAGTTATGAATTTGGACATTATAGGTCATTTTGAAAAGTCAACAAAAACACCTTTTTTGTCAAAGCTTCATACATAAACATGGAAGAATCAATTTAGATGAGACCAAAGGGGTTGCTTAGAAGACATCTAAAGATTTCTAAAAAGTCAAAGAACACCTTCATAGAGTCAAAATTGAAGAAGTTATGCATTGGTGAAGTTGACCCTTTTTGCAAAATTGACAAAAGTCAAATATGCCTCAAGTTTCAATTTTTATCAAATGGGCCTAACTTTTTGCACTTGTTTTGAGTTTGTAGCATGGTCCACGAGCCCTAAATCTTCCAACTTGCCTTTATTTTATTTTTGCCATTTATTTTGATTTTTTATTTCAATTAAATCAATTTAAATCAAAATAAATCATGGAAATATCAAAATCATTTAAGTCTTGAGATTTGGTGCATATTTCAGGTCCCTTGTATAGCTAGCAACAAAATCAAATCGTGCAAGGCATGTTTGTGCATGAAAATATTAATTTTTGGCCTATTTTAGAAAGATCTTCATGAGAATCAAATCATGATCAAAGACCATAATTGATAAAGATTGAAAGCACATTTGTAAACCTAATTCTATCAGTGATATATATTGGACAAATGCAGACCAAAAGAACAAGGTTTAGAGGCGTGTAAGAAGAAGAACAAACTTGAAAAAATAAAGGAAAAGTGGTGATCTGCTTTCCTATTTCCAGGCAGTTTCAAGACTCCCAAGCCATCTCTTTCGTTTCCTGGGCACTCAAGGAAGCCATAGCAATCAAAAGCAAGCCTTCTCGTGCGCTAGAACTCACTGTAAGTGGTTTACGGATTGGATATATTCTTGAAATCGAATATCTTTGTTTAAGCATTTGTATCATGAATCATGTATATATTCTGAATCCTAGAAGCATTTGCAAGCTATTCATAACAGTTAATTGCATTTTTCCTAACCCTATAGAGAAACACCGTTGTTAGGGTTTCTTGTTGCATTTTGGGATCTTTTTATACAGGTAAAATTGGTCCACAAGAAGGGCACCATGATGCTCACTAGGCCAAGACGATTTGGTCCACGACATTAGATTTAATTTATCGTGCCTATATGTGATTTTGAAATGTGCAGGGGTTATAGCTACGGACCTTTGTCCGTAGGTAAAAGCCATTGGACCTTTTAGAAACGGAGAGAGGTTAGGGACGATGGCGTGGCAAGACTTGATTGCTCCATTTGAATTTCGCACGCTGATACTTTTTATTTTGTTTGTTTTTTAATATATTGATTAATGGTTGTTTGATATACAACAAGCGTGCGTGGCTCAGTAGGTGGTGAGGCAGATGGAAAAGGCCATAGGACCTGGGTTCGAATCCCAAGTCCCCCATGTATTTCATATTATTTTTGCTTATATGATCAGGCGAGTACATATTGCGTGAAGACCACCATATGCCCTTAGGATTCAATCATTAGATCTCCAGAAGGCCAGATCTGAAGGCCATCATGTGATGGTCCACCAAAAGCCCTAGTCAACATGCAACATTGAATCAGGGAAGTCAACGTGGATCAGATTGTTGGGCCCAAAAGCTTGCTATTGACACCCCCCTCAATTGCTGATTATCAGGCCCATTTTCTTTTTCTTTTATTTTATAGTTTCTTTATTTAATTCATTTAAATTATTTTACTAACACAAAAATTAATTCTTTTTTTATCAAAAATCATAAAATCAATTTTTCATCAAATTAGATTTAGGTTCTTTTATCAAAAATTAATTTAATTAGTTTATTTTAATTTTAGGATAACTTTAATTTGTTTTTTGTAAATAAATTAAGGCAAATTAGAAATTAGGGTTTTGTTTGATTTAATTCTTTTTTCTCAAAAATAACAAAATACAAAAATAGGTCAAATGTAATTAATTTTCTTGATTTAAATTAATTAGTAATTAGGTTTGTACATATTTAATTTAAAACCTTATTTTCTTAAAATGATCAAAAACAACCAAAAAATAATTCTTCTTGTAATTAGGGTAGACGGGGTCATAACCCTATTTTTCTCTCGTTCTCGATTCATCGCGTGTTTATTTATTTTTTTCAAATATTGATGTAATTGCTCATGGGATGTAATAGATTAATTAGGACCTTTCTTTTCCGTTTATTTATTGTTTTACGGGTTTTTGGCTATGTAATTAATCCCCGAAGCATTGTAATAGCGTAGCTTTATTTTTCGCATTTTAATTTTTGCAAACATTAACTGTTAGATGTATGATAATAGGGTTGCGTGACAAGACTCTATGTAAATCTTAAAATGGTTAGCAAACCCTAAATGTGCAAAGATAATAACTGAAATTGAATCACTCGCACATGCGCACTCTTAGGGTATACTCTCACTTCGGTTGCCTTCGGTAAACGATCATTAAGTATAGGGTATTTTAGTGGTCGCTCTCTTGTCTAAACAAAGATCAAAGTCCCGTTCGAAAATGTTGCCTCGGAAATGTTGCCTCGAAGATGATCTTAAGACATTAGGGTTATTACTAAGACGTCCTAACATTGCTTTAGTGATCGTACTTCCCTTTCGAATTGACCCTTATAACTCCAACGACGGTGCTTCCTACTCACTAATAGTAGGATAGCATTTTCTAAAGGAAATAAGAATAGAAACATTCTTTTTTCGAGTAGGTAGATGCTAGTAGGTACTTGCTCAAAACAAACTTTTTCCACACTTACACTCTTTTCAAACAATGTTTTCAAAACAACTTCGTAACACTCTTGAAGACAAAAGCAAGAGTTAAATCGAAGTAAAACAAAAACTTTTTTCAAATCAAACACACACAAGAAATTTTTAAAATGATGAGCAAGTACATAAGAGCCCGTAGAAAACTTCGGATAGAAAGGGTGCTAATACCTTCCCTTTCTATAATCTACCCCCCGTACTCAAAATCTCAAAAAAAGGAATTTTTCTGTGCTTTTTTCCTTTCCATGTTGGATAAAATAAAAGTCGATGACGACTCTTGTTTACCGCGACATTTTGCAAACAAAAAAAGCAAAACATAAACCAGTAAAAATAATCGGTTCTGCCACTGTATCACACTTGTACATAAAGAACCAGTGAAATGCTCAATACAAGTTGACTTTGTGATTAAAGTAACTTTACTAGAATGGCAATGTTACTTTGTGCCATTAATGGAAATGCAACTTGGATAAGGGCTCAAATGCTTGGAAAATGACTCCATCAGTTGTGTAATCAATTAATTATGGAGTGAAACATAAGTTAGAAGTCTTCAAAGTGAATTTATGCAGCATAGGCTAAGGTTTGGATCAAGTGTTCATCGCAAAAATGCCTTGTAATTCAAGAATGGATGCCTAACTTCTTCTCTTTGATTCTCTTAGCTAAAAAATGATATCTTCAAGTTCTTGGACATTTTGGAAAGCTTAAAACATTATATACATCTTTCATGTTTTCTACTTTTGCAAAATCAAATTGGAACTATGTGAAAAATGGACAAGAAGCTGGGACAAAAATTTGCCTAAACTAGGTCAAAATTTCACTAAGTGTTTAAGAAAAAGTGCATGACTTCATGGGCCTATAACTCAAATTCTAAGAATTTTTTGGATATGAGCCCTCTAATAAAAAGTTGTAGATATCATCAAGATCTACAACTCTCATTTTTAAAGTTTCCTTTGAATCATCTTGCATCTTAGTGAAAAATTGACATGAAGTAGTGAAATTATCATGTACAAAAACACTTAGAAAAGTTTCTAAGTCTTGAAACGTTTGACTTTTTAAATTGAATTTTGACTTTCTTGATTTCTTAACAATCAAGCTTCATATTGATGAATATCTTGATGAATTATGATCTTTGAAACTCAAATTTTACCAAAAAGTCAAAGTTTAACTTTTGGTGTATCAGTTGACTTTTCCAACAATTGACTAAATTTCATCTATCAATTACTTGATCTTGAGGGATGAAATGAATCATGCAATTAGTTCAAAATGATCTAATTGAATCCTTGAAATCATGTTTCAAAAAAAGTCATGTATTAGGTTAAAATTCAAAAATCAGTCATTCTCAGTCAAAACCCTAATTTTGACCATTTTGCCCTTTTGATGAATTGAACGCTTCTCTTGAGGAATTGTGATCCAAACTTGATAAATTGATGCATATGACTTCAAAATGTTAATATTGGTCCAAAATCTTGAAGTTTGATTGTAAGTTGACCACAATTGAATTTTTACCCAATACAACTGATTTTCAGTCATCTGGTCAATTGACTGAGCAAAATTGTGATTCAAGACTTGAAACTTGACATGAGTATTCTTGGAGGTCTATAATGATCCATGAAATTCATTTGAGGAATTTTCAATCCAGTTGTCTTTGTGAAAATCAAAACCCTAATTTGAGGCATCAGTGTTTAAGAGGTGGTTTGACCTAGTCAATATTTGTGCAAGCTTGAGCCAATGAAGATCTTGTGAGAAATGTCTTAAGGAAAGAGAGGGAAAATTTTGGGGTATAACAGCTTCCCCTGTTCAATCTTCTTAAACCTGAAGAGGTATATTGGCGAGTACGCCATTCGTGACTTGAAGGTGGAAGATGATTGAACACTAGAGTGCCCAAAAATTTTCACTCGATGATGTACGAAGTAATGTGTTAGTTGATTGCATCGGAAATGGGCATAAAGATTCCATTTGGGGAGGTGATGAAGAGTTGTCGGAGATGGGCTTATAGATGCCATCCAAGGTGACCGTTGATAGAGTTTGGAAAAAGTATCAAAATAAATCTTTGGTCGATTTAAACTGAACCAAGTAGAGATCTTGATTAATCTTTAACTGGATAATGAATCAGCATAAAACTTAAGAGTGATTTAACAGAACCAAAGAAAATGTCTACCGAAATGAAATCAGAATAAATCTTTGGTTGGTTTAAACTGAACCACCAGAGATTTGAATAATCTTTAACTGGATAACGAATCATTATAAATCTTAGGAGCAATTTAACTGAACCAGAGAAAGTGTCTACTAGAACAGAATCAGGATAAATCATTGGTCGATTTAAACTGAACCAGCAGATGAAATGTTTGTTGCTAATGGTATTCATCTGGTGATTGATCTTTCCTGAAAAGGTAAAGAATTAGTTGTATGTAATGCCATGATGCATGAAATGCATTGCTTAATGATGTTCTCAAAATAAATAAGATTATGCTATATGTTTCGTATGCATATGTCATGATGCATGAATATGAAATGTTATTAAAGTGTATCTTTGTCTGAGAAAATAAATCTCTGACTATTGCTGGGGATTTACAGGACTATTGCTTGAGACGAAGAGTATGTGTATCTTCAAACTTGTTTAGAGTGCTTCTGCTGGGAATTCTTGTTTGTTATTTGAGGAAATTCTGCAAGGAATGTTGGTTTCTGCTTAGGGAGTAGAATTCAGGAACCTTAGTTGACCATTACTCTACTGGGGAATTTGATTATTATATACCCTGACTGGGGATAAAAGATATGTTTAAACTTCTGATTTGTCTAGGGAGCATGAAATTAACTGTTATCTGGTCGGATTCCAGGCTTCGCAGTAACTTTCTAGGGATAGTAGCAATTCTATTGGAGAAGAGGAGTTCTGTCAGGTTATTGGTAGTAGTCTGAGGAATAGACTTAGGCTGAGGAGATTTCGGTCCGTCGGGGAAATAAACCCTATTGGGGAAGGAATTCTGGTTACCTTACTGGGGAAGTGAATTCATTTGGGGAAGCATTTTTACAAAGTTTATTTTCTGGTTTTGGGAAAACTCGGTTAGGGGAGAGAATTTCCAGGAAATATGCCGATTGGAACTCTGGATGTGGGGATAATCTTTATTGAAGTAACTCTGGGGATATCCCAAATCCTTAAGTAGATTCTTATTACTGTTTTTATGCATATATTTATTAACAGTTAATTATGTTCATATACATATGTTCATTCAATTTTAATCATTGGACGTTTTTGTACTCAAAACAGAAGAAAAAAAAGTGTGCACTTCAAAGTATATTTTTATTGATAAGGATACCCTTTTTTTCCCAAGCCGCCCTTTTAGGTTTTCGACTTGCCGGGTGTATAATCTTTCGTATATATCCCTAATTTTTGCCCAAACCTTTATGGTTTGTCGGGATGCCCTTATTTTTGCCTAGGTATGTCAACCTAGCAGGTCATTCTTATGCGTAGTATTTTTTTACTATGTCCGCGTTGACAGGATGTGGTAAATCTTCACCTTCCATAGTGGTTAACATCATATCACCGCCAGAGAATACTTTCTTGAAAACAAATGGCCCTTTGTAAGTGGGATTCCATTTTCCCTGGGGATCACTTTGTGGTAAAATGATGCGCTTTATTACCAAGTCGCCATCCTGATATACTCGAGGTTTGGTCTTCTTATTGAATGTCTTGATCATAGGCTTTTGATATATTTGACCATGACAAACAGTAGCAAGTCTCTTCTCGTCAATCAAATTCAATTGATCCAATCTTGTTTGAATCCATTCATCTTCACCTAAGTATGCTTCTTTCATAATCCTTAGAGAAAGAATTTAAACATTGACAGGCAGGCCGACTTCCATACCATAGACTAAAGACAATGGGGTTTCCCCAGTTGATGTTGGTACCGAGGTGTGGTATCCATGAAGAGCGAATGGTAGAATCTCATGCCAGTCTTTATAGGTCACCACCATATTTTGCACAATCTTCTTTATGTTCTTATTAGCAGCTTCTACTGCGCCATTCATCTTAGGTCTGCATGGATAAGAGTTGTGATGCTTGATCTTGAATTGCATACATAGTTTAGTGATCATAGCATTTTTGAGGTTAGTTTTGTTATTAGTGATAATCCTTACAGGGATGTCGTACCAGAAGATGAGGTTATGCTTGATAAACTGAGCTACAACATTCTTAGTAACTGAGGCAAATAAAGAAGCTTTGACCCATTTGGTGAAGTAGTTAATGGCGACAAGGATGAAACGATGTTCTTTGGAGGCAGTGGGCTTGATTTCTCCGATCATGTCAATGCCCCACATTGCAAATGGTCACGGAGCAGTCATGACGTTTAAAGGTATTGGAGGTACATGAACCTTATCGGCATAGATCTGATACTTATGGCAAGTCCTCGAGTGGCGATGACAATCAGTTTCCATAGTCGACTAATAATAAACAACCCTCATAATCTTCTTGTCCATAGTGTGTCCACTAGAGTGAGTTCCAAAGATACCCTCATGCATGTCTTCCATGATCTTCTCTGCCTCCTTCTTGTCCATACAACAGAGCAGAGTTGAATCATTGTTGCGTTTGTACAAAATCCCATTGCTTAGGAAGAACTTGGCTGAGAAACTCTGCAGGGATTTATTGTCGTTGATTGAGGCTCCCTCGGGATACTCTTGTGCTTCAAGGTTCCTTTTCACCTCAAGGTACCAAGGCTTCTCCTCATCAGTGTCGATCTCATAACAGTGCGCAGGTTTGTCAAATCTTTCGATGGTAATTCTGGGAGCTTCGTTGTCCCAATTGACCTTGAACATAGATGACATATGTTGTACCCCAAAATTTGTCCTCCCATTCTTCACAAAAAATCACAACCCTAGGGTTTTCTCAGATACTCAAGATTGGCACAGGAATCAATCAGACTGATTTTCTCCTATGGCAGTAAATCAGGAATTAGGGTTTTTTTTCTCGCATTTCTCAGAAGAAATTGAATTCTCAGAAATTCAGTTGATTTTCACATATTTTCATGCTCTTTCAAATTTACTGGAAAAAAGGCAGTGTTTGTTTGATCCAGGTTAACCAGTTAATTTGCGTCTTTCAAAACATTTGCTCGTTTAGGAAATAAACGTTTGCTTGTTTATTGGAATACACAGTGCGTTGTTTTGATTGGAGTACAGTTGCAAGGTTATGAGATTACAGAGTTAGGGATTACTTGGAGTTTAAGTTATCTGGATTGGAATTATTGGAATGCAGTTTCAGTTATTTTTAATCAGGAATCTTAAAGGATTAGTGAAGATGCAAAGAAAGAATTACAAGTTACTAACAATAATGGACTTTTATTGGATATCAGATGATCTCATAAAGACTTTCTTCATTTATTTCATATGTTGTTACAAAAATAATTTATCATTCAAATGTTGTAGGTTTTACAACTTATAGTACTTGAAAAATAAATTATTACAACTAATGGAAAATCTCTCTAAGTTACAAATCTAAGCCTAAGCTTCCATTGCTCCCATGCTCGCCACAAAGTCTCCTGCTTCCTCTGCTTTGTCACCATCCAACTTGCGCTCACATGAAAGAAAGACAAAAAATTAGTACAGTTTAATTGAACATAAATAAGAATTTCAAAAAAAAGAAAGAAAAATGTTCATCATTAAAGTTTGCCGTTTGGAATCAGAGGGGCTATTTTCATTTCATCATGCTTTTATTTTTCTCTTTGCAAATCACAAGAAGATTGCTCTTCTTGGTTCACAAAGAGAAAAAATGAAAAATGCAAGCTAAAGAATGCAAGGCAAATGGTCCAACTGAAAACATATTCCAAACTGAATGTAACAAGGCGCCAAACTGAACTAAACAAGACAAGTACAAGACAAGTACAAGACAACAACATAGCAAGGCCAAACAATGCAGCAAGCTAGACAGTAACAGCAGCAGGCACGCAAATTACAAGCAAGCCAAATACAAATTGGACAGTGCAACATACAAGCAAAGTACAAGGAAAGTACAATGCAGCAAACAAAGTACAAACAACAGGCAATTAAAGAATGCAGCATGGTAAACCAAACAACAAGCAAAGGGCTTGTTGCATATAGCCTTTTTCATCATTTTCCTAAAAAATTGGCAAACTTTTCAAAAAAGCAGAGAAAAGCATTTTTGCTTTTATCATGGAGAGAGGAGAGAGAGAAAAGATATCACCTTTTGTGTTGGGATTGTACAGTTTGGCTACTCTATCACAAGTTACAAAACAGAAGAAAACCAAGATATAACAGAAAAAAACATTGGATAAAGACTCAGAATTCCAACAACAGAGATATATACACAAAAAACCTGTCCAACAATTTTAAAACATTTTCAAACTCAGTTCCCATATAACAAACTAAAAAAACCATAAGTTCAACAACAACATAACCATTGTAAAAACCTCCAAACCTGTGAACTCACAAACAACCAAATCCTCCCAATTGTCTACAAAAACATTTTGTCAAACCAATTTCTAAAAAACCTGAAAAGCCAACAAGTTAGAAATAACTCCCAACCTGTTAAACCAGTTTCAAAGAAGCCAACAACATAACCACAACAACCTCCCAACCTGTTAACAATAAGCCAACAACCTTCAAAAGATCAAAAAACCTGCACAAACAACCAAACCACTAAAACAGTTTCAAAACTGTCAAAAACACCCTCCAACAGTTCAAAGACTTGCAACTGTAACAACAAGCCTAGCCAAAACTTCCAACTCATTCCAAAAAATCAAAAACCTGGGAACCAGCTCACAAAACAAATAGTCAAAACCTACACATTCAAAGCTGCAAAACATAGCAAGCCTGCAAACTCAACAAAATATCCAAAACAAAGAGAAACAACCTTCAACAGTCAAAACCTGCACATTCAAGCTGCAAAACATAGCAAGCCTGCAAACTCACTAAACTATCCAAAACAAATAAAAACAACCTTCAACTGTAAAACCAAAGCCAGCAATCATCACCAAACCAATAACAATATCCTCAAGCTTCCAAAATATATAATTCCACCTCAGTTCAACATCAACAAAACCAACAATCATCCTCAAGATAGCATACAGTCTAAACATATAGACAAGAGTTTCAAAAACCATCATTAACCAACAACAAAACAAAGTTTCAGAAACAACAAACCATTATCCAACAAATTCAGAAGAGAAGCAATAATCATCATCATCATCATCAACAACTTACAAATCAAAAGTTTCAGAAGCAATCATAATCAAACTAACCAACAAATCAAAGTCAGAAGTGAAGTATCATCATCATTCAAGGTTTAAGAGAAAAAAAGAAGTTACCGGAAGCTTGCGCCTCACCATCATCATTTCTCCCCTTCCTGCTTCTGGCCGCCAAGGAACACCCAGCTCAAATCTCACTGTCCTTTTCTAGTTCGCAAAAACCCCAACGGTACGTCTCCTTTCAAACCTTTTTCTGCACCTCAATAAGCAATAAAATGGATTAACGAACAGAACATGAACAAAACATAAACAATGAAACTGTTAAGTCCAAGAACCGAATCTTACCTCCCAAAAAAAAAAACGAAACCATTAACATTTGTTTAGGAAGTGAGAGGAGAGACACTCCGGCAACTTGAGAGTAAAGGTAAGATCAGAGAGGAACGAGCGATCGAGTGAGAAAGAGATGAAGAGAGAACGAAGGACAACGGCGCTGCTGTAAAAGCGTAGAACACGAACCCTAATTTTTTTTCACAAACCCTGATCAAACAATTGTGAAAAGTATAAAACATTGGGCCAATCCGCCCCCAAACTCAAAAGCCCATGCGCATTGCTAACACACTCCCCACTGCCTTGTTTTTTTTCTTTCAGCAAGCAATAACTCTTTTTGGGCCTGGCACCCCCCGATTACTTTAAAGCCCACTGTCTTCCTCCTTTCTTAATTTGTTATTTTTTTTGTTTTAAAAATTATTAATATACTTTTGCACATTTCTTTTAGTTTTAAGAATCAATTTTCACATTTTTTCTTTTTATAACTCTTTACTAACTTATTTTTTTACACATAATAAAAACACTAAAAAACATTTAAATTAGTTAAATTAGTTTAATAAAAGTACAAAACGGAATAATAATAATAAAATTTTCTAATCCTTTTTTAGAATAGACTTTTATTTATCCCTTTTCAAGTAAATACATACATTTCATACTTTATCAATTTTATTTTCATAAATTGTCTTAGCTTTATATTGAATCGCACGATAATTTAATTTGGTTGTAATATTTAGACATTGCTATTTGTTATGTGACTCATCCCCATCTGTAACTATTGTACCCCCATTCCCGGATACTTTTGTAATAGCTTAGACTTTTAATTCCCGCAATTTATTGCTTTCAATATACTGTGTAGTAATTAGGCGTGTATGGCAAGATTCAAAAATCAATCGCTAGATGACCTAATCCAAGAATAAATAACTTGAAATCAACACACTCCTCACACATGCACCTCTAGGGTAACCTCGCTTTTTGCCTCGGAAATACAATCATGACCCTCGAATATGTGACACTCTAGAAAATGACCCTTCGATAAACAAGGATTGTAGTCTCTCGATGACCCTCGATGTTGCCTTCGATAAAACGATCTCATCCCTTACAAAATTGCTAGAGCGTCTTACAAGTTTCTTTCAATGATTGTATGTGATGACCCACGCCTGTCCCGTTTAACATCCAAACACAAGGTTGTTTACCAAATACAATGGTAAAACAACAATGTCAAAGGGGTAAAAATATGTAGGAAAGATCTTTGAGTTAGGGTAGACAACTCCTAGTTACTTGATCTCTTGCAAACATCCTTGCTAATTTCAAAAAACACAATTTCAAAACATTTTCCCAAATACAAACTTTCAAACATTGAAACATCTTTTCAAAAGACAAACACCTTTGTAAAACATTCAAACAAGAATTGTTACAAAGGTTGCCTAGACAAGGCCTCTTTTCAAAACATTTTCAAAACCACGCACACAAAGCACCATTTCAAACAATTGAAAAGCAAAAGCAAGTGATCTAAACAAATAACTAAGAGCCCATGGAAAACCATGGATGAAAAGGGTGCTAGCACCTTCCCTTTTCATAATCTACCCCCTGAACCCAAGAAAACATCTCAAAGGTCTTTCCTGTGATTTTTGACCTTTCCTTTGGATAAAATAAAAAGTCGGTGGCGACTCTTGCTAAACCGCACAAGTGCGAACACAAACGCAAACCTCAAGTCAGTTCTTCCACCGTATCACAGAACTGGCGACTCTGTTGGGGATTAAATCTAAAAGTGGGGTTACCTTAGGGTTTAGATCACCTTTAAATGCTTATCTTATTTGACTTGTATGCTTTACTTCTTGGTTCCTTATTTGGGTTTGTTTTAAATCCTACACCCGGATTTGGGGGCACCTTTTAGGTAAGTAGCAATAAACTGTGAGGGAACTGTGCGGGGTATACCGACATGGTTGAAGCAGTAGTTACGTTGATGTGGCACTTTGGTTGGTACCGGTAACCCTTGAGTTGAGTCAAGGAGAGTACGGGGCCTCCGCGTGGTATCGTGAAGCATCAACCGAGTTTAGAGCCTTACTTGACCAACTTGGCCTTTTAGGACGTAGTGAAATGATCGATTTCGGTGTAGAGCTGAAAATTGGTTGATACTCGATACTACACTCATTGAGGGTTGTTTCCTTGGAATATTTCGATCGCCTGTAAAAGGCTAAATTGAAACGATGAACAAGGAAACCATCCAGTGATATTGAGCTCCTTAGAACCCGGTTACTATTTCTAGGACAGTTTGAGCCAACTGGACTTCAAGAGGGTACTTACCTACAAACTCCATGCAAGCCTAAACCTAAGGACTTGTCTGCTTTATGTGAATATGGTTATTTGTATATACACTTGCTTACCTCACATATCTGTACATAACATCATACCATAGCATTTTCAATAACTATTTCAAGGATATCGAGGGTCTTTGATGCAGGGTCACGTTGAACCAAACGTCTGCCAAAGGGCAAGAGGATTCATTTTCCTCTAAACAAACGTTGTCAAAGATCAAGTACAACAATTTGAGTCAAGGGCTATGACCCACTTGACATGGTGAGCGTGATTCTCGTGGAAAGACATCCACCGATATAAAGTTCTCCAGTCCAAGATGTTAAAAGATGTTCAATTTCTAACATTTTTTACCCCGCGACATCCTTGAAAACATGCATCCACATATCATGCATCGTATCATGACAGGTTTCTCACTTTCAGGTCTCCTTATCTTCCTACTGTTTATTTCAGTAGAGATGGCTCTAGAGAAGACTATCAAAGATATCCAGGCTCAAAACGCTCAACTTCAAGAGATGTTCTTGAACTTGTCCAAGGGACAAGAAGAAGTGAAAGCTCTCCTCACAAGGGGCATGGTCACAGGGAATCCAGGGGGCATCAGGAATGATCAGTTGGAAGGGCTACAGATTGAGATAGCAACAATGAAAACCAGATGATGGGACAACTGGTGGGCCAGATGGCTCTTATTCAAAACCTGGCTCAAGGACAAGAGGAGCTAAAGGTCCTCATCAAAAAACTGCACCAGGATGGATGTAACCAAATGGGGCAAACAACTAAGGTTGAAGATCAAGTCATCATTCAGCCTCCTTTGAGACAAGAAGTCAAGGGAAAGTCTCCCCAGTTTGCTTCAGGGTCACAAGCCCAACAACAACAACACCAACATCAACAGGGTAATCGGCGTAAACAAAATACATCTGAAAAGAGCTTCACTGAGATTAACATGCCATTATCCCAAGTGCTGCGACGCTTGTTGGAAGTCAAGCTGATTGTATTAAGGGACCCCCCTCGGCATCCCAACACAGTCGCTCTAGGGTACAATCCAAATGCAAGATGTGCGTATCATTCCAACAGTCCTGGACATGACACCGATGGCTATTGGACATTGAGAAACAAAATTCAAGATCTGATTAAAGAAACAATGTTGGAGTTCAAACAAGATAGTCATATGAAAATCTTCCGCTGAGGGTTCTCCACCTGAAATGACAAGTTCGAACTAAGAGGCTTTTGTTTCATTTGAATTTTCAAGTTGTAATTTCTTGTTATTTAAACAATTATCTATTAATATCAAACTCTGTTTCATTAATGCATTGCATATGTTTGTCTTGAATTCATCCATTTGTTTTCACTATACTTAAACTATGCTTTCTACTTTCTTTATGACATTTAACTCTTGCTAAAGTTACAAACCTTTAGAGGGAGGATGACAAAAACAATGCCCTACAGTATGCTTTTGGACAGATCTTGCTGATGATGTACAAGCGTTTCTTTTAAATCCTAAACACTGGAGTTATAAGGAAGATAATCCCTAGTCAACCCCTTCGAGCCAAAGAAGTAGAAGTTTTCAGTTTTAACACAAATTGAAACCTTTAATCAAAACCTGGGGCAGGGTAGTCTCTCAGTTAATTCAAATGCGTGTTGAAGTCGCAAACTCTCATCTTGTAATACAATGAATGACATCAAAAACATTCCTTTGGAATAAAAAGATGGTGATGGTTCCTTATCTCATAGGCAGTCATTATCCCTCAAAAAAGAAAAGCCCACTGAGTCAAAACCTACAAAGGAGGCTTAAGAAAGCTGGGGCATCCCGCTGACCGTAAATCTCCAAAACAGGAACAGTCAGGCAAAAATTAGGGATAATGAATCAAAAGAAAGAGGTCACTACAAATCCTCAACAACATGAAAAATGTTGCAAAAAAATGACTGCCTTCCAAGAAATTCAACTTGTGTGAACCATCACCAAAATGTCGTTCCAGACTCATTTGGAGTTCAAACGCACGATTAACTGAGTTTAGGACTGAAGAACATCACGAAGAGCGGGTGGGTACAAATATACTTTGAGCCTTTATCCTTTGTTTCTTAAAACTGTGAACCAAGCCACGTTACAACCCTTCAAAATTCCTAATTGAAGCATGGGTTAGTTTGAAAGCATACTGTTACAAAAGGTATCCTGACTCCTGTAAGGCTTTGCTCTAAATCTTGAGTTGAATATTAATTATAAAAAGTTTTCTGCTAAAAAATGCATTTTTCAAAATTTCGAGACAAGCATAAACTTTGCATTATCTGAATATCGTTGTTTGCATATGGCTATTTGTTTGACAGCAAAGAGATTCACACAGTAAATATCCAATGAGCAAAAGCTCTCTCAGTGAACAAAATCACTTCAAGTAGGATGACACTTCCGCTGCAAAAATCTCATATCAACAAAGGGACATGGCATGGCATTGTCCATTAAACCTGGGGCAGTCCAGTCAAGATTTTAAGAAATCTCTTAAAATCCAGTTAACCTGGGGCAGTCCAGTCAAAATTTCAAGAAATCTCTCAAAGTGCAAAGTAGCCAGGGGCAAATCTCCGTCACCGTCACTTGGGGCATTGAACGTTAATACCAACAAAGGGTTGGATACAGTCAAATATTTCCTGGTGAAGCCATAAACACTCGCTACTTGGGGCAGTGACAAACCTCTCCAAAATCCTTCTCATAAGATGACTCCCAGCCAAAGTTTCGATTTTTGACAACCTCTCCCCAGCTAAGTCGACCTCAAGAATTCCTAAGAATTTTTCCCATTGAAGTCGCCAGATTTTTCATTATCGGAAACGAAGAATCCAACTCTTTTCTCCATCACCAAGTCAGGATTTATTTTCCCCAGCGAGAGGTCGTCTCGAAAACATTACACATCCGTACATCATATAACGCAATCTCATTTATTTTGAGGACGTCATTGTTTGATATATGTCATGCAACTAACCTTTACCTTTCAGGAAAGATGCAATCAAATTCTCACAAAATTCACGCCGTGAAGCCTGAATTTTGACCAGATAACGGTACAAGACACTGTGAAGCCTGGATTTTGACCAGATAACAGTGAGGTACACTGTGAAGCTTGGATTTTGACCAAATAGCAGTTCTTACCTGGGCAATTACTAAGAAACCCAGAGTCGACCGGATATTAGTATGCCCTTTAAATTCAGTTTGAAACCCGGATGCGACCGGATAACCACTTAATTCCTTCTGAAGCCTGGACCACGACCAGATGGTAGTTCATTCAACTTTCCCCTTTAACAGCAATCCAGGATTTATTTTCCCCAACATCAGTTGAAGATACCCCAAGACTTTCGTCTGGCTCAGTTAAATCGAAACTAAGATCTCCCTGATTCTTATCCAGTCAAAGTTAATTCAAGACCTCCTCTGGCTCAGTCAGATCGACACTAAGATCTCCCTGATTCTTATTCCAGTGGAAGATATTCCAGATTTTGATGTTTCAAGATAAATCTCTCAACGGTTTATTCTGATTCACTTCCATGTTTTGCTGTCATAGATCCAGTTCAAACTTTGCGTCAACAATCACCTTTGAATGGTATCTTTAAACCCATTTCCATACACCATCAAGATCCCCAGAGGAGATGAGACTACTAACTACCAATCCCCAGCGGAGATGAAACTATCAAACCACAGTGGAAATCATCTGGTTTCTCCAAATCCCCTAACAAGTTATCTTAAAGCCTGGAAATCAACCAGATAACAGTTAAACTTTGTTTTATCCCCAACCAAGGATAACTCCCCAGTAGATTGGCATACTCCCAAGCTCCCGATACCCCTAAAAGAATGAAGATTCTCATTCTTGAAACCCTAGAAGATTGGCATACACCCAACCTCCTGACCCAAACGCCTGAATGAAGATTCTCATTCTTGCTTCCCCAGTAGATTGGCATATACCTAACCTCCTGACCCAAACGCTTGAATGAAGATTCTCATTCTTGCTTCCCCAGTAGATTGGCATACACCCAACCTCCTGACCCAAACTCCTGAATGAAGATTCTCATTCTTGAAACCTCAGAAGATTGGCATACACCCAAGCTCCTGATACCCTTAACAGAATGAAGATTCTCATTCTTGAAACCTCAGAAGATTGGCATACACCCAAGCTCCTGATACCCTTAACAGAATGAAGATTATCATTCTTGAAACCCCAGAAGATTGGCATACACACAAGCTCCTGATACCCTTAACAGAATGAAGATTCTCATTCTTGAAACCCCAGAAGAGTGGCGTACAACCCGAGTTCCTGATATTCCCGACAGAATGAAGATTTTCATTCTTAAAGTGGCATACGACCTAAACTCCTGAACTTCTTCCAAACAAGAATAAGCTTTTCCCTAGAGTCATGAGCTTACTCTCCAGCAGGATAGCTACTCCCCAACATTATAGCTATTCCCCACATAGTTTTTACTCCCCAACAGAATGAAGATTCTCATCCTCGATTCTCCAGTAAAGTTGCCAGAGCCTCCTTCACTCTCAGCATGAATTTGTCAGAATTTTTAATCCCCTGCAGATTGAAGATTCTCGTTCTTGACTCCTCAGCACAAATTCCCCTAGCAGAATGAAGAATCTCATTCTCAATTTCTCATCTTCAGCAGTCAAAGATTTTGAATCTCCAGCAGTAGTCAAGGATTTATTTTCCCTGACAGCAGCCAAAGATTTTATCATCTCCAGTAGTAGTCAAGGATTTATTTTCCTCAGCAAGACAGTTAATCAGCTTACATGCGCATACATTACAATCATATATCATAAACATTGACAAAACACATATTGCATCATACATTTCATGCAACATGACTTTGTGTTTCAGCTAATATTTTACCCTTTTCAGGATAAGATTAACAAGCTATCAGATTCAGTCTCAGAAAACAGCTTAGGGATGCTCCAAACATGGATGCTAATCTATCGCTTGTTCAGATTCAAGGATCGTGAAAACAGTTTACGGATGCTCCAAACACGGATGCTAATCTATCGCTTGTTCAGATTCAAGGATCATAAAAACAGTTTACGGATGCTCCAAACATGGATGCTAATCTATCGCTTGTTCATATTCAAGGATCATGAAAATAGTTTACGGATGCTCCAGACATGGATTCTAATCTATCGCTTGTTCAGATTCAGCTTCAGAAAACAGTTTAGGGATACTCCAGACATGGATGCTATTCTATTACTTATTCAGACCCCTAGCTCAGAGACGTCCCAGGAATGGATACCTTTCTGATACTCATTCTTTCGACTTACAACATACAATTCAACAAACATTCTTGGATGGCATCTTTAAGCCCATCTCCGACAAGATTTTGTCACATATCCAAATGGAATCTTTAAGCTCATTCCCTCAACTATACTTTGACGAGTGCAAATTTATGGGCACTCTAGTGTCCAAACATCTTTTGCCTTCGAGTCGCGAAAGGCAAACTCGCCGATCTAACTCTTCAGGTTCAAGAAGATTGAACAGGGGCAACTGTTGTACCCCAAAATTTGCCCTCCCATTCTTCACAGGAAATCACAACCCTAGGGTTTTCTCAGATACTCAAGATTGGCACAGGAATCAATCAGACTGATTTTCTCCTATGGCAGTAAATCAGGAATTAGGGTTTTTTTCTCTCGCATTTCTCAGAAGAAATTGAGTTCTCAGAAATTCAGTTGATTTTCACATATTTTCATGCTCTTTCAAATTTACTAGAAAAAAGACAGTGTTTGTTTGATCCAGGTTAACCAGTTAATTTGCGTCTTTCAAAACATTTGCTCGTTTAGGAAATAAACATTTGCTTGTTTATTGGAATGCACAGTGCATTGTTTTGATTGGAGTACAATTGCAAGGTTATGAGATTACAGAGTTATGGGATTACTTGGAGTTTAAGTTATCCGGATTGGAATTATTGGAATGCAGATTCAGTTATTTTTATTCAGGAATCTTAAAGGATTAGTGAAGATGCAAAGAAAGAATTACAAGTTACTAACAGTAATGGACTTTTATTGGATATTAGATGATCTCATAAAGACTTTCTTCATTTGTTTCATATGTTGTTACAAAAATAATTTATTATTCAAATGCTGTAGGTTTTACAACTTATAGTAGTTGAAAAATAAATTATTACAACTAATGGAAAATCTCTCTAAGTTACAAATCTAAGCCTAAGCTTCCATTGCTCCCATGCTCTCCACAAAGTCTCATGCTTCCTCTGCTTTGTCACCATCCAACTTGCGATCACATGAAAGAAAGACAGAAAAAATTAGTACAGTTTAATTGAACATAAATAAGAATTTCAAAAAAAAGAAAGAAAAATGTTCATCATTAAAGTTTGCCGTTTGGAATCAGAGGGGCTATTTTCATTTCATCATGCTTTTATTTTTCTCTTTGAAAATCACAAGAAGATTGCTCTTCTTGGTTCACAAAGAGAAAAAATGAAAAATGCAAGCTAAAGAATGCAAGGCAAATGGTCCAACTGAAAACATATTCCAAACTGAATGTAACAAGGCGCCAAACTGAACTAAACAAGACAAGTACAAGACAAGTACAAGGCAACAACATAGCAAGGCCAAACAATGCAGCAAGCTAGACAGTAACAGCAGCAGGCACGCAAATTACAAGCAAGCCAAATACAAATTGGACAGTGCAACATACAAGCAAAGTACAAGGCAAGTACAATGCAGCAAACAAAGTACAAACAACAGGCAATTAAAGAATGCAGCATGGTAAACCAAACAACAAGCAAAGGGCTTGTTGCATATAGCCTTTTTCATCATTTTCCTAAAAAATTGGCTAACTTTTCAGAAAAGCAGAGAAAAGCATTTTTGCTTTTATCATGGAGAGAGGAGAGAGAGAGAAAAGATATCACCTTTTGTGTTGGGATGGTGTAGTTTGGCTACTCTGTCACAAGTTACAAAACAGAAGAAAACCAAGATATAACAGAAAAAACATTGGATAAAGACTCAGAATTCCAGCAACAGAGATATATACACAAAAAACCTGTCCAACAATTTTAAAACATTTTCAAACTCAGTTCCCATATAACAAAATGAAAAAACCATAAGTTCAACAACAACATAACCATTGTAAAAACCTCCAAACTTGTGAACTCACAAACAACCAAATCCTCCCAACTGTCTACAAAAACATTTTGTCAAACCAATTTCTAAAAAACCTGAAAAGCCAACAAGTTAGCAATAACTCTCAACCTGTTAAACCAGTTTCAAAGAAGACAACAACATAACCACAACAACCTCCCAACCTGTTAACAATAAGCCAGCAACCTTCAAAAGATCAAAAAACCTTCACAAACAGCCAAACCACTAAAACAGTTTCAAAACTGTCAAAAACACCCTCCAACAGTTCAAAGACTTGCAATTGTAACAACAAGCCTAGCCAAAACTTCCAACTCATTCCAAAAACTCAAAAACCTGTGAACCAGCTCACAAAACAAATAGTCTAAACTTGCACATTCAAAGCTGCAAAACATAGCAAGCCTGCAAACTCACCAAAATATCCAAAACAAAGAGAAACAACCTTCAACAGTCAAAACCTGCACATTCAAGCTGCAAAACATAGCAAGCCTGCAAACTCACCAAACTATCCAAAACAAAGAAAAACAACCTTCAACTGTAAAACCAAAGCCAGCAATCATCACCAAACCAATAACAATATTCTCAAGCTTCCAAAACATATAATTCCAACTCAGTTCAACATCAACAAAACCAACAATCATCCTCAAGATAGCATACAGTCTAAACATATAGACAAGAGTTTCAGAAACCATCATTAACCAACAACAAAACAAAGTTTCAGAAACAACAAACCATTATCCAAAAAAGTCAGAAGAGAAGCAATAATCATCATCATCATAAACAACTTACAAATCAGAAGTTTCAGAAGCAATCATAATCAAACTAACCAACAAATAAAAGTCAGAAGTGAAGTATCATCATCATTCAAGGTTTAAGAAAAAAAAGAAGTTACCGGAAGCTTGCGCCTCACCATCATCATTTCTCCCCTTCCTGCTTCTGGCCGCCAAGGAACACCCAGCTCAAATCTCACTGTCCTTTTCCAGTTCGTAAAAACCCCAACGGTACGTCTCCTTTCAAACCCTTTTTTGCACCTCAATAAGCAATAAAATGGATCAACGAACAAAACATGAACAAAACATAAACAATGAAACTGTTAAGTCCAAGAACCGAATATTACCTCCCAAAAAAAACGAAACTATTAACATCTGTTTAGGAAGTGAGAGGAGAGACGCTCCGGCAACTTGAGAGTGAAGGGAAGATCAGAGACGAATGAGCGATCGAGTGAGAAAGAGATGAAGAGAGAACAAAGGACAACGGCGCCGCTGTAAAAGCACAAAACACGAACCCTGATTTTTTTTTCACAAACCCTGATCAAACATTTGTAAAAAGTTTAAGACGTTGGGCCAATTCGCCCCCAAACTCAAAAGCCCATGCGCATTGCTAACACATTCCCCACTACCTTGTTTTTTTTTCTTTCAACAAGCAATAACTCTTTTTGGGCCTGGCACCCTCCAATTACTTTAAAGCCAACTGTCTTCCTCCTTTCTTAATTTGTTGTTTTTTTTTGTTTTAAAAATTATTAATATACTTTTGCACATTTCTTTTAGTTTTAAGAATCAATTTTCACATTATTTCTTTTTATAACTCTTTACTAACTTATTTTTTTACACTTTATAAAAACACTAAAAAACATTTAAATTAGTTTAATTAATTTTGCTTTCTTTAAACCCTTTTTTTAATTTAATAAAAGTACAAAACGAAATAATAATAATAAAATTTTCTAATCCTTTTTTAGAATAGACTTTTATTTATCCATTTTCAAGTAAATACATACATTTCATACTTTATCAATTTTATTTTCATAAATTGTCTTAGCTTTATATTGAATCGCACAACAATTCGATTTGGTTGTAATATTTAGACATTGTTATTTGTTATGTGACTCATGCCCATCTGTAACTATTGTACCCCCATTCCTGGATACTTTTGTAATAGCTTAGACTTTTAATTCCCGCAATTTATTGCTTTCAATATACTGTGTAGTAATTAGGCGTGTATGGCAAGATTCAAAAATCAATCGCTAGATGACCTAATCCAAGATTAAATAACTTGAAATCAACACACTCCTCACACATGCACCTCTAGGGTAACCTCGCTTGTTTCCTCAGAAATACAATCATGTCCCTCGAATATGCGATACTCTAGCAAATGACCCTTTGATAAACAAGGATCGTAGTCCCTCGATGACCCTCGATGTTTCCTTCGATAAAACGATCTCGTCCCTTACAAAATTCATAGAGCGTCCCACAAGTTGCTTTCAATGATTGTATGCGATAACTCGTGCCTGTCCCGTTTAACATCTAAACACAAGGTTGTTTACCAAATACAATGGTAAAACAACAATGTCAAAGGGTTAAAAATGTGTAGGAAAGATCTTTGAGTTAGGGTAGACAACTCCTAGTTACTTGATCTCTTGGAAACATCCTTGCTAATTTCAAAACACACAATTTCAAAACATTTTCCCAATTACAAACTTTCAAACATTGAAACATCTTTTCAAAAGACAAACACCTTTGTAAAACATTCAAACAAGAATTGTTACAAAGGTTGCCTAGACAAGGCCTCTTTTTAAAACATTTTCAAAACCACACACACAAAGCACCATTTCAAACAATTGAAAAGTAAAATCAAGTGATTTATACAAATAACTAAGATCCCATGGAAAACCATGAATGAAAAGGGTGCTAGCACCTTCCCTTTTCATAATCTACCCCCCGAACCCAAGAAAACATCTCAAAGGTCTTTCCTGTGCTTTTTGACCTTTTCTTTGGATAAAATAAAAAGTCGGTGGCGACTCTTGCTAAACCGCACAAGTGCGAACACAAATGCAAACCTCAAGTCAGTTCTCCCACCATATCACAACATAGTTGCTAAAGCATCTGCCAACTGATTTTCTTCCCTTGCGATATGTTCAAAGGTGACCTCCTCGAAGTGGGGGGTCAAGGTTAGCACAATATTTTTGTAAGTGATCAAGTTTGGATGCTTGGTATCCCACTCTCCTTTAACTTGACTTACCACCAGGGATGAATCTCCGTATACACTCAAGAATTTGATTCTTAGGTCAATGGCAGCCTTTAGACCCAAGATGCACGCTTCATACTCGGCCATGTTGTTTGTAAGTCAAAGCAAAGTCTGGAAGGGAAAGGTGTATGGAAACCTTCGGGAGAAATGATCACAACACAAATTCCATTACCCAGTGCATTGGAAGCTCCATCAAAAACCATAGTCCATCACGATCCTTGTTCAGGTCCTTCATACGGTCCAGGCTTTTCACAGTCGGTTATCAGCATGATATTCTCGTCCGGGAATTCAAATTCTATGGATTGGTAGTCCTCAACAGCTTGATGGGAAAAATGATCCATCAGTGCACTTCCCTTTATTGCTTTTTATGTAGTGTACTGGATATCGTATTTAGTCAATATCATTTTCCATCTAGCTATTCGTCCGAAGAGAGATCGCTTCTCGAAGATATAATTGATGGAATCCATCTTAGAAATCAATAGAGTGGTGTGAGTCAACATATACTATCTTAGCCGGCGAGTTGCCCATGCCAAAGCACAACAAGTTTTCTTGAGCAGTGAATATCTGATTTTACAGTCGGTAAACTTTTTGCTAAGGTAGTATATTGCATGTTCTTTTCGGCCAGACTCGTCATGTTGGCCCAGCACACACCGTATTGAATTCTCTAATACAGTCAAGTACATAATCAGAGGTCTTCCTTCAACTGGAGGCATCAGGATTGGAGGTTCTTGTAGGTACTCCTTAATCTTGTCAAAAGTTGTTTGGTAGTCGTCATTCCATCCGACTACTTGATCTTTCTTTAAAAGTTTGAAGATTGGCTCATAAGTAGCAGTTAAGTGAGATATGAATCGAGCAATGTAGTTGAGTCGACATAAGAAACCCCTGACCTCCTTCTTAGTACAAGGAGATGGAATTTCTTGTATGGCTTTTACTTTCGCAGGGTCGAATTCGATACCTTTTCCACTGACGACAAACCCTAGGAGTTTTCTCGATTATACTCCAAAGGTGCATTTATTGGGATTTATCCTCAACTTGTATTTCTTCAACCTTTCAAATAGCTTGTGTAAATGATCAAGGTGTTCTTCCTCGGTCTGTGACCTTGCAATCATATAATCCACATAGACTTCTATCTCATGATGGATCATGTCATGAAATAAAGCTACCATAGCTCGTTGATAGGTTTCCCCTGCATTCTTCAAACCGAAAGGCATGACCTTGTAACAGAAAGTGCCCTACTATGTGATAAAAGTGGTCTTCTCCATGTCTTCGGAAGCCATTTTTTATTTGATTATAATCGGAGAAACCATCCATGAAGGAGAAAACTTTGTGTTGATCCGTGTTGTCAACCAAGACGTTAATGTGTGGTAGTGGGAAATCATCCTTGGGGCTTTCCCTATTCAAATCCCTATAGTCTATGCACATGCATACTTTTCCATATTTATTAGGCACCTGGACCACATTCGCAACCCATTATGGATATGACATCACTTCCAGGAAACATGCATTAAATTGCTTCATTACCTCAGCTTTTATTTTCTTAGACATATCTGGCCACATGAAACGAACCTTTTGTTTGACTGGAGGACAACCTTCCTTCATTGGCAAATGATGAACTACGATATCAGTATCGAGCCACAGCATATCTTCATATGACCAAGCGAATACTTCAACATAGTCGTGCAACATATAGACCAATCTTCTCTTGACACCATCTTCTAAGTTGGCGCCGATCTTGACTTCCGTCTTGTCTACCTCAGTACCTAGGTTGATTACTCAACTGTTTCTTCGTGTGGTTGAATGGCCTTTTCCTCTTGTATTAGAAGTCTGGCGAGTTCCCCAGGTATTTCACAATCTTCCTCGCCTTTGTCTTTGGCTTGATAGATTGGATGTTCAAAGTCATAAATGGAAATAACAGAGTCGTTGTCAGTGAAATCTGAAGTGGATGTGGATCTGCAAATATGTGTGCGTGTGTGTGTGTGTATGTAAGGTCACATGGCTATTTTTGAAAATGCAATAAAGTAAAGAAAGACAATGAGTGCAAAATTTTAATGAAAAATAGTCCAATGTGTTTCATTAAAATGAGCATATGGCATATGTAAATGACAAACCCTTAACAAATGGACCATTGTGCCCCAGGCAAGGTACATGGCTTAAAGTCATTTTTTCAATAGAAATTACAAACAGAGTTCTTAAAGTAATAAAAACAGTAAATGGCATTTACTCCTGGATGAAGGTGATTAGAATGAAGTCCTTGGTTCTCCAATTGTTAAGTCCTTCACCAGCAGTCGGGTAGATCCAATCATCAAAGTTGCAATCAGCATCAGAGTCTTCAAGAGCATTAACCTCATGGTTACTAATGCGGAGAGGTGGTTTCCCTACACGGCACGTCGAACCTCCTTTTGAGCCTTGGCAGTGAAGCCCGATCCAAACTTGTCTGACTTGAAAGGGATATTGGGAAGTTGTCCCCAAATGGTGCATCCTCCATCTTCAACAACAACACGGGATCTTTGATAGAAGCCATCCTAGGTGTGTCTTTAGCAGCTTTGGGAGTGTCAAGAGTGGCTTTGGTAACACTGACCATGGGAGAGACCACTTCAAATGCTTGACGAGAAGTTTCTATGAACTCGCCATCCATTTCAACATATTTGAATGAATTCAGATGACTTATCATAAACTCTTCTTCCCCGCATAAAATGACAATTTTCCCCTTGACCGGACATTTCAACTTTTGATGTAGTGTAGAAGTCACTACACCTGCCCCATGGATCCATGGTAGTCCAAGCAGGCACGAATAAGCAGAACAGATATTCATCATATAGAATGTTGAGTTGAAGACTTGAGACCCAACTTTGATAGGGAGATCGACTTCTCTATGGACCATCCTCTTTGATCCATCAAAATCTCTCACCACGATGTCATTAGGCTTTAGTACCAATCCTTCACAGTCCAACCTATATAGAGCTCATTTTAATAAAACATTGAGAGAAGATCCAATATCCACTAATACATGTTCCAGGATGGTGCCCTTGTATTCTATGGAAATGCGGAGAGCTTTGTTGTGATTCTTCCCCATCGGGGTCAAATCTACATTAGAGAACCCTAAACCGGTATCGACAGTCAAGCTTGCTACACAATTTTCAAATTGGTAGTCCATAGTTTCTTGTGGGACATGTGAATTTTTCAAGAATTTTATCAGGGCATGAGCATGTGCCTTGGAACATAGCAACAAAGACAACATGGAAATCTTCGAGGGTGTTTTCCCCAACTGTTCCACTATCTTATAGTCACTTTTTCTGATAATTTTTAAAATCTCCTCCATCTCTTGGGTAGATGGGTCCTTAATGGTAATATCTTTTATGGGCGCCTCTGTCTTGGCAGACTCAGTCATTTTTCCCTTTCCTCGTGTATCAACAACAGGTTTAACAACACTAATACGAATGGGTGTAGTAGTGGTTGTCGGTGGTGAAATCTCTTGAGAGAATATCCTCCCCGTCCTGGTAACTTTACTTGATCCAGCAATGTTTGTAATGTCAGTAGTTTCATCTTCATCAATCCAGGAATCTTGTTTGATACCATGATAATACACTTCCACACCATAATTCCAGGGCACAACCTTATCAGAAGAATAGGGGACTGGCCCCGATGTGGTGATTATCAGTGGATCTATTCTTGGTTCAACGGGAATGCTAATAGGATGTTTGGAGGTGATCCTAATAGGTTTGTTTGAGATAGTAATGATGAATATGTATTCAACTTCTCGAGACACAACTTCGGTCAAACTTTTCACAGACGCAGTTCTTTCAAATAGAATCTCATGGTTATCCATCAGGTGTTGAACACCTTCTTCAGCCATTCACAACCATTGATTTGTACAACATAGTAGCAACAGTTTTCAAGGAAGCCAGGGAATACCTCGACTTTCAACAAATTCTCTTTAACAGTCTTCAAAGGATTGGTCAAGTCATTTACGAATGAAACAAAAGAGGCATCTTCAATAGCATTGACACCCTTACCATGATTTGGCATGGGTGCAGTGATCACATTGGGAGTCGACGGAGGGCCGAATTCAACCGTCTTGTACCCCAAAATTTGCCCTCCCATATTCTTCAAGGTTTGTCAAGAATCATCTTCAAATGGTTCAAGATTGCTCAAGGGATTGTACAGTCAAACCACCTCCTAAGCCAGCTGAAATTAGGGTTTTGGTTCTGTCAAGGAATTTGGAGTTCTCAATGGTTTAATCAAGTCTCATAGGCCTATATACATTCTCAAGCACCTACATGCCAAGTTTCAAGACTCACAGTTCCAATTTGCACAGTCAAAAGCCTCATTGGATCCACAGTCAACTATAGGGGCAAAATGGTCATTTTGCAGTCGAAAGTCATAATTTTTAGTCAACATATTATTTTGAGTCCACAATCATCATTTGATCAAGTCTTGATCATGATTCCACAAGATTAACTCAGAAATCATCAAGATGCAAAAAGTTACTATTTTTGGATAGTAGAAAAGTCAACTGTATCTTGACCAGGGCATAACTTTTTCATGGTTTGTCAGAAAAATTCCATCCAATGCTCATTTTGAAGGTGATGCAATTTCCTACAATCCATATTCACACTCCAAGTTCAAGAAATGCTCTCATAAAAAGTTATCAATTTCTACATTATAGGTCAAATTCAAAAGTCAACAAAAGTACACTTTGAGTCAAAGGCCATAACTTGAGATTGGTAAATCCAAATGACACGGGACCAAAGGCATTGTTTAGAGGACTTCAAGACCTTTCCAAAATGTCCAAGAACATGGTCATGTGGTCAAAATTGAGCAAGTTGTGCATTGGAGAAGTTGGGAAATTTTATGAATTTGCAAAAGTCAACTTTGCTCAAAACACCTTATTTTTGCTAATGGGCCTCAAATCTCTTCTTGAAACTTCATCCATGACCTATGCACGACCCATAAAGCTTAATTGAATTTATTTTCTTATTTTTATTGATTAATTGGATTTTTAATTAATATTAATTCATTTAATTAATTTAAATTGTAGGAAAATGCAAGATTTGATTTTTCAATCAATTTGTGAAGCAAATATGGTCAAGATATGATGGAAAATTCGTACACAAAGTCAAAGATACAAAACATCCAAATTTGGCAACATTTTCCACTCATGAAAAATCAAAAAGATTTGATTTTCAATCAAAGATCTAATCATCATTGCAATGGATTCTTGCTCAAGTTTTTGACCTAATTCGTTTCCTCTATATATATGCAAGCAAACCCTAACCTCAAAGACGTGAAAAAGCTGCAGAAAAACCATAGCCAATTCAAGAAATTTTCAAGAAAAAGTGAAAACTGATCTTTACCTTCCAGGCCAATTCAAGGCGTGTTTTTCATTCAAACATCTTGCAGGAGTTCCCAGGAGTGTTTTGCCATCAAATTCAGACATCAAAGCTTAAGAAATTAAGGAATACAGAACCACGGTTTGCCATCTTTATCCAAAATCCTAACTCTTAAATCATGCCTATTTAACTTGTTTTCTTGATTGATTTGTGTTGCTAGGAACCATACGAAGCTAATGGTATCATTTAATTGAACCATAACTCCCTGAATCACAAGATGCCATGAACGATTTCTAGGGTTCTTAAGCTTTGAAATTGGGGCTTTATTAACCAGGAAAAATTAGGACTTATAAGACATATGACTGAATTCGTGAGGACCAGACGAACATAATCCACCCATCGCGAAATATTTATATGCATTGAGCTGCTAATCCCTATTTTTCGTTGCCATGGTTAGTGGGGGTTAAAAACCCCCGCTATCTGATATTGTTTTTGTAGGTACAACGAAGAAGATGATGAGGTGTTCACATATGGTTGGACACTTTGAATCTGCGCGCGTTTTGTTCTGATTTCAGCATATTTGTTTATTTTCTTATATAATTATTGCGCTTTATTTTAATATCAATTGGAACGACCTGGCTGAGTGGCAAGCGCGCTAGTATGTGATCTTTGGGACCTGGGTTCGAATCCCAGGTCCCCCAAAACCTTTATTTCCTTTTCCTTTGAATGTTCACATGCAGGTTTCATAATGAGGTCCATCATATACCTCCAGTTATCAACGCGGCAGGTGTCTTCCAGCATAAATCTAGTGGCCAAAGCTGGGTGATCACCATACTCCCCAGTCAACCAGCGCATAGACAATCACCAAAGTCAAAGCAGGCTTGAGTACAATTGGGCTTCAAAATCCCAAGAACACCTCCAAAATTGGGCCAGCACCCCCACAAGTTTATTTCTTTTATTTTATTTTTTTATCTCTTTCACTTTTAATTATTTATCATAATTATTATTTTTATTAACCAAATTTTTTTTCATAATAAAATCAGAAAACTAAAATATAATATTTTTTAATATTTATTAGTTATTAAAATTAATTTCCCCCTTTTATTATTTTTGTAAATAAATACTAATATAATTAATTTAGTTGTTTTAATTAGGTTAATTTCAATATTTTCACAATAAATAAAATTAATGTAGAATTAGGGTTCTTGACAACTTTTAATCATTTTATTTTTATTTCTTAAAAAAAACATTAAAAAAAACCAAAAATATTTCTTTTTATTAATTAATTAGTTTTAGGTTTAATTTAATTTAATTTAATTTAATAAAAACTTCCTTCTTTCTCAAAAAAGGGTCAAAACCCTAAGAACTTCTCCGATTCAATTTTTCTCTCGCGCGTATGCTTGTTTTATTAATTTTTGATCCATTATTATGTAATTGCTCTGAGGATGTAATAGCTTTAATTAGGACTATTTATCGCTTTTATTTATTTCCCGCAATTTACTTTTCAAGGGTTGTTTTTGGCGATGTAAATACTCGACGCCTTGTAATAGTTTAGATTTATTTTCCGCAATATTTAACTGCTAGATGTATGTTAATTAGGCTATGCATGACAAGACCTATCTCTGAAATTAAAATCAACTCGTAGCTCACTATAACATGTGCAAAGATAACTTAACTGAATCCTGACACACTCGCACATGCCACTCTTAGGGTACGCCTCACTTGGTTGCCTCGACGTGGTCATTGAGTATAGGGTGTTTTAGAGGTCGCCCTCCTGTCTAAAGATCAAAAAGTTGCCTCGAAAAGGTTGCCTCGGATAAAAAAGGTCTAAGACATTAGGGTTACCGCTAAGGCGTCCTACTATTGCTTTGGTGACCACATGTCCCTATAATCGAATTGACCCGAAAACTCCAACGACGGTGCTACCTACTTCTCAATAGTGGGATAGTACTGTCTAAAGGACATTTACACAGCTTAATTATTTTTGAGTAGGTAGAGGTTCTCAGGTACTTGCTCTTTCAAAACAAAAATACTTTTCGCACCTACACTTTTTTTCTGACAAAAGTTTTCAAACAAACACTTCATACATTCTTGAGGACAGATACAAGAATTAAATCGAAGTTTTCAAACTAAACTTTTTTCAAAACCCACAAACACAAGAAAAGCAAAATATTTTGAAAACATAGTGAGCAAGTACCTAAGAGCCCGTGGATAACCACGGATAAAAAAGGTGCTAACACCTTCCCTTTCTATAATCTACCTCCCGAACCGAGAAACATCTCGAAAAGGAATTTTGATGTGCTTTTGTCCTTTCTTTGTTGGAGAAAATAAAAGACGGTGGCGACTCTTGCTTACCGCGACATTTCGCGAACCAACATTTCAAAATAGTCAGTTTTATTTCCACCGATCACAGAACTGGAGACTCTGCTGGGGAGATTATAAGTGAGGTGTACCTTAGGATTAGATCACTATGTTTTCAATTGTATTGTGGGTTTGTATCAGAGTTCTATAGATCCTAACCTAGATCTGGGGATACCCTTTAGAAGTAGCAACAAACTGTGAGGGAACTGTGCGGGGTATACCGACATGGTTGAAGCAGTAGCTATGTTGATGTGGCACTTTGGTGAGTACCGGTAACCCTTGAGTCAAGTCAAGGAGAGTACGAGGCCGCCGCGTGGTGTCACGAAGCATCAACTGACCTTAGAACCTTACTTGACCCTCCTGGCCTCTTTAGGGGTAGTGAGATGACCGACTTTGGTGCAGTCCGAAGTTGGTAGATACTCGATACTACACTTATTGAGGGTTGTTTTCTTGGAATATTTTGGTCTCCAGTTAAGTGGCTAAATCAAAACAATGAACATAGAAAACAATCCAATGATATTGAGCTCCTTAGAACCCGGTTACTATTTATAGGATAGGTTTTGAGCCAACCAACTTCAAGAGGGTACTTACCTACGAACCCCATGCAAGCCTAAACCTAAGGACTTATTTGCTTTGTGTGAATATGACTGTCTGTATATACACTTGCTTACTGTTTGCATCCATGTACATAACATCATAAAGCATCATATGCATCTGCTAACCATTTCAAGGGTTCAGATCTTCATCTTTGTTCTTGTTTTGTAGGACATGGAGTCTCTCCGCAGGAAAACAATTCAGGTCAACCTTGTAAGGATCCCTCCTCAACTCAAGGAGCTTACATCCAGGATTCCCGAGAACTCTCTCTTCAGTGAAAGACATGGTAGACTACTCAGCTTGGTCAACACCAACATTGAAGAAGATATGATAAAATTTCTCTTCCAGTTCTTTGACCCCCTACACCACTGTTTAACTTTCCCTGATTATCAATTGGTGCCTACTTTGGAAGAATTTTCTCAACTTCTGAAAATTCCTATTCTTAGTCAACTACCCTACAACGGTACGGAAAAGGAACCAAAACTTGAAGAGGTTGCTCAAGCATTACGTCTGCAACCATCTGACATCAAGGGGCATTGGGAAATTAGAAGTGGTATCAAAGGATTCTTGGCAAAGTTCCTGTTTGAGAAGGCACAAGAATGTTGGAATTCTCTCGACCTACAAGCCTTTGAAGAGATTGTGGCACTCCTTGTCTATGGGTTGGTGTTGTTCCCAAATCCTGATCAACTTATAGATATAAATGCTGTCAAGATTTTTATGTCCAGGAATCCCATACCTACATTGCTTGGGGACATCCTCCACTCATTTTACACTCGAACAATGAGAAAAAGAGGTGTTCTCATGTGTTGTACTCCTCTCCTGGCAAGGTGGTTTATTTCGCACCTTCCACAATCAGTTTTGAAGAATGAGCAGGGTTTAAGGTGGTCACAACGATTGATGACCCTCACACATTCTGATATACATTGGTGTTCTCGGTCCAGAGAAAATGTCACTATCATTGATCGTTGCGGAGAATTTCCTAATGTTCCTTTACTTGGAATTAGAGGAGGCATTACCTACAACCCCTGTATAGCCTTGAGACAATTTGGATATGCTCGGAGGGATGGCCCTAATGACATGCTGATTCCTGACATAGTTTTTGACTTCGATAATGATGCGCAAGGACTTCGACAAAGGTTCGTCAGAGCTTGGAGGATGCCTAACAAGGTAGATAGTAAGACACTGGGGCACAAGAATTCCATCCCCCTTGAGCCTTACCTCAAGTGGGTATGAACCCGCTCCCAGAAGCTTATGATGCCATATCCTCACATTCTCCCCGTGATCAAAGAGCCTGTTATGGAAGGAGAGGTTCCATACACCATTCTACATCCTGACATGCCAACATCATGGGAAGAAATGCAAAAGAGCTGGATCCAACTCAAGGAAGAACGAAATGCTTTTGAAGCCAGCTTACATGCCAGTGAGAAGAAGGTCTTGGAGCTCACCCGCCTACTTCACGAGGAAAAGACCCTCAACACTTACATCTCTCCAAAAAGGATGCGCAATGTCTTTTTACATTAAGTATTTTGTAATATTTCGCCCATGAGGCACTGATGTACTAAACAAATTACTTCTTAATATGACGTGTGTTCCTTTTTGTCTGCAACGAATTTGAATTTTCGAACCCTTGAATGCATTGCATAAATAGCATACCATTCATCATACGCATAGCAGGTACCCTTTTTACAGGTCACTTATCTTCTTCACTGTTTATTTCAGCAATTATCATGTCTACTGAACCTTCCACTGAACAAGCTATCAAGGCCCTCCAGGCCCAGAACGCCCAGTTCCAAGAGTTGGTTATGAGCTTAGCCAAGGGTCAACAGGAGTTGAAGACCCTGATTCTGAAGAAGAAGAAGAAGAAGAAGAGGACCGTCTTGTTCAACACTGGACGCAGATTTGGGAATGGATTGCAGAATGAGGTTGACCTGACTACCTCATCTGTAGGGAAAGACAGTCCCCAAGAGATAAGAGTTCCTAGTCCCGTAGTCTCCGACAACGAGACAGATTATGACAAAGAACAGTATCCTCCTGCCGAGGATAGGTATAAATAGTTGGAGGACCGCTTAAGTGCTATGGAGATACAGAATGTGCCCGGGTTGGACTTTGGAGATCTAGGCTTATCCTCTGGGGTGGTGATTCCCCATAAGTTCAAGGCACCTGCTTTTTCCAAATACGACGGAAATTCCTGCCCAAAGCTGCACCTCCGGTCGTATGTAAGGAAGATCCAACCTTACACTGCTGACAAGAATTTATGGATCCATTTCTTCCAGGATAGTCTTTCAGGGACTCAACTCGAATGGTTCTATCAGCTGGATGGAGCCAGCATTCGTAATTGGGAGGATCTGGCTACTGCGTTCTATAAGCAGTATCAGTATAATTCCGACCTCGCTCCTACGCGTACCCAACTCCAGGGTATGTCACTAGGGACGGGTGAAGGATTTAAGGAGTACGCCCAAAAATGGAGGGACCTGGCTGGAAGGGTGCAGCCACCTTTAACTGACCGTAAGCTTGTTGATATGTTCTTGGGGACCCTTTCTGGTCCGTTCTTCAACCATTTGATTGGAAATTCTTCTGCCGGGTTTACAGACCTTATCTTGACTGGCGAGAGAATTGGAGCTGGTATCAAGTCTGGGAAGATACAGAAAGGTGCCTCCTCGAGCACTGAAAAGAAACCATTCAAGAAAGAATCTAGTGCTGTCTATGGTTCAAGGAGACAGAATAGACCGGAACGCCGCCAAGCTGTCAACGCGGTGGTTATTTCAAAACCTGTTGCTGCTCCTCAGCATCACAACCAACAAAGGAGTGAGAGACCCCGAAGGCAGTTTACTCGTCTCAGTATGACCTTGTCCCAGATATTTCCACAGTTACTGACAACCAATATGGTGACTATAAAAGAAGCTCCGAAGGTTGTAAACACAACGTCCCCAAAGTACAATCCCAACGCCCGCTGCGCTTATCACTCTGACAGCCCGGGGCATACTACGGATGATTGTTGGGCTCTGAAGGATAAGGTTCAGGACCTAATTGATGCTAAAGAGATAGAGTTCGAGGCGCCCGAAAGGCCCAATGTTGTGCCTGCTCCCATGCCCAAGCATGGAGTGAATGTTGTAGAGAAAGACCTGTTCGTAGCCTCTGTGGATGATATTGTTACTCCGCTGTTGACGGTCAAGAGGAACCTGTTGCTAGCCGATTTATTTCCCGGATGTAGTGAAGGTTGCCACCTGTGTTCCGTTTCACCTACTGGTTGTCCTTTGTTGAAGTCAGGCGTCCAAAACCTGATGGATAACAAAGAGATCTTGTTTGAGAAGATTGTTGTTCCTTCCACCCCTACTGAAGAAGTTTCCATTGTCACCATTTTCAATAATTCTCCCAAGGCTCCCTCAAGGAAGCCTGTCAAAATTATGCCTACTCAGAAGATTGCACCTATAATCATCACTGTTCCGGGGCCCATCCCCTATACATCCGACAAAGCTGTCCCTTGGCACTATGGGGCAGAATTTTATGTGCTTGGAGTTAAACAAGAGTTTGATACTAGTACCGGCATCAACAACATCATCGGGCCTGCCAAAGTCACCCGCAGCGATAGGCTTTTCTCACCTGATATTGCTCCACCAGCTATCCAGAGACCTATTGTCATCACACCTGCAAGTGTGCCTATTTCCCTTCCTGACCAAGTTCCTATTTCTACCGCTGCTGCCGAGTCATCTGACGCTCGGGGCAAAGGGATCGCCACAGATATGCCTGCCCAGACGGAGGCACCGAAGACCATCAATGTTGAAGCTTCCAAAGAGGAAATGGAAGAGATTCTTAAGATTATCAAGAAGAGTGATTATAATGTAGTAGAGCAGCTGGGGAAAACCCCCTCCAAGATTTCTATGTTATCACTGTTGTTGTGTTCAGAGGCCCATGCCAATGCCCTAATTACCTTCCTGAAGACGGCCCACGTGCCACAAGAGACGTCAGTTGATCAGTTTACTGATTGTGTCGCTAACTTAACTGCTGATAATGGTCTGGGTTTCTCCGACGATGATCTGACTGCTAAAGGGAAGAACCATAACGATGCCCTGCATGTCTCTATTGAATGCAGGGGCACTACTCTTGCACATGTGTTGGTTGACACTGGGTCCTCATTGAATGTCTTGCCTAAGAAAGCTCTAGACAGGTTGGATTGCGAAGGGTTGGAGCTCAAGCCTAGTAACATTGTTGTCCGGGCCTTTGACGGGTCTAAAAGAATGGTGCATGGTGAAGTCGATATTCCAATCAGGGTTGGATCTCAGGTATTCGATTCTACATTTTACGTGATGGACATCCGACCATCCTATTCTTGTTTGTTGGGTCGTCCCTGGATCCATAAGGCTGGAGCTGTGACCTCCACACTACATCAGAAGCTGAAGTACCCAGTCAGAGGGAAGATTGTGACAGTTCAAGGGGAGGAGGAATACATGGTCAGCCACCTCAACTCGTTCCGATACATAGAAATGGATGGGGAATTCATTGAGACTCCATTCCAGCACTTTGAAGAGGTCCCTCAGACACTGGCATCAGCAGAGACTGTGATCGAAGATTCTCCTTTGAAGATGGCTTCCTTAAAGGATGCCCGGGCTGTTATTGAGAGGGGTGAGTATGCAAACTAGGGCCGACTTCATGATTTCACTCAGAAGACTGACAAGTTTGGTTTGGGTTTCACTGCAGAAGCTCAAAGGGATGTTCGTAGTGCAAGGATTGGAAGACCTCCCGTGTTCATCAGCAGCTCAGGGGTAAATGCCATTGAAGATGATGTAGAGGATTTTGAATTCGACAGCTGGATCTACCCTATGACCAACGGTGGACCAAACAACTGGACAGCGAAAGACTTCGTCCCTATTACTTTTGTGACTCAGTAATGAACTCCTTTGTTTTGAATTTGTAACAAACAATATTATGAAACTTTATGGCCCGGTGTCTTACCCGGGGCACCGTGGCTTCATTTGTGAGGGCTTTTGTGTGTCATTCTCATATATCATTAATAAAAGCATTGGACGTTTTTTGAATTTCAAATCTTGCGCTCCTTGTCTTTCTTTATTATATATTGCAAAACAGCTATTTACACACACTCACATATACAGGTCCCAATCCACTCTGGATCTCACTGGTAACGACTCTGCTACTGCCAGTTATGACTTTGAAAATCCGCTCAACTTAGCCGAAGACGAAGGTGAAGATGATTGTGAAGTGCCTAGTGAGCTTGCAAGACTGTTACTCCAGGAAGAGAGGGCCATTCAGCCACCTGAAGAGCCAATGGAAACGGTAAATCTGGGTACTGAGACAGACAAAAAGGAACTCAAGATCGGTGCAAATCTGGAGTCTAGTGTGAAACAACGGTTGATTCAGATGCTGCATGACTACGTGGAAATCTTTGCCTGGTCTTACGAAGATATGCCTGGGTTGGATACCGACATTGTGGTTCATCACCTGCCTACCAAGGAAGACTGTCCTCCGGTAAAACAGAAAGTCTGCCGTATGCGTCCAGAGATGTCCGAGAAAATCAAGGTTGAGGTTATGAAACAATTTGACACCGGTTTCCTAGCAGAAACTTCTTACCCTCAGTGGGTCGCCAATGTGGTTCCAGTGCCGATGAAGGATGGTAAGGTCCGAATGTGTGTTGACTACAAGGATTTGAACAGGGCGAGCCCTAAGGATGACTTCCCTCTGCCTCACATCGACGTCCTGGTTGACAACACTGCTCAGCATAAGGTATTCTCCTTCATGGACGGGTTCTCCGGTTATAATCAGATCAAGATGGCTCCTGAAGACATGGAGAAGACCACTTTTTTTACTCAGTGGGGCACCTTTTGCTACAAGGTCATGCCTTTTGGGTTGAAAAATGATGGGGCAACGTATCAACGTGCCATGGTTGCTTTGTTTCATGACAAGATCCATCAGGAGATCGAAGTATACGTCGATGATATGATTTCAAGGTCCCAAACGGAGGAGGAACACCTTGACCATCTACAGAAGTTGTTTGACCGGTTGAAGTTGTACAAGCTGAGATTAAACCCGAACAAGTGCACCTTCGGGGTGAGGTCTGGAAAATTGCTAGGTTTCGTCGTGAGCGAAAAAGGCATTCAAGTGGACCCTGCCAAAGTGAAAGCCATACAAGAGATGCCAGTTCCCAAGACAGAGAAAGAAGTCAGAGGCTTTCTAGGACGGTTGAACTACATTGCCCGATTCATCTCGCACCTGACTGCTACTTGTGAGCCAATCTTCAAGCTACTAAAGAAAGATCAAGTAGTACGTTGGAACGATGAATGTCAGGCCGCTTTCGAAAGAATCAAAGAGTATCTTCAAGAGCCACCCATTCTTATGCCACCGGTTTAAGGGAGACCTCTGATCTTATACTTGACAGTATTGGACAACTCAATGGGATGTGTGCTGGGGCAGCATGACGAGTCTGGCAGAAAAGAGCACGCTATTTATTACCTTAGCAAAAAGTTTACCGACTGTGAGACCCGATACTCACTGCTCGAGAAAACTTGCTGCGCTTTGGTATGGGCTGCTCGCCGGCTGAGACAGTATATGTTGACTCACACTACTCTGTTGATTTCAAAAATGGATCCAATCAAGTATATCTTCGAAAAGCCTGCCTTGTCCGGAAGAATAGCAAGATGGCAGATGATCTTGACTTAATATGACATCCAGTACACAACCCAAAAAGCAATCAAGGGAAGTGTATTGGCAGACCATTTGGCACATCAGGCAGTGGATGATTACCAATCTATGAACTTTGAATTCCCAGACGAGAATATCATGGTAGTAACTGATTGTGAAGTACCTGGACCGGATGAAGGACCTGAGGAAGGATCCCGATGGTCTATGCACTTTGATGGAGCCTCAAACGCTTTGGGTAATGGCATTGGCGCTGTGATCATATCTCCTAAGGTTTCTCATACTCCACTTACCGCCCGACTATGTTTCAACTGCACCAACAACATGGCGGAGTATGAAGCATGCATCATGGGTCTTCGAGCTGCAATTGACCTAAGGATCAAGTTTCTGAGTGTCTTCGGAGATTCCGCTCTCGTGATCAGTCAGATCAAAGGCGAGTGGGATACGAAACACCCAAATCTTATTCCTTACAAGGAGTATGTATTGACGTTGATTCCCCATTTCGAGGAGATAACCTTTGAACACTTCCCAAGAGAGGATAATCAGTTGGCGGACGCGCTGGCTACGATGTCTTCTATGTTCAAAGTCAAATGGGACAACGAGGCTCCCCGGGTCGTTATTTGGAAATTGAATGAACCTGCACATTGCTGTGATCTTGAGACCGAAGAGGTAACAGAAAAACCTTGGTATCATGAAGTAAAGAGGTACCTTGAAGCTCAAGAATACCCCGACGGCGCGTCTGTTAATGACAAGAAGTTTCTAAGAAGATTCGCGGCAAAGTTCTTCCTCAGCAATGACATCCTTTACAAACGAAACCATGATTCAACCTTACTGCGTTGTGTGGATAAGATTGAAGCAGAAAGGATCATGGAAGAGCTGCATGAAGGTACCTTCGGAACTCATTCCAGTGGACATACCATGGCAAAGAAAATCCTTCGGGCAGGATATTACTGGTCCACAATGGAAGCCGACTGTTATCAACATTCTCAGACGTGTCACAAATGCCAGATCTATGCTGATAAGGTGCACGTTCCTCCAGTTCCTTTGAACGTCTTGACAGCACCTTGGCCTTTTGCAATGTGGGGCATTGATATGATCGGCGAGATCAGACCTACGGCATCCAACGGGCATCGCTTCATCCTGGTAGTAATTGATTACTTTACAAAGTGGGTTGAAGCAGCTTCCTTTGCCACCGTAACCAAGAACGTCGTGGAACGGTTCATTCGGCACAACCTGATCTGTCGATACGGTGTACCAGAGAGGATCATTACGGATAATGGTACCAATCTTAACAACAAGATGATCACTGAGCTCTGCGAGCAATTCAAGATACAGCACCACAACTCTTCTCCTTACCGGCCGAAGATGAATGGGGCTGTAGAAGCAGCCAATAAGAACATCAAGAAGATTGTGCAGAAGATGAAAGTGACCTATAAAGATTGGCACGAGATGTTACCATTTTCTCTTCATGGGTACCGTACCTCAGCACGGACGTCAACAGGGGCAACTCCATATTCCTTGGTATACGGCATGGAGGCAGTCCTGCCCATCGAAGTTCAGATACCCTCTCTCTAGATAATGAAGGATGCAGGTTTGAGCGAGGACGACTGGATCCAGACCCGGCTTGATCAATTAAACCTAATCGACGAAAAGAGACTCACTGCTATTTGTCATGGTCAGACGTACCAAAAACAGATGATCAAGGCATTTAACAAGAAAGTCAGACGACAAGAGTATCAAGTTGGGGACCTGGTAATCAAGCGCATCATTCTACCTCAAGGTGATCCCAGGGGCAAATGGACCCCTATGTACGAAGGGCCATTTGTGGTTAAGAACATCTTCTCAGGAGGAGCGATGATTCTAACCACCATGGATGGTGACGACCTTCCTCACCCCGCCAATGCAGACATAGTAAAAAGATACTACGCATGATTAAAGACCCGCTAGGTTGACTGGCCTAGGCAAAAAATAAGGGCTTCCCGGCGAACCAAAAGGGTTCGGGCAAAAATAAGAGATGAAAATTAAAAAAATCTGTACACCCAGCAAGTCGAAAACCTGAAAAGGCGGCTTGGGCAAAAATGGGTATCCCGATGGACTGAAAACCCAAAAGAGCGGTCCAGGCAAAAGTTAGGGATAAGTGTAATACTATGTCTCATTGGATCACCCTGCATCCATACTTCGGTATCGACCATCAGGCTCGGACGACACCAATCAATCAGATTCCTCTTCAACTAAGTAGCAAAGTGATGAGACGCTTGAAGACATAAAGACGATAGCAGAGTTGGAACCCAGTGGGATTTTTCACATAGCTGTTTTGTTTTCCTTTTCATAAATTGTATAAATTCTATTTGCTCGGCGGAGTTCTCTTACTAGGACGTCAGCCTCTTGTACAAAACGCCTATTTACAGGCAAACTTCAAAATCAATATAAGCTCATTTTTCAGACAAATTGCAAATTATTTTTCCTTTATCTGTTTTGTTTTGCAAAGAACGTCCAATGTTCATTT
The DNA here is from genome assembly GCA_948472305.1 of Vicia faba. Taxonomy (NCBI): domain Eukaryota; kingdom Viridiplantae; phylum Streptophyta; class Magnoliopsida; order Fabales; family Fabaceae; genus Vicia; species Vicia faba. The sequence continues at coordinate 65,123 of CATIWC010000354.1, forward strand.
TTGATATATGCATTTGACATTAATTGCTGATCACAAATATTTGCATGCGAAACAAAGGATTAATTACAGGTGATATCAGAAGCATGGGCAATAAGAATTGTCTAAACGATCTAGTTGCTCTGTCCACCAAGGTACCAAGGTAGGTTCGGTTGAAGAATATGACCAAGATACCTTCACTCCCCAAGAGTAAGACAGTAATGGAAGCTCTCCCCACTGAGACTTGCAACTACGGATGAATCAACAATACTCTCTCTAAGCAGAGTCGGTCTACCATCAACCCTAAAAAGGTAGGGTATCCCTAGTAGATCTTAATATTCTCCAGCGGAGTATACAGATATTCCCCGGCAAGCATCCCTGGCAGTCTTAATATTCCTCGACAGAAATATAAGATTGTTCCCCGGCGGAATACAAGATACCCTCAGTGGAACCATTTCCCAGCACATTCTGAAAAGCTTCCCTGCCAGAGTTGAATCATCTCCCCAGTAGATTCTGGAAGCTTATTCCCTGCAGAGTACAAATATCTCTCCCCAGCCATATTCAGAGGTTATCCCCACAAGAGTCTAACTGGGTTATCCTCAGCAAATTGCAACGGAAAGATCATCCCCAGCGAAGTTCTTTCTATCCCCAACGGAGTTCATCATCAAAATCCCCAATAGAGCTTATCAACGGAATCCCCAGCGGAGTTATCGTTAAAACCTCAGTAAAGCATCTCTCCCCACTGAGTAATGCCCCGCAGAGTAATCTCTTCACCAGGTTTATCCCCCAACGGAGTCATCTTCTCCTACAGGTTTATTCCTGCAATCATCTTCACTCATCATCCCCAGTGGAAACGAAGAATTCAACCAGACTCTTCAACAGCAGTCCGGGATTTAACAAACTCCCCGACATTTGTCAAGGATTTATTTTCCCAGACGAAAATACATTCATAAACATTTCACATTTTATACCTCCTATTTACATACATGACAAAGTGCATACGACACGATCTCATTTATTTTTGAGAACATCATGACATCATGCATTTCATACATCATGACATTGCATACAAGCCAGGAAAGTTATCTACATGAAGAGACTGAAGATCAATACATGTAACAAGCCAGGAAGACTATCTTTCTTTCTCAGGTCAGAGATTAATACTTGAAACCAGACAAGAAAACTATCTCCTCGACCAACCCTTCTTAAGTTCCAGATCAACACCTGTAACTAGCCAGGAAATATTTGTGGACGACGGATTGTAGATCTATACCTGTAACTAGCCAGGAAAGTTATCTACATGAAGAGATTGAAGATCAATACCTGTAACCAGCCAGGAAGACTATCTTTCTTTCTCAGGTCAGAGATTAATACCTGAAACCAGACAGGAAAACTATCTCACCGGCCAGCTTTCTTAAGTTCCAGATCAACTCCTGTAACTAGCCAGGAAATATCTGTGGACGACTGATTATAGGTTAACACCTGAGACCAGACAGGAAAGCCACCTATATGAAGAGATTGAAGATCAATACCTGTAACAAGCCAGGAAGACCATCTTTCTTTCTCAGTTCAGAGATTAATACCTGTAACCAGCCAGGAAAACTATCTCCTCGACCAACCTTTCTTAAAGTTCCAGATCAATACCAGTAACAAGCCAGGAAAATTCTGTGGACGACTGATTGTAGATCAATACCTGTAACAAGCCAGGAAAGTTATCTACATGAAGAGATTGAAGATCAATACTTGTAACAAGCCAGGAAGACTGTCTTTCTTTCTCAGGTCAGAGATTAATACCTGAAACCAGACAGGAAAACTATCTCATCGGCCAGCCTTTTTCAAATTCCAGATTAACACCTGTAACTAGCCAGGAAATATCTGTGGACGACGGATTGTAGATTAATACCTGAAACCAGACAGGACAATTATCTACTTGACCATCATGAAGCAACCCTACACCGATTCCTTCTCTTCCAAGATGCAGTTTTACACGGACTCATCATCGGGCAACCCTACACAGGTTCCATCTTTCAACCTACTAAGCTACAAATCAACAAAAAATCTCCCGATGGCATCTATAAGCCCATCCTCCTATCCATCATCTCTCCAAATGGCATCTGTAAGCCCATTCCCGACATCACATTGCTGATACTACCCCATGCGAGTGCAAATTTCAGGGCACTTTAGTGTTCAATCATCTTCCACCCTCGGATCACGAAAGGCACGCAAGCCAATCTACATCCTCAGGTCTAAGAAGATTGAACAGGGGAAACTGTTGTACCCCAAAATTTTCCCTCCCATATTCTTCAAGGTTTGTCAAGAATCATCTTCAAATGGTTCAAGATTGCTCAAGGGATTGTACAGTCAAACCCCCTCCTAAGCCAGCTGAAATTAGGGTTTTGGTTCTGTCAAGGAATTTGGGGTTCTCAATGGTTTAATCAAGTCTTATAGGCCTATATACATTCTCAAGCACCTACATGCCAAGTTTCAAGACTCACAGTGCCAATTTGCACAGTCAAAAGCATCAATGGATCCACAGTCAACTGTAGGGGGAAAATGGTCATTTTGCAGTCAAAAGTCAGAATTTTTGGTCAACATATTATTTTGAGTCCACAATCATCATTTGATCAAGTCTTGATCATGATTCCATAAGAATAACTCAAAAATCATCAAGATGCAAAAAGTTACTATTTTTGGACAGTAGAAAAGTCAACTGTATCTTGACCAGGGCATAACTTTTTCATGGTTTATCAGAAAAATTCCATCCAATGCTCATTTTGAAGGTGATGCAATTTACTACAATCCATATTCACACTCCAAGTTCAAGAAATGCTCTCATAAAAAGTTATCAATTTCTACATTATAGGTCAAATTCAAAAGTCAACAAAATTACACTTTGAGTCAAAGGCCATAACTTGAGATTGGTAAATCCAAATGACATGGTACCAAAGGCATTGGTTAGAGGACTTCAAGACCTTTCCAAAATGTCCAAGAACATGGTCATGTGGTCAAAATTGAGCAAGTTGTGCATTGGAGAAGTTGGGAAATTTTATGAATTTGCAAAAGTCAACTTTGCTCAAAACACCTTATTTTTGCTAATGGGCCTCAAATCTCTTCTTGAAACTTCATCCATGACCTATGCACGACCCATCAAGCTTAATTGAATTTATTTTCTTATTTTTATTGATTAATTGGATTTTTAATTAATATTAATTCATTTAATTAATTTAAATTGTAGGAAAATGCAAGATTTGATTTTTCAATCAATTTGTGAAGCAAATATGGTCAAGATATGATGGCAAATTCGTACACAAAGTCAAAGATACAAAACATCCAAATTTGGCAACATTTTCCACTCATGAAAAATCAAAAAGATTTGATTTTCAATCAAAGATCTAATCATCATTGCAATGGATTCTTGCTCAAGTTTTTGACCTAATTCGTTTTCTCTATATATATGCAAGCAAACCCTAACCTCAAAGACGTGAAAAAGCTGCAGAAAAACCATAGCCAATTCAAGAAATTTTCAAGAAAAAGTGAAAACTGATCTTTACCTTCTAGGCCAATTCAAGGCGTGTTTTTCATTCAAACATCTTGCAGGAGTTCCCAGGAGTGTTTTGCCATCAAATTCAGACATCAAAGCTTAAGAAATCAAGGAATACAGAACCACGGTTTGCCATCTTTATCCAAAATCCTAACTCTTAAATCATGCCTATTTAACTTGTTTTCTTGATTGATTTGTGTTGCTAGGAACCATACGAAGCTAATGGTATCATTTAATTGAACCATAACTCCTTGAATCACAAGATGCCATGAACGATTTCTAGGGTTCTTAAGCTTTGAAATTGGGGCTTTATTAACCAAGAAAAATTAGGACTTATAAGACATATGACTGAATTCGTGAGGACCAGACGAACATAATCCACCCATCGCGAAATATTTATATGCATTGAGCTGCTAATCGCTATTTTTCGTTGCCATGGTTAGTGGGGGTTAAAACCCCCCGCTATCTGATATTGTTTTTGCAGGTACAACGAAGAAGATGATGAGGTGTTCACATATGGTTGGACCATTTGAATCAGCGCGCGTTTTGTTCTGATTTCAGCATATTTGTTTATTTTCTTATATAATTATTGCGCTTTATTTTAATATCAATTGGAACGACCTGGCTGAGTGGCAAGCGCGCTAGTATGTGATCTTTGGGACCTGGGTTTGAATCCCAGGTCCCCCAAAACCTTTATTTCCTTTTCCTTTGAATGTTCACATGCAGGTTTCATAATGAGGTCCATCATATACCTCCAGTTATCAACGCGCCAGGTGTCTTCCAGCATAGATCCAGTGGCCAAAGCTGGGTGATCACCATACTCCCCAGTCAACCAGCGCATAGACAATCACCAAAGTTAAAGCAGGCTTGAGTACAATTGGGCTTCAAAATCCCAGGAACACCTCCAAAATTGGGCCAGCACCCCCACAAGTTTATTTCTTTTCTTTTATTTTTTTTATCTCTTTCACTTTTAATTATTTATCATAATTATTATTTTTATTAACCAAATTTTTTTTCATAATAAAATCAGAAAACTAAAATATAATATTTTTTTATTATTTATTAGTTATTAAAATTAATTTCCCCCTTTTATTATTTTTGTAAATAAATACTAATATAATTAATTTAGTTGTTTTAATTAGGTTAATTTCAATATTTTCACAATAAATAAAAATAATGTAGAATTAGGGTTCTTGACAACTTTTAATCATTTTATTTTTATTTCTTAAAAAAAACATTAAAAAAAAACCAAAAATATTTCTTTTTATTAATTAATTAGTTTTAGGTTTAATTTAATTTAATTTAATAAAAACTTCCTTCTTTCTCAAAAAAGGGTCAAAACCCTAAGAACTTCTCCGATTCAATTTTTCTCTCGCGCGTATGCTTGTTTTATTAATTTTTGATCCATTATTATGTAATTGCTCCGAGGATGTAATAGCTTTAATTAGGACTATTTATCGCTTTTATTTATTTCCCGCAATTTACTTTTCAAGGGTTATTTTTGGCGATGTAAATACCCGACGCCTTGTAATAGTTTAGATTTATTTTCTGCAATATTTAACTGCTAGATGTATGTTAATTAGGCTATGCATGACAAGACCTATCTCTGAAATTAAAATCAACCCGTAGCTCACTATAACATGTGCAAAGATAACTTAACTGAATCCTGACACACTCGCACATGCCACTCTTAGGGTACGCCTCACTTGGTTGCCTCGACGTGGTCATTGAGTATAGGGTGTTTTAGAGGTCGCCCTCCTGTCTAAAGATCAAAAAGTTTCCTCGAAACGGTTGCCTCGGATAAAAAATATCTAAGACATTAGGGTTACCGCTAAGGCGTCCTACTATTGCTTTGGTGACCACATGTCCCTATAATCGAATTGACCCGAAAACTCCAACGACGGTGCTACCTACTTCTCAATAGTGGGATAGTACTGTCTAAAGGACATTTACACAGCTTAATTATTTTTGAGTAGGTAGAGGTTCTCAGGTACTTGCTCTTTCAAAACAAAAATACTTTTCGCACCTACACTTTTTTTCTGACAAAAGTTTTCAAACAAACACTTCATACATTCTTGAGGACTGATACAAGAATTAAATCGAAGTTTTCAAACTAAACTTTTTTCAAAACCCACAAACACAAGAAAAGCAAAACATTTTGAAAACATAGTGAGCAAGTACCTAAGAGCCCGTGGATAACCACGGATAGAAAGGGTGCTAACACCTTCCCTTTCTATAATCTACCTCCCGAACCGAGAAACATCTCGAAAAGGAATTTTGCTGTGCTTTTGTCCTTTTCTTGTTGGAGAAAATAAAAGATGGTGGCGACTCTTGCTTACCGCGACATTTCGCGAACCAGCATTTCAAAACAGTCAGTTCTATTTCCACCGATCACATGCACCCACGGTTTCTTATCAGCGGTATGCGGCTTAATTTTGTGTACGTAAGATCTTAGGTGAAGCTTTGGGCATGAGACACCATCGTACTTGGAAAAAACAGGGATCTTGAATTTATGTGGAATGACTACCCCAGGAACCAAACCCAAGTCACCAAAGTCCAAGCCAGGCACAACTTGGATTTCTACAACCTTTAATTTGTCTTCTAGTTGCTTATACTTGTCATCGGCTGGTGGATATTGCTCGTCAAAATAATCCTCATCTTCAGAGATTTGATTGATTCCACCCCCAGCACGGGTGCTCCTAGCATCTTCATCTTGATTCTCATCCTCCTTGGAGGAGTCCTCTTCAATTTGAACTTGTCAGATGAGGCACTTAAATATCTTCCCCTTGTTGATTACAGCTTTCTTCTTGGTCTTCTTCTTCGTGACAAGAAGTGACATCATTTCTTGCTGCCCCTTTGCTAAGTTGAGCAGAGTTTCTTGAAACTTAGAGTTTTAAGTACCCTCTTGAAGTTTAGTTGGTTCAACCTGTCCTAGAAAGTAACCGGGTTCTAGGGAATCTCAATATCACCGATCTTTCTTCATCGAGCATTGTTTTAGCACAATCAATCTTTTCTTGCAGCCAAAATATCCCGAAAGTCTGATCTCAATGAGTGTAGCATCGAGTATCAACCAATTTTTAGATTTTCACCAAAGTCGGCTATCTCACTACTTCCTAATGGCCAAGTTGTTCAACTGAAGGTTCTACGGTCAGTTAGTGCTTCATGACACCACACAGCGGCCCCGTATTCTCCTTGATTCAACACAAGGGATACCAATACCAACAAATGTGTCACATTAGCGTATCCATTGTTTCAACCATATCGGTCTACACTGTACAGTCTCTACAATCTATTGCCACTTACCTAATAATACCCCTAGATCCGGGTAGAGGATCTATACAAAACCCAAACACCCTTTTAAGAGTAAACAAGCAAGTTAAACAATGGAAGCATTTAAATGTGATCTAGTCTCTAAGGTAACCCCCATTTTTAAGTTTCTCCCCAACAGAGACGCTAGTTTTGTAATACGGCGGGAGAACTGACTTGGGTGTTTTGAGTTTTATCACAATTGTTGCAGATAGCAAGAGTCGCCATAGAATTTTCTTTTATCTAATAAAGGAAAGGGTGAAAAGAACAGGAAAGATATTTTGAGAATTTTCTTGAGTTCGGGGGGTAGGTTATGAAAAGGGAAGGTGTTAGAATCCTTTTCATCTGTAGTTATTTACGGGCTCTTAGTTGCTAGCAAACTTTGAAATGCTTTATAAAATGTGTTTGTGTTGGTTTTGAAAGTATTTTTGAAAATTGCCTTTGTTTAGGCGAACTTTGTAATGATTCTCACCTCTATAAGAATGTATACGAAGTGTTCACTTTTGAAAACATTTCATGAAAGTGTTGATGTGTTTGAAAGATGTTTTGTTTTAAATGTTTGTGAGTAAGCAACTACGAGCGTTCTACCTACTCAAAAAGTCTTTGTTCTTTTCCTCCTCCTTTGGATAATGTTATCATACCATTAGTTAGCAAGAAACCATATTATTGGATATGAAGGGACAGACGTGGGTCATCGTACAGTCATATAAGGCAACATTGTAAGATAATTTAGCAATTTGTCGTAAGGAACCAAGATCGATTATCGAAGGCAACATCAAAGGGTTATTGACGGACTACGATCATGTATTCGAGGGTCTTTTCTAAAGTATCCCACGTTCGTGAGACATGACTTTTTATCTAAGGCAACAAGTGTGGGTTAACCCTAAAGGTGCAAGTGTGCAAGGTGTATTGTTTTCATGCATTTTTTTCTTGAATTAGGGTTGTCTACTTGTTGATTTTAAGTCTTACTATACAAACCCCAGTTACTAGCAATAATATTGAAAGCGATAAATTGCGGAAATTTAAAGTTCTATGCTATTACATTATTGAGGGGATGGGGGTACAAATTACAAATGGGGATGAAAGAAATTAAAACCTAATTACTATTACAACCATATTGAATAATGCCAAATAAAATATACAAGAATATAAAGATAATATAAAAGAAAATTATTTTTATGGTTTTTTGATGGAAAAGGGTTTAGCCTAACTAATTAATTGATCCAATTGATTTGAAAAAGAAATTAATTGAAACCCTAAAATCTAAGTTAATTAATAAAAATTAAATTAAAACCTAAAATCTAGATTAACTTATGAAGGAAAATATTTTTAGGGTTTTAAGTAAAAAATAAAGGTCTCCTTATTTAATTATTTAAGAAAATAATATATTTTTATGTTTTTTTATTAAGAAATAATAATAATAAAATAAAATATGAAAATAAAATAAAATATAAGAGTCATGGGGTTAGAAAGTAAAAAGAGGGAGGTTTGAAGGAAAATAGTTTTTTGTTTGGTCTAGGCCCAAGGCCTGTTTTTGTAATCAGAAATTAAAAAAATAATAAAGAAAGAAAAGAGTTGGGCTGCATGGTGAAAGGAAAACAGGGGGTGAGAGGGAGCAAAAAGATGTGGCCTAATATTTGGAAGGCCCCAAGCGCTGCAAACTAAAAAAATGAAACAAGGAAAAATATGAGGAAAAAAAACAAAAGGTCTTGTTGGGGCTCGAACCCAGAACTTTCTACATAAATGGCTAACGCGTGCGCTTGCTTCCACTAGGGTGGCCTGTACATCCGGTATAGGAACAACAATCATTAAATTTAAAATAAAACATGTCCATGGTTGTACTTCATCTTCAACTTTGCGCCAGATTTTTGAACTTCTGAAGTTACTCATTTCTCGACCATTCTCAAAATTGTAAACATCAAACTTGTCAGAAATTTCATCACGATTTCAGAAATGTAAATAACTTAATCTAACACTCAAAGATGAACACAAGTTTCTAATGGTACCAAATTCTGACCTAATTTTTCGGTAACTTCAGACTTAAAATTCACAACACTCAAGCAATATAAATGAATTCTAAGGACATGGTTAGTTTCAGGTTTATGATATCTACATTTTATCTTTGAAAATGGAAGTCAAATGATGCATGTATGAAGAGTTAGAAAATCAGAAAACTCACCTTGAAAATGGAAATCGTGTTTTGAGTTTAAGCTTACTTCAAGGTGTTGCAATGATCTGATTAGCTTCCTTGAACTTCCAGGAAGCTATTCCAATAATTACTTTGAGCCGAGAGTGCTTGAAATGTTCTAGAGAAGTCCAAATGCAAGTGGCTAATTTTGAAAATGGAAGATGGTGAAGATGGAGTTACATAAGTGTAATAGGTATTGGGATTTCATCGATATATGATATAGAAGCTTAGTGAACGGTAAGAATGGAAAAATGCACGAGTAGTTTGTGAGATGGCTATCAAAAATCAAAAATGGCACAAAAGTGGGGCTTGAGAGAAATTATGAGTTTTAGGGAGTTTGAGAGAGTTTCTAAGCTTGCTCATTCGTGTCCTAGGCTTGTGAATGAAGGCTCAATTTATAGGCAAAGGTTTGGAAGCTTGGAGGGATCAAAAATACAAGATCACGAGTTATGGATATTTGACTTGTTTTTGAAGCAAGCTTGACAAGCATATTTCCAAGGAATGGTACAAGGCTTGTAGGGTGGCTAGAAACTTTAAACATGTTTTTTCTGAGTTTGTAGAGGATGCTTGTGCAGAAAGAACAAGTGCAATTCTCAAGACAAGTTGACTTTGTGATTAAATCAACTTTACTAGATTGGCAATGTTACTTTGTGCCATTAATGGAAATGCAACTTGGATAAGGGCTCAAATGCTTGGACAATGGATCTATCAGTTGTGTAATCAATTAATTATGGAGTGAAACACAAGTTAGAAGTATGCAAAGTGAATTTATGCAGCATAGGCTAGGGTTTGGATCAAGTGTTCATCACAAAAATGCCTTGTAATTCAAGAATGGATGCCCAACTTATTATCTTCGATTCTCTTAGCTCAAAAATGATCTCTTCAAGTTATTTGACATTTTGGAAAGCTTGAAACATCCTCTACAACTTTCATGCTTTCCACTTTTTCCAAATCCAATTGGAACAATGTGAAAAATGGCCAAGAAGTTAGGACAAAAATCTTCCTAAACTAGGTCAAAATTTCACTAAGTGTTTAAGAAAAAGTGCATGACTTCATGGGCCTATAACTCAAAATTTAAGCATTTTTTGGATATGAGTCCTCTAATACAAAGTTGTAGATCTAATCAAGATATACAACTCTCATGTTGAAAGTTTCCTTTGAATCATTTTGCATCTTGGTGAAAAATTGGCATGAAGTAGTGAAATTATCATGTACGAAAACACAAAAATTTCTAAGTCTTGAAAAGTTTGACTTTTTAAATTGACTTTTGACTTTATTTATTTCTTGATGATCAAGATTCATATTTTTGAATGTATTGATGAATTGTGATCTTTGAAACTCAAATTTGACTAAAAAGTCAAAGTTTAACTTTTGGTGTATTAGTTGACTTTTCTAACTGTTGACCAAATTTCATCTATCAATTGCTTGATTTTAAGGGATGAACAGAATCATGCAATTAGGTCAAAATAATGTAATTGAATCCTTGAAATCATGTTTCAAAACAAAAAGTCATGTATTAGGTCAAAAGTCAAAAATCAGTCATTCTCAATCAAAACCCTAATTTTGACCATTTTGCCCTTTTGATGAATTGAACACTTTTCTTGAGGAATTATGATCCAAACTTGATACATTGATGCATATGAGTTCAAAATGTTGATATTGGTCCAAAATCTTGAATTTTAATTGAGAAAAATTCTGATTCAAGACTTGAAACTTGACATGAGTATTATTTGAGGTCTATAATGATCCATGAAAGTCATTTGAGGCATTACCAGTCCATTTTTCCTTCTTAAAATTAAAACCCTAATTTGAGGCATCAGTGTTTAGGAGGTGGTTTGACCTAGTCAATACTTGTGCAAGCTTGAGCCATTGAAGATCTTGTGAGAAATGTCTTGAGGAAAGAGAGGGTAAATTTTGGGGTACAACACATATGAGACAATGATTGGAAATTGACTCCTAATCAACTTGAATGGCTAGGGTGACTCAAAAGGTGACACAGACATTCAAGGAATGTAATAAATGTTACCTATGTTTTTTCGGACATAATTTTTGCCTCAATGATGTGATTTGCTAACCTTGTAACAATTAATCTTGTTCCTTGCTGATAAGTGCAAATTGTAGCTATTTTTGTATATACTTTTTGTTGTACTTATCGACTTTTTGTTTGTAATTTTGTTGAATAATCCTGACTTTTGTATAAATATGTTTAGTGTATGTTTATTTATGTTTTTGTGTACATAGTATATAGTTTGATGTTTTTCCATTCATTTTGTAGGTATTTGTTGCATTTTGGAGCATTGAGTAATAAGGTGTCGAAGGCACGGCTCCGGATGCGCGTTTTCAGAATAAAAGATCAGTTTTGGGACTTGTTGTCCAAGAGAGCCACTTAGCGCGCAGGAGGCCGCTAAGCGCGAGTGGCATAAAACGTATTTTGTAGTGCGCTGCTTGCGTTTTACTTTTTTGGCAAAACCAAAGTTTTGAACATCGTTTAGCGTGGATAGCGCACTTAGCGCGGTTTAGGTCGGTTTAGTGTGTAAATATTGCGCATCCTGCTTAGCACGGTCTGCTGAGATTTGTTTTATAACTTCATTTTTAGTCATTTTTAGGTTATGTTTTTGGGGAAGTTTTTGCTCCTAACTCCATTAACTTGTAATCTTTGTTAGGATTAGATTAGATAACAACTATGGAGCTTGCATACGGATGATCTAGGATGGATTGCTCTTCGATCGACACTGACAAACCGATTGATCTGTAGTTCATTTCTATTCCTCTTTGTGTAATATTCTATGGTTGGGTTTGTATGTATATTTTCTTTGATGTAATGTATATTTGTCACTCTTGGCGTTATATAAAACTTGCTTTATGAATCTTTGTGGATTGTTGCCCTAGATATTTGCTCTGTGCTAGGGATTTGAGTTGTTATAGACATATACTGGTTAGGTTCTTATCTAGGATGATTAATCCGTTAGTTTTTGAACTCTCGAGATAGATTTAGAGCTGACAATCTACTTGAATATCGGATCTTAAAGCCTTTGTGTTGTTTGTGTGGTTATGAAAGATCGTCAAGGTGGTTGAGATATCTCTATCGAGGTGATGCAGTAGGCCTCTCAATTTAGGTTATAAATGACTTAGGTTGTGAGTGATACGGAGTGACATTGATTAGTAATGTTAGGTTGAGTGTAACGGGACGATAGGTTTAAGTCAGTGAGAAGTAGTATATATGCATACCTGATAAGTTCTTCCTTAGGTTTTCCTTTTGTTTACATTCATTTTCTGTTAATAATATTTTCTTTACAAAACTAATTCAACCCCAAACTCATTAACAATAATTTGTCGAACGGCGAATCAATAACCAATCTTTGTGGACACGATTGATTCCCGGATAAATATTTCCAAAACTTTTGTTGCTTTCCGCTATACCGCTTCTAACAAAATGGCGTTGTTATCGGGGACTAGTTCTATTGTTTTTGCATTGCGATAATTATTTTGTTTTAGAATTTTGTAATTAATGTATATGTTGTATAGAAATTTTACATTAACTTGTATATGATATTTGTGCATATATGAGTTTTTCTTTGTTTTCACGTATTGTTGTAAATTGCCTCGTTTTTGTAACATTTGTTGTGTGGATGTTAGGACACTTTCTTTAGGTTTGTGCGGTGTGACAATACCATGGCATGACGAGAGGAGGTTACTAGCTCGCACAATAAAGGCGTCAAGCTTACGACGTAAAACAAGCATGTTGTATTGTTTTTATTTGTATTCGTTTTTGTTATGTGTTGACTTACGTTTTAACAAGTTGAACTCGAATTAGTTTTTAAATTTCAAATTTTCACTTTTCAACTTGTTAAATACACTTTCAATTTTTGTGTTTCATTATGTAAAATTGTGTTTTTCCGCAAGCTTGTTGTCTTTAGCTTTTGGAAGTGTGTTTGTTAATGTTGTAAATATTGTAATTTATGTGCATAGAGCATGTTGGTGATGGTGGAGTTTCATATCAGTTGCACCAAATACTGTTGCCTTTTTCTGCATCTGGTGTAGCGGGCTAAGCGCGTTTCAGGCCGCTTAGCATGCTCTGCTGTGCTGAGCAAGTAAATTCTTTTTAAATTTTTGCTTGGCTTTTATTTTTCCCACTTTAACCTAGGCCTTGTAGTAGTAAATATTATTAGTATAATTAATTATTTTATTGTTGTTTGGACTCAATTTTGGTTTGATAGCTTGAAGTCGCTTTTGGTGATTTTCTATGTTTGAGTGTTTCAACTTGCGAATGTGTGGTAATGATTTTGTTAAAGTTTTATACACACTCGAGGTATCTATTTATCTCTTTCTATACCTTATCATATTCATGATACTTAGACTTTTTACAACTTTTATTCCATTCATTATTTTGTATACTTGTTCAATTATGAATCACTTTAGTTCCCACCCTTTTTGTAAGGTAGCTTTCCATTGTTCACATATGTTCAAGACCACAATGCTTGTTTTAACTAGATTTTATTATGTTTAATATTTTATTTGGGTTGATTTTATGAATGCAAGAAAGTGAACAAGGCATTGTTTTATTCCATTTTGAGCATAACTACCCCTTAGCCAAATAGTCAATTCACCTAGTGAGTGTGTGATCATTTGTAACCCTTTGAGCTTTTTGTCGATATCCATGTTGCTTTTGCTAAATGCTTGGCTAGGAGTGTTTAGTTTCCCTTTTTGCATGGATGTTGATTCTTTGTTTTATTGAACCCTTAACTATGATTTGTAGTTGAATTTTTACATTGCCTTAGAAAGTAGGGAGTGTTCACATTATGATGATGGTTGAATTCAAGTTAGGGAGAAAAATTATTGCGTATTTATGTTGTGATTTCTTTGAGGTTGAGAAAGAAAATAAAAGAAAGAAAAAATGTGAAGAAAGAAAGAAAACAAAGAAGAAAAAGGAGAAAAAGCTTTGAAAAAGAAAAACAAAAAGAGTTTGAATAATTTTGCGTTAATAAGTGATGTGCTTTGGTGTGAAACTTAGGATTCGAAAGAAGTTTAATTGGAATTTTGTGTTTGAATCTTTGGTGAATTGATCACTCCATTAGGTTTAGGCAAGTATATTTTCTAATTAGATTTAGGAATTATCCCTTGTTTGTTAACCAATCCACATTACAACCTTGAAAAGCCCTTGATATTCTTGTTTTTTATATTTTCAATGTAAATTTTTGGATGAATTCATAATTTAGTCTATTCTTTGCAAGATTGTTGGATGAGTGAAAATACTCCATTTTTGTGTTTTTCATCTATCGATGATTGTGTTTGCTAGGTGTGATTAATTTTTGAACTAGTATTGTTTTTGAATGTTTAGTATATTCTTTGTATTTAGCATTTTTTTCATGTTTATGTTATCGTTGTAGTTTAGTGGTAAGTATATTTCTTCGTGTGTACTATTTTTCATTTGAGTCATTGCATTTGTTTTCCATTTTTCAAAACTTGTTGATGCATGATTCTTTGGTTTATTACTTTTAGTTCTTTGAGTTGTTTGGCCTTGTTTGAGGACAAACAAAGTTTAAGTTGGAGAGAGTTTGATAAGTGAAAATTGCAGCTACTTTTCTATATACTTTTTGTTGCACTTATCGAATTTTTGTTTGTAATTTTGTTGAATAATCCTGACTTTTGTGTAAATACATTTAGTTTATGTTTATTTGTGTTTTATGTACATAATGTACCGTTTGATGTTTTTCCATTCATTTTGTAGGTATTTGTTGCATTTTGGAGCATTGAGGAATAAGGTGTCAATGGCACGACTCCGGTTGCGCGTTTTCAGAATAAAAGATCAGTTTTGGGACTTGTTGTCCAGGAGAGCCCGCTTAGCATGCAGGAGGATGCTAAGCGCGGGTGGCGCTCAACGCATTTTGTAGCACGCTTCTTGTGTTTTATTGTTTTGGAAGAACAAAAGTTTTGAAGCTAGCTTAGTGTGGATAACGCGCTTAGCGCGGTTTTGGTCAGTTTAGTGTGTAAATATTACGCAACCCGCATATCGCGGTCTGCTGAGATTTGTATTATAACTTCATTTTTAGGTTATGGTTTTAGGGAAGTTTTTTCTCCCAACTCCATCAACTTGTAAATTTTTTTAGGATTATCTTAGATAACAACTATGGAGCTTGCATACGAATGATCTGGGTGGATTGCTCTTCGATCGGTGCTGACAAACCGATAGATTTGTAGTTCATTTCTCTTCCTCTTTGTGTAATATTCTATGGTTGGGTTTTTATGTATATTTTCTTTGATCTAATGTATATTTGTCTCTCTTGGCGTTATATAAAACTTGCTTTATGAATCTTTGTGGATTATTGTCCTAGATTTTTGCTCTGTGCTAGGGATTTGAATTGTTATAGACATATACTGCTTAGGTTCTTATGTAGGATGATTAATTTGTTGGTTTCTCAACTCTAGAGATAGATTTAGAGCTGACAATATACTTGGGTATCGGAGCTTAAAGCCTTTGTGTTGTTTGTGTCATTCTGAGAGATCGTCGACACAGGCGAGTACAGTTGACTTCTGTATTGTCGAGGTGGTTGAGAGATCTCTACCAAGGTGATGCAGTAGGCCTCTCAATTTGGGTTAGAAATGACTTAGGTTATGAGTGATACGTAGTGACATTGATGAGTAATTTTAGGTTGAGTGTAATAGGATGATAGGTTTAAGTCAGTGAGAAGTAGTATATATGCATACCTGATAAGTTCTTCCTTAGTTTTTCCTTTTGCTCACATTCATTTTCTGTTAATAATATTTTCTTTACAAAAATCATTCAACCCCAAACTCATTAACAATAATTTGTCGAACGACGAGTCAATAACCAATCTCTATGGAAACGATAAATTCCCGGATAAATATTTCCAAAACTTTTGTTGCTTTCCGCTACACCGCTTCCAACAAAATGGCACCATTGTCAGGGACTGGTTCTATTGTTTTCCCATTGCGATAATTCTTTTGTTTTTGAGTTTTGTAATTAATGTATATGTTGTATAGAAATTTTACATTAACTTGTATATGATACTTGTGCATATATGTGTTTTTCTTTGTTTTCACGTATTGTCGTTAACTTTCTCATTTTTGTAATGTTTGTTGTCTGGATGTTAGGACACTTTCTTTAGGTTTGTGTGGTGTGACAATACCATGGCATGACGAGAGGAGGTTACTAGCTCGCACAATAAAGGTGACAAGCTTAAGATGTAAAATAAGCATGTTGTATTATTTTTATTTGTATTGGTTTTTGTTATGTGTTGACTTGTGTTTTAACAAGATTAACTCAGATTAGTTTTTAAATTTAAAATTTTCACTTTTCAACTTGTTAAATACACTTTCAATTTTTGTGTTTCGTTATGTAAAATTGTGTACTTCCGCAATCTTTTTGTGTTTAGCTTGTGGAAGTGTGTTTATTAATGTTGTAAATATTGTAATTTATGTGCATAGAGCGTCTTGGTGATGGTGGAGTTGCATAGCATCTACACCCGATGTTGCTGTCTTTTTTCTGCATCTGGTGTAGCGCGCTAAGCACGCTCCAAGTCGCTTAGCGTGCTCTGCTGTGTAGAGCCAGTAAATTCATTTTAAATTTTTGCTTGGCTTTTCTTTTTCCCACTGTAAGTATTTGTTGGTAGCAATTTTGGTAAAACAATGTGTTGTTAATGTTTTGCTAAATGTATTGACATTTGTAGCAAACTGTTTTGAATGATGTTAAAGCATGCCTCCTCAACTGAACTTGGCCAACATCAATTTATGTTTTCTGTTTCCTGATTTCCTACGCACCATAATTCAAGATTTGTGACTCACAGGCTACAAAAAATATGGAGGAATATTTTTCAAAATGCATGGATTTTATCTTGATGTGTTTTTATGGAAATATTTAAAAGAATTGAATATTTGGTTTTAAGCCCAAGCCCACAGTTGTGCATATATAAGGACTTTCTTCCTTATTAAAACTACTACAACTTTTGAAGAAGAATACTTTCTTTCTATTAGAAGTCTAAGTCTTTTAATTGTCAAACACTCTAGTATTGATTTAATACTTGTGTTGTTATTTGGGTTGTCAATTGTGTATCATTCATAAGCTTTTAAGCATTGAATGATTGAAGTTTTTAAACTTATTATTTCTGTTGTTTCTTCATTGTAAGTGATTGAAGGGATTTGAGGAGGTCCTCATCCCTAGGTGAGTCTTAGGTAGAAGTATAGCACGGGTAATGATTAAGTGATTATATCGTAAACTGGTAGTTTACTGAGGGTCTATGAATTGATACTATTTAGTGGACTTGTCCATGACTTAGTAGCCCCCAGAGTAGGTGTTGTTGTACACTGAACTGGGTGAAAAATCTCTTGTATTTTTACTGCTTTTTTTTATTATTGCTCTTTACTTGTAAACAGATATTTGTGTCGTGACATCTCATTCGACATCACATATCTGATACCATAATTTCAATTGGTATCAGAGCAGGCATCCTTCTCTTTATCTGGGTGAGATCCAGGGAAGATACTTTCTGGTACTATGGACAAGGAAGGAGGATTTGTGAACAGACTACCCATTCTGGATGGAAGTAATTATAACTACTAGAAATCACGTATGGTGGCCTTTTTAAAGTCTTTGGACAGCAGGGCTTGGAAAGCTATTTTAAAAGGATGGAAACACCCTGTCAAATTGGGAGAAAATGGAGAACCTACTTCTGAGTTAAAACCAGGAGAAGATTGGTCTAAAGAAGAAGATGAAATTGCTCTTGGAAATTCTAAATCCTTGAATTCTATATTCAATGGAATTGACAAGAATATTTTTAGATTAGTTAACACATGTGAAATAGCTAAGGATGAATGAGGAATTCTTCAATCTACTCATGAAGGCACATCTAAAGTTAAGATGTCAAGACTTCAGTTGCTCACCATAAAATTTGAGAATTTGAGAATGAAGGATGATCAAAGTATTAATTACTTCCATATGAACATTCTTGAAATTGCCAATGCATCCAGTGCATTAGGAGAGAAAATACCATAAGATAAATTGGTGAGAAATATGCTCAGGTCTCTTCCCAAGAGATTTGATATGATTGTGACCGCTATAGAAGAATCTCAAGACATTGACAAAATAAAAGTGGGTGAACTTGTTGGATCCCTCCTAACATTTGAATTAAGCATCAATGAAATATCTGAAAAGGAGAACAAAAGCATAACCTTTGTATCAAATACTGAAGATGAAGAGGAAGACTGTGATTTGGATACAGATGGAGGAATATCAAATGCCTTAGCTATGCTTGGAAGACAGTTTAACAAAGTTATAAAAAGAATGGATAGGAACCAAAGATCAAATGTCAAGAACATCTCATGTGACATCCATAAGTCAAATGAGTTTGGAAGAAAAAGGGCTGAAGAAAAATCCACTCAAGGGAAGGGAGTACAATGTCATAAATGTGAAGGCTTTTTTCACATTAGAGCTGAATGTCCTACATATCTTAAGAAACAAAAGAAGAATTTGTCTGTTACTTGGTCTGAAGAGGACTTAGAGAGTGATCTTGAAGAATCTGCCAAGTATGTTAAAGCATTGACGGGGAAATATGTATCTGATGAAGAGTCTAGTGATGGGGAACTAACCTTTGATGAGTTAGCTTCTTCATACAAAGAATTGTGTCTCAGAAGTGCAGAAGTGTGCCTTGAAGGGGAGAAACAGAAAGTCTTCATAACTCAGCTGAAGGCGGAAAGGGAAGAGCATTTAAAAACTATTTCTAAACTGGAAAGTGAAGTGACCTCCTTGAATTCAAACCTTGAAAGAATGGTCAAATCTCTCAAAATGCTGAATAATGGGTCTGACACTTTAGATGAAACTCTTCAAGCAGGAAGAGTGACAGGAGACAAGAGTGGTCTAGGGTATAATGAGAAAAGGGAACACAATTATAAAGAACCATAAGTAGATTCCCCTCATGCCAAGCCTAAACCAAGGATGTCAAATCAAATGTCTAAACATCATGGAAAGAAAGGACATCATGGAAAGAAAGAGTTTAATTACACCAAGGAGAATCCCCAGCCCTGCAGATGTCATCACTATGGAAGGCTTGGTCATATAAGGCCCTTCTGTTTCAAGTTGTATGGGTATCCTAAGACTACTCCTCCCAAGACTGATAAGATTCCAAAAAATAGCAAAAAGAAGAAACAATGGATTCCCAAGTCTAATGTTTCTAGTTTCATAGCTCACACCTCCCTCAGAGTATCAACCAAAGATGAATGGTATGTTGACAGTGGTTGTTCTAGCAAAAACCCACAGTTTTAAAGTCATCATAGAGATCATGGTCCCTTAATGTCCCTCGAGTTGCATACGAGAAATGATCTTGTCCCTCGATGTTACTTACATGATGACAGTCCCTTCGAATTGCTAAGGTATCCTTACATGTTGCCTTCAATGACCATAAACCTCCTTTTCGATAGTCCCTCAACATCCAAAGATAGGGATACCTACTCACTAATAGTAGGTGTTGTACCCCAAAATTTTCCCTCTCATATTCCTCCAGACATTGCAAGGAAAATCTCCAAGTTGCTCAAGTTTGCTCAAGAGTTGGTCAGACAAGCTATCTCCTAAGGCAGTCAACCCCAAATTAGGGTTTGGTGTTGCATCAAGATCCTTGAGTCCAAATGAACTCAAGTGCTCCCCAATGTCCTAATATGTTCTCAATATCATTCATGTCAAATTTCAAGCCTTGCAGAGGAAGTTTGCTCAGTCAATTGCTCAAGGGTCCAAAAATCGACTATGCTAGGGCAAAAGTCAACTGTGACCTATAAATAATCAAACTTCAAGATTTTTTGACAAAATTCTCATTTTGAAGGATATTTCATCATTTTATAAAGGGTTGATCATGATGCATCAAGGATTTCTCAAAATTCATCAAGACCCAAAAGTTGCTAAATTAGGGTTTTGTAGGAAAAGTCAACTCAACTTTGACCAAGCATAACTTTCTCATACTTTATGAGAAATGACCCATCCAAAGCTCATTTTGAAGAGGACTCAATTTCCTACAATCCATCTTCATACCCCCAAAATCAAAAAATGCACTCACAAGAAGTTATAAATTTGGACATTATAGGTCATTTTTGAAAGTCAACAAAAACACCTTTTTTGCCAAAGCTTATAACATGAGCATGGAATATCAAAATGAGATGAGACCAAAAGGGTTGGTTAGAGGACATCCCATGCTTTCTAAAAAGTCCAATAACACTTCCAAAATTTCAAAATTGAAGAAGTTATGCATTGTTGAAGTTGGACTTTTTTGCAAAATTTCCAAAAGTCAACTATCCCCAAAACTTCAAATTTTGTCAAATGGGCCCATTCTTTTCCACTTGATTTGAGCTTGCATAGTTTCCCACGTGTCCTAGATTCAGCCATGAGCTCATATTTCATTTTTATTATTTAATTTTATTTTTTATTGAATTTATTCATTTTAAATCAAATAAAATCATATAAAATCCAAAACTTTGATAACATAAGATTTTTTGGCTGTTTCAGGCTTTGATTACAATCATTATCACCATCAAATTCGTATCAAGCCAAACCATGTGCAAAAAGATTGAATCAAATCAAATTTGGAAGGTTTAATAATGGAGAATCAAATCAAATTGGCAATCATTATTGGAGCAAGATTTGAATCAAATTTGTTACCCTAATACAAAGGACATTACATAAGCAAGCCAAAGGGGACGAGATCAGGGTTGGAAAGTGCAGAGAGAGGCAGAACTAGATTTGAAAAATTCACCAAAAAGCTTGAGATCGAAATCATAGTTAGAGGTGTTTTCAAGAGCTGAGACATATCTCAATCGATTCCTGGGCGTTCACTCAATCTACCTAGATCAAAACCAAGCATCTTCAGACCCCATAACGCGCTGTAAGTGTCACGAAACATGCCTCTATTCTTGAAATTGAAACTCGCCATTCTTGCATCCATTAAATGAAATAACTGCATATTTGTAATCCTCACATCATTTGTAAACTTTTGGCATCACTTAATTTCGTTTATCTAACCTGTAATGCAAAACGCCATAGCTAGGGTTCTTGGAAGCGTTTTTGGGGTTTTTTATTTCAGGAATAATTGATCCACAAGAAGGGCATAGCTTTGATCAGGAGGCCATAACGAACCCAACCATGTTCTTGGAATGGATTTATATGGCCTAGAGAAGATTTTAGGACAAGCATGCATTTTTAGCTGCGGATTCAAATCTGCAGGTAATCTTTTACAGGTTCCAGGACAGGGACGATGAGGTGTCCCCTGCCCATTGGTGTATTCAAACCACGCGCGCGTTTTTTTTATTTTTCTGGTCATTGACTTTATTTTATATATTATTTCATGTTTGCATTATTATAACAAAGAAAACAAAGCGTCCCAGTGGTGGCCACATATGCGCTTAGAGACCCAAAGGCTGGAGGTCAGGGGTTCGATCCCTGCCTCCAACAATTTGCATTTTTCCAATTTCTTGCAGGCAATCAGGTGCACGCTTGGGTTTGAGAACTACCATACTCCCTCAGGCATCCAAGAGACAGATGGCCAATGGCCAGATCTGATGTCTAGGGATTGAAGGTCTACCAAGGCATCAGTCAATGCACAAGCACCAGATCTCAAAAAAGTCCACAAAGGCCAGCATTTTTGGGCTTTCAGATTGCTATTCATACTCCCAAATTCAGGCCCAACCCCTCTTCTCTTATCTTTATTTATTTTGTTTTATTAATTGTTTTTATTATTTTTATTTAATTTCTAACCAATCAAAATTCCTATTTTATAAAATAAAATCACCAAAAAATATTTTTATCAAATTTTAACTTTTATTTTTTTATTAACAAATACTAATTAATTAATTTAGGTTTTAATTCTAGAATAATTTTAAACTTATTTTGCAAATAATTAAAATTAACTAGATTTAATTAGGTTTTAATTACTAATTCAATTAATTTCATTTTCTTTCTTAAAATAATAAAAAACTCCAAAAAATAATTTATTTTTCATTTAATTAATTTATTAATTTAATTTATCAATTAATTTAGGATTTATTTCTTTCTTAATTTAAAAACAACAAAAACAAAAAAAAGAAGGATATTTTCTTTAACCAAAAGGGTTAAAACCCTAATCATGCGCTCGACTTAATTTCCCGCACGCGATTTACTTTCTTTTATCATATTAATGTACTTGCTTCCGAATTGTAATAGTAAATAGGACCTTTATTTATTTTTATCGCTTTATTTATTTTTAAAGGGTTTGTCTTTGGCGATGTAAATACCCGACGCCTTGTAATTTAAATTCCGCATTTTATTTCGGCAAATTATAACTGTTAGATGTTTGATAATAGGATTGCATGACAAGACTGAATGTTTTAACCTAAAATCAACTTAGATCACCCTTAACATGTACAAAGATAAAAATAACTGAAAACAACACACTCGCACATGCGCACTCCTAGGGTACACCTCACTTGGTTGCCTTCGTACGCGGTCATTAAGTATAGGTTGTTTTAGAGGTCGCCCTCTTGTCTAAAAGATCATAGTCGCCTCGAAACGGTTGCCTCAGATATTGTTGCCTCAAAACAAATGATCTAAGACATTAGGGTTACCGCTAAGGCGTCCTAACATTGCTTTAGTGACTGTATGTCCCTCATTCGAATTGACCCTTAAACTCCAACGACGGTGCTACCTACTCATCAATAGTAGGATAGCATTGTCTAAAGGAAATTAGCATAGAACGATTCCTTTTTCGAGTAGGTAGATGGTTCTTAGATACTTGCACTTTCAAAAAACTAAAAACTTTTCACACTTACACTTTTCGAACAAAGTTTTCAAAAACACTTCATACGCTCTTGAGGACAGAAGCAAGAGTTAAATCTAAGTTTCAAAACAAAAACTTTTTTCAAACCCACAAGCACAAAGAAAACAATTTTGAAAACAATGAGCAAGTACCTAAGAGCCCGTGGATAACCACGGATAGAAAGGGTGCTAACACCTTCCCTTTCTATAATCTACCCCCCGAACCTGAGAAATATCTCGAAAAAAGGAATTTTTCTGTGCTTTTTTCCTTTCCTTCTTGGATCAAACGCAAAACGTAAACCAGCATTCCAAAAACAGTCAGTTCTTCCCACTGTATCACAGAACTGGCGACTCTGCTGGGGATAATCTTTAGTGGGGTGTACCTTAGGAATAGTTCATAATATTTTCAATTGTTTGATTTGTATGCTTTATCTTTGTGGGCTTGAATTGGAGTTACTATAGATCCTAACCCGGATCTGGGGATACCCTTTAGGTAAGTAGCAATAAACTGTGAGGGAATTGTACGACGTAGACCGATACAGTTGAAGCAGTAGCTACGTTGGTGTGGCACTTTAGTATGTACCGATATCCCTCGTGGCGCAACGAGGAGAATATGGGTCTGCTAAGGGGTCATTAAGCACCAACTGACCTTAGAACCTTTAGATTGACCAACTTGGCCATAGAACAGTAGCAATATGCTACACTCATTGAGACTAAACTCTCACGATGATTCCGGCTGCAAGAAAAGGTTTCTAAACTGGAATTATGACTGATCGAGGGTAGTCAGTGATATTGAGATCCTCTAGAACCCGGTTACTATTTTTAAGACAGGTTTGAACCAACTAAACTGAAAGAGGGTAGTACCTAGACTGCTTGCCATCCTAAAATCTAAGGGCTCTCTGTGTGACTTGTGTGCCTTTACCATGTTTGTTATTTGTGGATACTTATGGTGTGTTTTCTATCATGATATCATGACATCATGACATTGCATGCATCTTGCATTGGACTAACCTATTTCAAAGACAGGAGGGATTCATCTTTGTTCTGTTTTGTAGGTCATGGCACCCATGCGTAGAAACCCCATTTGGATCAACTTTGTCCATATTCCCACTCAGCTTAAGGAATTGGTGGCAAAGGTTTCAGATACTACCTCCTTTATCAGAAGACATGGGCACCTTCTTGGTTTGATCACCTCCAAGATGGATGAACAGATGATGAGTGTCTTAGTCCAGTTCTTTGATCCACTGTACCATTTCTTTACCTTTCCAGACTGCCAGTTGGTCCCCACTCTGGAGGAGTTCTCTGATCTGCTTGGTATCTCTATTCTGGAGCAGACCCCGTTCACAGGCTGGGAGAAAGTTCTTAGACCAGAAGAGATTGCTTCAGCCCTCCATCTGACAAAGGCTGAGGTAATGTCTAATTGGGAGACTAGAAGTGGGACAAAAGGCTTTTTGACTAAGTTCTTGGTTGGAAAAGCTAATCATTTCTGGGACAGTCTAGAATTCTAGGCATTTGAAGAAATTCTGGCTCTTCTCATATATGGTTTGGTGTTGTTTCCTAACTCGGATTCCTTCGTCGACGTGAATGCAGTGAAGATTTTCATGTCTGGTAACCCTGTGCCCACTCTCTTGGGTGACATCCTGCACTCTCGTTATACCCGTACTGCTCGGAAACGGGGAACCCTTATGTGTTGTGCGCCATTGCTGGCGAGGTGGTTTATTTATCACCTCCCCAAATCAGTTCTGAAGAACAAGGAAGGCATGGGTTGGGCCTACAGGATTATGTCTCTCTCTCATAATGACGTCATTTGGACTATTAAGGGCATGGAAGATGTGGCTATTATTGATCGCTGTGGGGAATACCCCAATGTTCCACTGATAGGAACCAATGGAGGAATCACCTATAATCCATGTTTGGCCTTACGTCAATTTGGGCGAGCTAGGAGGGAAGGACCTCATGAGTTGCTAATGCTGAGCATTGTCTTTGACTTCCAAGGGGATAGTGGCGAACAACGCCGCAGATTCATAAGAGCTTGGGATAGAGTACATAGGTCTGATCCGCACGAGCTAGGTGCGAAGACTTCTCTTCTGATGGAGCCATATCTCCGATGGGTCCGAATCCGTGCCCAAAAGCTGGGAATGTCGTACGAAGCCGTCTTGCCTATAATTGTTGAGGTTGCTGGTTAAGAAGGGGTTCCTCCTACCATCCTCCATCCATACATGCCTACTGACATTGGGGCATTAAAGAGATCGTGGATGCAGCTGAGAGAAGAGCGGGATACTTATAGAGAAAAGTATCACGAGCAAGATCAGAAGATTCAAAAGTTGACAAGGCAGTTGGAGAACAAGCGGATCCTCAATGACTATGTCCACACCGACAAGAAACGACCATGGGAGCAGTGATTGTCTGTTGATTATTTCTAGTTTTGTTTTACATTTCAGTTTTTTCTTTCTTGTAAAGTGTTGTACCCCAAAATTTGCCCTCCCATATTTCTCAAAACATTTCAAGAAAAATTCACAAGTCCAACCTGGCGCGTCATATTCAGGTATTCTTTCGCCAAGATATCTCTGATAACATATTCTCAAATTCAGGTTCGGCTCAAGAGTCAATTCTTTAAAGAAGGTATCCGAATGTGTGAGTTTTCTTGAAGAAATATAGTGAAAAAGTGTGCTGAAAGTGCAGTTTTTACGCGCTAAAAAATTCATAACTTGAAGATCGTGACTCGTTTTGAACCCGTTCCGGTGGCCAAAATTCCGTCTTGACATTATCTACGTTTTCATCTCTCACGGCTGGAAGCCAATTTCGATCAGAAGGTCTTCAAAAATGTGGATTTATCAAGTATTTTCGTGCAGAAAATTTGTGACAGAAGTTTATTTGCATCATGTTCAAAAAATCATAACTTGGTCGATTTTCATCATATCAAGCTGGTTCTGGCGCCAAAATTTCACAAATTGAGTTGGCTACATTTTCACAGAAGGTATTGAGTTCAAACGGTATTCAAAAGGCCTTCGTTTTTTGCTCAGAGTGCGTGACACGCTGAAAATCTTGAATGCTGAATATTATTTCATCTGGGCCGAAACTTCGAAAATTCATAACTCGGTCAATTTTTATCGGATTGGACTCATATTTTTACACAAGGTCCCTGACTCGTAGATCTACAACTTTGCTTCAAAAGTCGAGACCGGATTATGCTCCGATCAATACCAGTTTTTTATTGAAGAACGTGTCAGAGTCGACACTGGAGCCCAAAATAAGTCTGTCTGAGCTGAAACTTCAAAAATTCATAACTAATTCACCGTTTATCCGATTGAGCCGATTTTCGGACAGGAGTTAGTTATCGATGTCAGCTACATTTTGTTTTCACATTTCAACTTCAAAAAATGCACTTAAGTCCCTGCGATTTAGCCTGGAAAGTGACGAATTCAAGTGAACATTGGAGGTCCAATTGCACATTCAAAGCCCATTTTCTTTACCCTAATTTCCATTATATAATCACCTTCTTTTTACACAAACCAGAGAAGAGAAAAAGAGGAGAGAAAAAGAGGAAAAAAAAAAGAGAGAGGAAAAGAGAGGAGAAAAAGAGAGAAAAAAAACCTTGCCACAACACTGTTAGAATATCAAACTCTTTCAAGAACCCTAAAACCTTGAAATCCTTATTACAAATCCCTCTCTCACTACAAGAAAGCCATCACAGTTATAAACCAATACCTCACTACTTCTTCAGTAATGATAAGGCTGACTTGATCTCCATGATCCTAATCTTCCAGTAAGGCATAAAAGCATTCAGGTCACTAATCTTCCAGTAAGGATTTAGACAGGATCCCATGCAGGTTCATTAAGGAACGTTGAGGCCAAAAGCCAAATGGCCAAAAGGCCAGAAGCCAAATGGCCAAAACAGAACATTTTACACATGACACCAATACATGGCGAGACAGACATTAAGCCAGACATTAAGGGAACGTTGAAGCCGGAACACAAATGGCCAAAAGCCAAAAGCCAATTGGCCAAAGTAGAACAACTTATGCATGAAACTCAATCCAATGGCCAAAGAATGCAGACCACGGTACTCAGGAGTCAATACTTCAAAAAACCTCCCATTGGGCCAGACACCCCCTATGGTTTGCTCAACTTTTAATTTTTATTTGTTTTTCCTTTTTATTCTTTTAATTGTTTTTTAATTGTTTTCTTTTAATTCCATAAAATAATTTTCATAATAAATATAAAATACAGAAAAATCAAAAAAATGTTTATTTTATTAATATTAATTTTACTATTATTATTTTTGTAAATAAACTTTAAACAATTAATTAGATTAATTTAGGTTTCAAAACTTTAATATTTTTCTTAATAAATTAAATATGTAGAAATTAGGGTTTTTAACTTTTTCATCATTTTTTTTAATAAATAATTTTCTCATCATTATTATTATTATTAACTACTAATTTATTTTGTAAATAAACATGTACATAAATTCTTTAGTAAATTAAGTTAAACTTTAACATTTTTCTCAAATAATTAAAAATAACTTAGAATTAGGGTTTCTTTTAATTTTAATTTTAATTTTCTTATTTCATAAATACAAAAAAAAAAACCTAAAAAACACTTCTTTTATTTCAATTAATAAATAATTAATTTTTAATTTCATTTAATTTCTTTAAAGGGTCCAACGCCCTCGAACGTTCTATTTTTATTTCTTTCGCACATTTATTTTCTTTCAAATATTATGTAATTGCTCAAGCCATGTAACTCGGACATTTTATATTTCTCGCATTTAATTTCTTTATTTTATGTCAAATCGGGTCCTGGTTTAATTTGGCGATGTGGACCCGCGCCTTTGTAATAGTTTAGGAATTTTATCTTTCCGCACTTTTTAACTGTTAAATAAATGCATGCAAGAATGAATGACAAAAATAAAAACAAAACGTTAGATCACCAATAACCTGACAAGACAAAAATAAATGAATCTGACACACAAATCACACACCACCCCTAGGGTACGCCTCACTGTTGCCTTGCCTCGAAAGGTGATCGTCGAGTAGAGGATGTCTTAGTAAGTCCTCATGATCCGGGAACCTGGCATGAGGGTAGCTTCTAAGGTGTCTTCCCATTGCTCCGGTGATCACCATGTCCCGAACCTCGAATTGACCCGAATACCTCCAACGGTGGTGCTACCTACCTCTCAATGGTGGGATGACACTACTTTAAAGGACATCTACACAGACGAATTCCTTAGGGTAGGTAGACAACTCTAGATACTTGCTCTAATTTCAAAAACAAATCAAAAATACTTTTCACACCGACACCTTTTCAAAAAGCTTTCGAAAGCAAATTTTTCAAACACTCTTGAGGACCGATACAAGAGTCGAACTGGAATTTTCAAAGAGACCTTTTTTAAAACCCACATTGAAAAGCAAACAAACCATTTTGAAAACACAAATGAGCAAGTATCTAAGAGCCCATGGATAACCATGGATAGAAAGGGTGCTAACACCTTCCCTTTCTATAACCTACCTCCCGAACCGAGAGCAATCTCTTTAAGGAATTTTTCTGTGCTTTTGTCCTTTCCATTTGGAGAAAATAAAAGACGGTGGCGACTCTTGCTTCCGCGACATTTCGCGAACCAGCGTTAAACAGTCAGTTCCAGATCCACCGATCACATAAAGCCTTAAAGGCATTTGTTGAACAATTGAATTCAAAGTTTATCTAATAAAAGTGTGTTTCGTTTTGTTTACGAATTTGAATCCCTAAAAGTCTTTGAAATCATATCATGCGCATATCATTCCCATGCACCTTATAACAGGTACCCTTACAGGTTTTCTCATCTTCTTCGCTGTTTATTTCAGCATCATGTCTTCTGAAACATCAACTGAACAAGCAATCAAGGCTCTTCTGTTGGGGAGAATTTTAAAGTGAGGTGTACCTTAGGATAGCTCAGACTTATGTTTTCAATTGCTGTGTTTGTCTGCTTTAAATTTATGGGTTGCATGGGAGTTACATAGGTCCTAACCCGGACCTGGGGATACCCTGTTTAGGTAGCATAAGCTGTGAGGGACCTGTCCGGCGTATACCGACATGGGTGAAGCAGTGGCTACGTTGGTGTGGCACCTTGGTCTGTACCGATATCCCTCGTGTTGAAACGGGGAGAATATGGGTCTTCCAAGGAGTCATTAAGCACCAACAGACCTTAGAACCTTAAATGACCCAACTTGGCCATTAGAACAGTAGCAGTATGCTACGTCCATTGAGGCTAAACTCTCGTGATGGTTCTGGCCGCAAGAAAAGATTGCGATGCTGGAGTTATGACCGGTTGAGGGTAGTCAATGATATTGGGATCCTCTAAGAACCCGGTTACTTTGATAGGACATGTATGAACCAACCAACTGAAAGAGGGTAACACCTAGACCTCATGTTGGCCTAAACTCTAAGGGTTTCTCTTGTGTGACTTGTGTGCCTTCGTACTTGACTAATTGCATGCGTGTTATCTGACACATAAGCTACTTGCAGGTTTTGTTTATAGTCCTTAACTGGGACTCACAACAGGGTTTACTAGGTCTCTTGCAGGTTTGGCTTATAGTCCTTAATTGGGACTCATAACAAAGTATACTGAATTTCTCGCAGGGTTTGTTTATAGTCCTTAAGCGGGACTCATAACAGGGTTTACCTACATCACCCCATGCATCATGACATCATATCATTGCATACATCCTAACCCATTTCAAGGATCTCAAGGGCTTGTGATGCAGGTCATGATGAATCAAACATCTAGCAAGGGGCAAAGAGGATTTATTTTCCTCTAGCCAAAGTTGTCAGGGGCTATGACCCACTTGATATGGTGAGCTCTGACTCTTGAAGAAGGTTGCCCTAGCCAAGGTTGTCAGGGGCTATGACCCACTGGATATGGTGAGCCTTTGACCCTTGAAGGAGGACTCTCAACAACACAAAGTTCCTTCAATCAAGATACCAGATTCAAATTCTGACAAGTTTCTTTGTTTACCCTGCGAGATCCTTGAAAACACTACATGCATGTCATACACATCATTGCATAACAGGTATCCTTGTTGCAGGTCACTTACCTTTCTCGCTGTTTATTTCAGCAATGGCTTCCCAACAAGATAACCAGGGTCTTCATGCTCAAGAGACTCAGTTCAGGGAAATTTTCTTAAGCCTATCCAAGGGGCAGGAAGAGTTGAGGACACTCCTCATGGGGAATCTGATCAGAAAGAGTCCTGAAGATGACAAGGACGAACAGCTGAAACGTCTACAAGCTGAGGTAGACACATTGAAAACCCAGATGCTAGGGCAAAGGGCACTCATTCAAGGTTTAGCTCAGGAGCAAGGAGAGCTGAGGGCCATGATCAGTCAGCTTCATCAAGACATGAAGCAACCAGCCCAAGTCAGGGACCCAGTCATTAATCAACTTCCAAGAAGTCAAAGGTTTGGGCCTCTCCAAGCTGCTATTACTTCACAGGTCCAACAACGACCTCGCCCAGAACAACGGGCTGATCAGAGCAAACCAGACAAGCCTAAAAGGCAGTTCACCAAGATCAACATGTCGCTGGATCAAGCACTACAACAAATGTTGGAGGCAGGGCTGATCACCTTAAGGGCTCCTCTCCGGAATCCAAACACTTCTGCTCCTAACTATCATCCCAACGATAGGTGCGCATACCATTCCGATAGCCCGGGGCATACTACGGACAACTGCTGGCCTCTCAAAAACAAGAATCAAGACATGATCGACGCTGGAGAGATTCAGTTTGAAGTACCTGAGACTCCGAACATAATCACTGCTCCCTTGTCAAATCATGGCTAGGATTGAGAAATTTTTGTTCATTCGAATGTTCAAGTTGCAATTTTCCTTTGTTCAAACATTTACTCATGTTAAACATTGTTATTTCATTAATGCATCGCATGTGTCTGTTCTGAAACAATATATTCGTATTCACTAAATGCAAATTATTTTCATATTTTTTCTGATATCAGCTCTTGATCTAAAATTCTAAGCCTCTTGAGGGAGGATGACGAAAACGATACCACAATCTTTACAGTATGCTTTTGAACAGACCCCGCTGATGAGGTACAGGCATTGTTTCAATCCCTAAACACTGGAGTTATAAGGATGATAATCCCTCGTCAACCCCTCTGAGCCAAAGAAGTAGGAGTTTTTCTTTTCGAAATTTAAAACCCTTAATCATAACCTGGGGCAGGGTAGTCTCTCAGTTGATCCAAGTGCATAACGAATGGCACCAAAGAGGTCCTTACAAAACAAAGGAAGACAGTGATGGTTCCGAATAATCAATAAAGAAAGGCAGTCATTATCTCAAAAAATAAAAAACCCATTAAGTCAAAACCCATGAAGGAGACTTACAAAACTGGGGCATCCCGCTGACTGTAATTCCAAAAAAGGAAACAGTTCAGGCAAAAAAGAAAGGGATAACAAAAAAAAAAAAAAAAGAGGTCCTACAAACCCTCAACTAAAAAGGAAATGACTGCCTATTCAAAATAAGTTATCAACATCCGAATCATCACCGGAAAATCAGAGCAAAGACTCAAACAAGGTATAACGTATGATCAACTGAGTTTAGGTTTGGAGAACATCACGAAGAGCGGGTGGGTACAAATAAAATTTGAGCCTTTATCCTTTGTTTCTTAAACCGTGAACCAGGCCACGTTATAACCCTCAAAAGTCCTAGCTGAAGCATGGGTTAGTTCGAAAGCATACTGTGACGAAAAGTATCCTGACTCCTTAAGGCCTATGGTAAATACGGAGTTGACATCACGTTTTACAAACATTCACTTGTTTTATGAAAAAAGAATGCATTTTCAAAATCTTCAAGACAGACATAAGCTTTGCATTTTTAACATAACTTTGTTTGCATATGACCTTTTGTTTGAACAGCAGGAAAATTCGCACGATGAATACCTAGTGAACAAAAGCACTTCCAATCAAGGGGCATGGCATGATCATGGTCCGTCATCTGGGGCAATTAAATCAAGATTCGGAGAATCTCTCAAAGGCCAAATAGCCTGGGGCAAATCTCCGCCTGAGTCACTTAGGGCACTCCAACAACGAATCTTGTCTGATCAAACATCTTCTGGTGGCATGACAAAACACTGTTAACAAGGGCAACTCCCTACATTCTGAGAGCGTGGACATAGTCGAAAAAATACTACGCATAATCAAAGACCCGCTAGGTTGACATGCCTAGGCAAAAATTAGGGCTTCCCGGCGAACCAAAAGGGTTCGGTAAAAATGAAGGGATGAAATGAAAAAATTTGTACGCCCGGCAAGTCGAAAACCTGAAAAGGCGGCTTGGGCAAAAATGGGTATCCCGGTGGACTGAAAACCCGAAAGGGCGGTCCAGGCAAAAGTTAGGGATCAAAGCGTACGACTATGTCCTGTCATCTTGTCACCTGCCTACCTGAAGAAGGTTTGACCCTCAACAATTATCAGCATCTCACAGGTGCCTCCCCCATAGAAACAGGGGCAATAATGGGTGGTCTAAGCAATCTGATTATTCCGTCCTTCAAGGTATCAAGGTGGATTCCGTTGAAGAACCTAACCAGTACAGTTCAATACTTCCCCAGGAGAATCTAATCCAGTTGCCCCAAGAAAGTTGGAATCCATCTCTCCAAGCAGTAAGCTTATCCCCAGTAGATTCTGGAAGCTTATCCTCGCAGAGCACAAACGCGTCTCCCGGCTTTATTCAAAGAGTTATTTCCTTACTAGGATATAACTGGGTTATCCTCAGCCAAAAGCCACGGAAAGAGCATCCTCGACGGAGTCTTCTTATCCCCAGCGAAGTCCATTAACACTTCCAATATAACGATGGTATCCCCAGCAAGTTATTATCAACATTTCAGCACAGTACCTCTCTCCCCACAGAGCATTGCTCCCCAGCAAGATTACTAGAGTACTTTTCTCCCCGCAGAGTAATCCATTCGCCAAGTTCATTCCCCAATGGAGTTATCTTCTCCTACCGGTATTCTTGCAACTATCATCCCCAGCGGAGGCAAAATCTATTCTTCAACATCAGCCCAGGATAAGCTCCTGGCATTCGTCAAGGATTTATTTTCTTAGACAAAAAAATACATTCATGAACACTACATTTTCATACATTATAGCATGCATATGCATCATACTACACGAATCCCATCAATTTTGAGGACATCTTGAAATCATGCAGTTCATGCATCATGATCTTGCATACAACTGATGCTTTACCTTTTCAGGAAAGGTCAATACAAAGATGATTACTATCAACTATCGCGACTCCTTCTAGATATATTTCAGATGTGACCCAGATATGGCGACGTTCTGATACTCCTTCCAGATTCCCTTCTAGATATAGTTCAGATGTGAACCAGATATGGCGACGTTCTGATACTTCTTCCAGATTTCCTTCTAGATATAGTTCAGATGTGAACCAGATATGGCGACGTTCTGATACTTCTTCCAAATTTCCTTCTAGATATAGTTCAGATGTGAACCAGATATGGCGTCGTTCTGATACTTCTTCCAGATTTCTTTCTAGATATAGTTCAGATGTGAACCAGATATGGCAACGTTCTGATACTTTTTCCAGATTTCCTTCCAGATATAGTTCAGATGTGAACCAGATATGGCGACGTTCTGATACTTCTTCCAGATTCCCTTCTAGATATAGTTCAGATGTGAACCAGATATGGCAACGTTCTGATACTTTTTCCAGATTTCCTTCTAGATATAGTTCAGATGTGAACCAGATATGGCGACGTTCTGATACTTCTTCTAGATTTCCTTCCAGATATGGTTCGGATGTGACCCAAGCATGGCGACGTTCTGACACCTATTCCAGTTGAAGATTTCAAGACATAGACCGATTCAGTTAATCGACCCTAAGGTTTTCTGTTTCTTATCCAGTCCAAGACCTTCTCTAGTCCAGTTAAATCGACCCCAAACAGATTTTCCTGATAAAGACTCAGTAGAAGTTATCCAAGATTCTCTCAATGATTGCTGTTGAGGTTGTAGTCGCCTATGGTTCTCTCTCCGATACTGCGGAGGTAGTAATCATCCCAAGATTCGCTCAACGATTGCTGTTGAAGTTGAAGTTATCCAAGATTCTCTCAATGATTGCTGTTGAGGTTGTAATCGCCTATGGTTCTCTCCCCGATACTGCGGAGGTAGTAATCATCCCAAGATTCGCTCAACGATTGCTGTTGAAGTTGAAGTTATCCAAGATTCTCTCAATGATTGCTGTTGAGGTTGTAGTCGCCTATGGTTCTCTCCCCGATACTGCGGAGGTAGTAATCATCCCAAGATTCGCTCAACGATTGCTGTTGAAGTTGAAGTTATCCAAGATTCTCTCAATGATTGCTGTTGAGGTTGTAATCGCCTATGGTTCTCTCCCCGATACTGTGGAGGTAGTAATCGTCCCCAGACTCTCTCAGTGATACTGTTGAGGTTGAAGTCATCCAAAGTTCTCTCACCCATTCCTGTTGAGGTAGTAACCATCCCTGGTTCATTCATCACCTTTTGAAGATCCAGCTCCTGTAGCCAGTCAGGACACCCTTATACAAAGAATCTGAAGACCAACTCCTGTAACAGGTCAGGTAATCCTTTTCTTTTGCAGGTACGCAAATTCTCGCTAAGGAATCTCCCACGCGATCAACATCCAGATGGCATCTATAAGCCCATCCAACTTCCATCATCTCTCAGCATGGCATCTATAAGCCCATCATCCTATCCATCAATCTCCAAATGGCATCTATAAGCCTATTCCCCACATCACACTACTATGTGAGTGCAAATTTCTGGGCACTCTAGTGTTCAATCATCTTCCACCTTCGGATTACGAAAGGCACGTCAGCCAATCTGCATCCTCAGGTCTAAGAAGATTGAACAGGGGCAACTGTTGTATCCCAAAATTTGCCCTCCCATATTTCTCAAAACATTTCAAGAAAAATTCACAAGTCCAACCTGGCGCGTCATATTCAGGTATTCTTTCGCCAAGATGTCTCTGATAACATATTCTCAAATTCAGGTTCGGCTCAAGAGTCAATTCTTTAAAGAAGGTATCCGAATGTGTGAGTTTTCTTGAAGAAATATAGTGAAAAAGTGTGCTGAAAGTGCAGTTTTTACGCGCTAAAAAATTCATAACTTGAAGATCGTGACTCGTTTTGAACCCGTTCCGGTGGCCAAAATTCCGTCTTGACATTATCTACGTTTTCATCTCTCACGGCTGGAAGCCAATTTCGATCAGAAGGTCTTCAAAAATGTGGATTTATCAAGTATTTTCGTG
Source organism: Vicia faba (assembly GCA_948472305.1). NCBI lineage: Eukaryota > Viridiplantae > Streptophyta > Magnoliopsida > Fabales > Fabaceae > Vicia > Vicia faba. The sequence goes on from CATIWC010000354.1 coordinate 100,198, forward strand.
CAGAAAATTTGTGACAGAAGTTTATTTGCATCATGTTCAAAAAATTATAACTTGGTCGATTTTCATCGTATCAAGCTGGTTCTGGCGCCAAAATTTCACAAATTGAGTTGGCTACATTTTCACATAAGGTATTGAGTTCAAACGGTATTCAAAAGGCCTTCGTTTTTTGCTCAGAGTGCGTGACACGCTGAAAATCCTGAATGCTGAATATTATTTCATTTGGGCCGAAACTTCGAAAATTCATAACTCGGTCAATTTTTATCGGATTGGGCTCATATTTTTACACAAGGTCCCTGACTCGTAGATCTACAACTTTGCTTCAAAAGTCGAGACCGGATTATGCTCCGATCAATACCAGTTTTTTATTGAAGAACGTGTCAGAGTCGACACTGGAGCCCAAAATAAGTTTGTCTGAGCTGAAACTTCAAAAATTCATAACTAATTCACCGTTTATCCGATTGAGCCGATTTTCGGACAGGAGTTAGTTATCGATGTCAGCTAAATTTTGTTTTCACATTTCAACTTCAAAAAATGCACTTAAGTCCCTGCGATTTAGCCTGGAAAGTGACGAATTCAAGTGAACATTGGAGGCCCAATTGCACATTCAAAGCCCATTTTCTTTACCCTATCCATTATATAATCACCTTCTTTTCACAAAAACTAGAGAAGAGAAAAAGAGGAGAGAAAAAGAGGAGATAAAAAGAGGAGAAAAAAAAAAGAGAGAGGAAAAGAGAGGAGAAAAAGAGAGAAAAAAAACCTTGCCACAACACTGTTAGAATATCAAACTCTTTCAAGAACCCTAAAACTTTGAAATCCTTATTACAAATCCCTCTCTCACTACAAGCAAGCCATCACAGTTATAAACCAATACCTCACTACTTCTTCAGTAATGATAAGGCTGACTTGATCTCCATGATCCTAATCTTCCAGTAAGGCATAAAAGCATTCAGGTCACTAATCTTCCAGTAAGGATTTAGACAGGATCCCATGCATGTTCATTAAGGAACGTTGAGGCCAAAAGCCAAATGGCCAAAAGGCCAGAAGCCAAATGGCCAAAACAGAACATTTTACACATGACACCAATACATGGCGAGGCAGACATTAAGCCAGACATTAAGGGAACGTTGAAGCCAGAACACAAATGGCCAAAAGCCAAAAGCCAAAAGCCAAAAGCCAATTGGCCAAAGTAGAACAACTTATGCATGAAACTCAATCCAATGGCCAAAGAATGCAGACCACGGTACTCAGGAGTCAATACTTCAAAAAACCTCCCCTTGGGCCAGACACCCCCTATGGTTTGCTCAATTTTTAATTTTTATTTGTTTTTCCTTTTTATTCTTTTAATTGTTTTTTAATTGTTTTCTTTTAATTCCATAAAATAATTTTCATAATAAATATAAAATACAGAAAAATCAAAAAAATGTTTATTTTATTAATATTAATTTTACTATTATTATTTTTGTAAATAAACTTTAAACAATTAATTAGATTAATTTAGGTTTCAAAACTTTAATATTTTTCTTAATAAATTAAATATGTAGAAATTAGGGTTTTTAACTTTTTCATCATTTTTTTTAGTAAATAATTTTCTCATCATTATTATTATTATTAACTACTAATTTATTTTGTAAATAAACATGTACATAAATTCTTTAGTAAATTAAGTTAAACTTTAACATTTTTCTCAAATAATTAAAAATAACTTAGAATTAGGGTTTCTTTTAATTTTAATTTTAATTTTCTTATTTCATAAATACAAAAAAAAAACCTAAAAAACACTTCTTTTATTTCAATTAATAAATAATTAATTTTTAATTTCATTTAATTTCTTTAAAGGGTCCAACGCCCTCGAACGTTCTATTTTTATTTCTTTCGCACATTTATTTTCTTTCAAATATTATGTAATTGCTCAAGCCATGTAACTCGGACATTTTATATTTCCCGCATTTAATTTCTTTATTTTATGTCAAATCGGGTCCTGGTTTAATTTGGCGATGTGGACCCGCGCCTTTGTAATAGTTTATGAATTTTATCTTTCCGCACTTTTTAACTGTTAAATAAATGCATGCAAGAATGAATGACAAAAATAAAAACAAAACGTTAGATCACCAATAACCTGACAAGACAAAAATAAATGAATCTGACACACAAATCACACACCACCCCTAGGGTACGCCTCACTGTTGCCTTGCCTCGAAAGGTGATCGTCGAGTAGAGGATGTCTTAGTAAGTCCTCATGATCCGGGAACCTGGCATGAGGGTAGCTTCTAAGGTGTCTTCCCATTGCTCCGGTGATCACCATGTCCCGAACCTCGAATTGACCCGAATACCTCCAACGGTGGTGCTACCTACCTCTCAATGGTGGGATGGCACTACTTTAAAGGACATCTACACAAACGAATTCCTTAGGGTAGGTAGACAACTCTAGATACTTGCTCTAATTTCAAAAACAAATCAAAAATACTTTTCACACCGACACCTTTTCAAAAAGCTTTCGAAAGCAAATTTTTCAAACACTCTTAAGGACCGATACAAGAGTCGAACTGGAATTTTCAAAGAGACCTTTTTTAAAACCCACATTGAAAAGCAAACAAACCATTTTGAAAACACAAATGAGCAAGTATCTAAGAGCCCATGGATAACCATGGATAGAAAGGGTGCTAACACGTTCCCTTTCTATAACCTACCTCCCGGACCGAGAGCAATCTCTTTAAGGAATTTTTCTGTGCTTTTGTCCTTTCCATTTGGAGAAAATAAAAGACGGTGGCGACTCTTGCTTCCGCGACATTTCGCGAACCAGCGTTAAACAGTCAGTTCCAGATCCACCGATCACATAAAGCCTTAAAGGCATTTGTTGAACAATTGAATTCAAAGTTTATCTAATAAAAGTGTGTTTCATTTTGTTTACGAATTTGAATCCCTAAAAGTCTTTGAAATCATATCATGCGCATATCATTCCCATGCACCTTATAACAGGTACCCTTACAGGTTTTCTCATCTTCTTCGTTATTTATTTCAGCATCATGTCTTCTGAAACATCAACTGAACAAGCAATCAAGGCTCTTCAAGCTCAAAACGCCCAGTTCCAGGAATTGTTCATGAGTTTGGCTAAGGGTCAGCAAGATCTGAGGACCCTTATCCTGAAAGAGAAGAAGAAGAAGAAGAAGAAGAAGAAGAAGAAGAAGAAGACGGTCCTATTTAATATGGGTCGCATATTCGGAAATGATTTGCGAGAAGAGGTTGATTTGACCGACTCATCTGGAGGGGGAGATAATTAGGAAGAAAGGAGGGCTCCTAGCCCTGTGGTTTCAGACAACGAGACCGACTTTGACGAAGACCAGTATCCTTCCGGCTGAGGATAGATATAAGCAACTGGAAGACTGATTGAGCGCGATGGAAGTTCAGAAAGTGCCTGGCCTGGACTTTGGTGATTTGGGTCTGTCATCTGGGGTGGTGATTCCCCACAAGTTCAAAGCACCAGCCTTTGCTAAGTACGACGGGGTTTCTTGTCCAAAATTGCACCTTCGGTCGTATGTTAGGAAGATTCAGCCATACACCGCTGATAAGAACCTCTGGATCCACTTCTTTCAAGACAGTCTCTCAGGGACTCAGCTTGAATGGTTTTACCAGCTGGAAGGAACTAATATCCGTAATTGGGAAGATTTAGATGCTGCTTTCTACAAGCAGTACCAATACAATTCCGACCTTGCTCCCACGCGTACCCAACTCCAGGGTATGTCTATGGGTGCGAGCGAAGGTTTCAAAGATTATGCTCAGAAGTGGAGAGACCTTGCTGGTAGAGTGCAACCTCCCTTGGCTGATCGGGAGCTAGTGGATATGTTTCTGGGGACCTTGTCTGGTCCGTATTTCAACCATCTGATTGGAAGTTCTTCGTCTGGGTTTACGAAGTTGATTATGACCGGGGAAAGGATTGAGTCTGGTATCAAATCTGGTAAAATACAGAAGGGTGCCTCATCAAGCACCGAGAAGAAACCTTTTAAGAAGGAATCCAATGTTGTTTACAGTTCAAAGAGCCATAATAGACCTGAGCGCCGCCAAACAGTCAATATGGTGGTTATATCAAGACCCGCTGGTGCTCCTCAGCGCAACAATCAGTCAAGGGCCGAAAGACCACGAAGACAATTCACTCAGCTCAACATTACTTTATCCCAAATTTTGCCACAATTATTGAAAACCAACTTGGTGATTCTGAGGGAGGCCCCGAAGAGTCCCAACACAACATCACCGATGTACGATCCGAACGCCCACTGTGCTTTTCACTCTGATAGCCCGGGGCATGATACGGATAACTGTTGGGTCTTGAAGAACAAAGTACAGGACTTGATTGATGCGAAGGAGATTGAATTCGAAGCACCTAAAAGACCTAATGTTGTGACTGCTCCTATGCCCAAGCATGGGGTGAATGCTATAGATGAATACTCGTTTGTGGTTTCTGTAAGAGACATTGTTACTCCTCTAATGACTGTAAAGAAGAACCTTCTGTTAGCTGGTTTATTTCTGGGCTGTGATGAAGGTTGCCGTATGTGTTCCGTCCTACCTACCGGTTGCCCTCTTTTGAAGTCAAGTGTCCAACGTCTGATGGACAATAAAGAAATTTTGTTTGAGAAGACTTTTGTTCCTTTGGTTCCTATTGAAGAAGTTGCTATAATCACCATTTTCGACAATTCTTCCAAGGCTTCCTCGAGAAAGCCTGTTAGAATTATATTTGTTCCAAGAATTGCACCATTGATCATCACTGTTCCTGGGCCTATACCCTATACATCCAATAAAGTTGTCCCATGGCATTATGGGGCTGACGTGTACTATCACGCAGTTAAACAAGATTTGAATGCTGATACTGACGTCAGCAATATTGTTGGATCCAGTAAAGTCACCCGCAGCGGAAGGTTGTTCTCCCCTGAGATCTCTCCACCAACTGTTTGGAAGCCTGTTGTTATTTCACCTTCCAGTGTACCTGCTACTGTCCCTGTTCAAGTTCCAATTCTCACCCCTGTTGCCGAGTCATCTGACGCTCGGGGCAAAGAGATCACCGGTGAGCCTGCCCAAACGGAGGCACCGAAGAAGATTACTGTTGAAGCCTCTAGACAAGAGATGGAGAAAATTTTGAAGATCATCAAAAAGAGCGACTACAATGTAGTTGAACAGCTGGGACAAACCCCATCCAAAATCTCTATGTTGTCTTTGTTGTTATGCTTAAAAGCCCATGCCAAGGCTCTGATCGCTTTCCTAAAGACTGGCCACGTACCGCAAGAGACATCAGTTGATCAGTTTAAAGATTGCGTGGCTAGTCTGACTGCTGATAATGGGTTGGGTTTCTCTGACACCGACTTGACTGCTAAGGGGAAGAATCACAATGACGCCCTGCATGTCTCCATTGAATGTAGGGGCACTACTCTAGCTCATGTGTTAGTGGATAATGGGTCTTCGTTGAATGTGTTACCTAAGAAAGCTCTAGACCGGTTAGACTGTGAAGGGTTGGAGCTGAAACCAAGCAACATCATAGTCAGGGCTTTTGATGGGTCCAAGAGAATGGTACACGGAGAAGTGGATATTCCGATTAAGGTTGGTTCTCAGGTTTTCGCATCTACATTCTATGTGATGGACATTCGGCCATCTTATTCATGTTTGCTGGGTCGTCCATGGATCCACAAAGTTAGGGCAGTGACCTCAACGCTCCACCAGAAGCTAAAGTACCCGGTGAAAGGGAAAATTGTGACAGTACAAGGAGAGGAGGAGTACATGGTGAGCCACCTCAACTCTTTCCGATATGTAGAAATGGATGGGGAGTTCATTGAGACCCTGTTTCAGCATTTTAAAGAGGTTCCTCAGACACTGGCGTCAACCAAAACTGTTGTTGAAGATCCTCCAATGAAGATGGCTTCCTTCAAGGATGCCCGGGCTATTGTCGAGAAAGGTGGGTGTGCAAATTGGGGCCAACTCCCTGATTTTGCACATAAGACTAACAAGTTTGGTTTGGGTTTCACTGCAGAAGCTCAAAGGGCTGTTCGGAGTGCACGGATCGGAAGACCTCCCCTGTTTATCAGCAATTCGGGGATAAATGCCATTGAAGATGACGTTGAAGAATCTGAGTTCGACAGTTGGATCTATCCTACTACTGATGGTGGACTGAGCAATTGGACAGCAAAGGACGACGTCCCAATTTCCTTTATTACCCAGTAATGAGACTTTTGTTTTGAATTTGTAACAGACAATGTTTTAAACTTTATGATCCGGTGTCTTACCCGGGGCACCGTGGCTTCATTTGTGAGGGCTTTATGTGTGTCATCTACATATATCATTAATAAAAGCATTGGACGTTTCTTGAATTTTAAATCTTACGCTCCTTATTTAATTTTTATTATATTGCAAAACAACTATTTTACATACACTCACATATACAGGTCTACATCCACTCAGGATCCTACTGGTAACGACTCTGCTACTGCCGGTTATGACTTTGCAAGTCCGATCAACTTAGCCGAAGACGAAGGTGAATATGATTGCGAATTGCCTGGTGAACTTGCTAGACTGTTACTTCAAGAAGAGAGGGCCATACAGCCGCATGAGGAGCCCGTGGAAACAGTAAATCTGGTTACAAAGATAGACAAGAAAGAGGTCAAGATCGGTGCAAATCTGGAGCCAAGCGTTAAACAACGGTTGATTCAGATGCTGCGAGACTATGTTGAGATCTTTTCCTGGTCTTATGAAGATATGCCTGGGTTGGATACCGACATTGTGGTTCACTGCCTGCCTTCCAAGGAAGATTGTCCTCCAGTGAAACAGAAGGTCCGTCGAATGCGCCCAGAGATGTCTGAGAAAATCAAGGCTGAAGTGATGAAACAGTTTGAAGTCGGTTTTCTAGCAGTTACTTCTTACCCACAATGGGTGGCCAACGTGGTTCCTGTGCCGAAAAAGGATGGAAAAGTTCGGATGTGTGTTGACTATAGAGATCTGAACAGGGCGAGTCCCAAGGATGATTTCCTTCTTCCTCATATCGATGTTCTGGTTGACAACACCGCACAGCATAAGGTCTTCTCCTTTATGGATGGTTTCTCCGGTTATAATCAGATTAAGATGGCTCCCGAAGACATGGAGAAGACGACCTTCGTTACTCAATGGGGTACCTTTTGCTACAAGGTCATGCCTTTTGGATTGAAAAATGTTAGGGCAACGTATCAGCGTGCCATGGTCGCTTTGTTCCACGACATGATCCATCATGAGATTGAGGTATATGTTGACGACATGATTGCAAGATCCCAGACTGAGGAGGAACATATGGACCATCTTCAGAAGTTATTTGACAGGTTAAAGTTGTACAAGCTGAGGTTAAACCTGAACAAGTGCACCTTCGAGGTGAGATCTGGTAAGCTGTTGGGTTTCGTCGTAAGCGATAAAGGTATTCAGGTGGATCCTGCAAAGGTAAAGGCTATACAGGAGATGCCAGCTCCCCAAATAGAAAAAGAAGTCAGAGGCTTTCTGGGATGTCTGAACTACATTGCCCGATTCATCTCACACCTGACTGCTACTTGTGAGCCAATCTTCAAGCTACTGAAGAAAGATCAAGTGGTAAGATGGAATGATGAATGTCAGGCTGCTTTCGAAAGGATCAAAGAATATCTACAAGAGCCACCCGTTCTGATGCCTCCAGTTGAAGGGAGACCTTTGATCTTATACTTGACAGTACTCGACAATTCAATGAGTGTGTGTTGGGGAAGCATGACGAGTCTGGACGAAAAGAGCATGCTATTTATTACCTTAGCAAAAGGTTTACTGACTGTGAGACCCGATACTCACTGCTCGAGAAAACTTGTTGCGCTTTGGCATGGGTTGCTCGCCGGCTGAGACAGTATATGCTGACTCACACTACTCTGTTGATATCAAAGATGGATCCAATCAAGTATATCTTCGAAAAGCCTGCCTTGTCCGGAAGAATAGCAAGATGGAAGATGATCTTGACTGAGTATGACATCCAGTACACGACCCAAAAGGCGATCAAGGGAAGTGTGTTGGCAGACCATTTGGCACATCAGGCAGTGGATGATTAGTAGTCTATGAACTTTGAATTTCCGAATGAGAATATCATGATAGTGACTGAGTGCAAAGAACCTGGACCAGATGAAGGACCTGAGGAAGGATCCGAATGGTCTATGTACTTTGATGGAGCTTTGAACGCTTTGGGTAATGGCATTGGCGCCGTGATCATATCTCCGAAAGGCTCTTATACTCCATTTACCGCCCGACTATGTTTCAACTGCACCAACAACATGGCGGAGTATGAAGCGTGCCTTATGGGTCTTCGAGCAGCTATTGACCTAAGGATTAAGTTCTTGAGTGTCTTCGGAGATTCCTCTCTCGTGATCAATCAGATCAAAGGCGAGTGGGATACGAAACACCCGAATCTTATTCCTTACAAGGAGTATATGTTGACGTTGCTTCCACACTTCGAGGAGATAACCTTTGAACACTTCCCTAGAGAGGAGAATTAGTTGGCGGACGCGCTATCTACGATGTCTTCTATGTTCAAAGTCAATTGGGACAACGAAGCTCCCCGAATTATCATTGAAAGATTAGACGAACCTGCACATTGTTGTGATATTGAGACTGAATAGGTAGCAGATAAACCCTGGTTTCATGAGGTGAAGAGATACCTTGAGGCTCAGGAATACCCCGAGGGTGCATCTGTTAATGATAAGAAGTTTTTGAGGAGGTTTGCGGCGAAGTTTTTCATTAGCAATGGTATTCTCTACAAGCGTAACCATGATTCAACCTTACTGTGTTGTGTGGATAAGAACGAGGTGGAAAGGATCATGGCATATTTACATGAAGGTACCTTCAGAACTGATTCCAGTGGACATACCATGTAAAAGAAAATCCTTCGGGCAGGATACTATTGGTCCACCATGGAAGCCGACTGTTATCAGCATTCTCGGACATGTCACAAGTGCCAAGTCTATGCTGACAAGGTGCACATACCTCCAGTACCTCTGAACATCTTGACAGCTCCATGGCCTTTTGCAATATGGGGCATTGACATGATCGGCGAGATCAGACCTACGGCATCCAACGGGCATCATTTCATCCTGGTAGAAATTGATTACTTTATAAAGTGGGTTGAAGCAGCTTCCTTTGCTATTGTAACCAAGAATGTCGTGGCACGGTTCATTCAGCATAATCTGATCTATCAATATGGTGTACCAGAAAGGATCATTACAGACAATGGTACCAATCTCAACAATAATATGATCACCGAACTCTGCAAGCAGTTCAAGATACAACATCACAACTCTTCTCCCTACCGGTCGAAGATGAATGGGGATGTAGAAGCGGCTAATAAGAACATTAAAAAGATTGTGCAGAAAATGACAGTGACGTACAAAGACTGGCACGAGATGTTACCATTTTCTCTTCATGGGTACTGTACCTTAGCGCGGACGTCAACAGGGGAAACACCCTATTCCTTAGTTTATGGCATGAAGGCCGTCTTGCCCATTGAAGTTCAGATACCCTCTCTTTGGATTATGAAGGATGTAGGTTTGAGCGAAGATGACTGGATTCAGACCCGGCTTGATCAACTGAACTTAATCGACGAAAAGAGATTTACTGCTATTTGTCATGGTCAAACGTATCAAAAATGGATGGTCAAGGCATTTAATAAGAAAGTTAGACGACAGGAGTATCAAGTTGTGGATCTGGTGATCAAACGCATTATCTTACCTCAAGGTGATCCCAGGGGCAAATGGACCTCTACTTACGAATGGCCATTTGTGGTTAAGAACATTTTCTCAGGAGGAGCTATGATTCTAACCACCATGGATGGTGACGACCTTCCCCATCCTGTTAATGCAGACATAGTGAAAAGATACTACACATAATCAAAGACCCGCTAGGTTGACTGGCCTAGGCAAAAATAAGGGCTTCCCGACGAACCAAAAGGGTTCGGGAAAAAATAAGGGATGAAAATATAAAAAAATATGTACACCCGACAAGTCGAAAACCTGAAAAGGCGGCTTGGGCAAAAAAGGGTATCCCGGTGGACTGAAAACCCGAAAGGGCGGTCCAGGAAAAAATTAGGGAACTAAGCGTAACACTATGTCTCATTGGATCACCTTGCGACCAAACTTCGGTATCGACTATCAAGCTCGGACGGCACTAATCAATCTGATCTACCTTCAACCAAGTAGCAAAGTGATGAGATGCTCGAGGACATAAAGGCAATAGCAGAGTTGGAACCCAGGGGGATTATTCACATAGCGGTTGTTTTCTTTTACACAAAATGTATAAACTATCTGTTCGGCGGAGTTCTCTTACTAGGATGCCAGCCTCTTGTACAAAAACGCATATTTACAGATCATACTTCAAAAATCAATACAGTTTATTTTCAGAGAAATTTCAAACTGTTTTTCCTTTTTCTGTTATGTTTTGCAAAGAACGTCTGTTGTACCCCAAAATTTGCCCTCCCATTTTCTCAATAATTTCTCATCACAAAGCCCTTGGAGCTCAAGATCCAGTTAGGGTTTCATCTGCTCAAGACTTCTCCTTGCACTGTTGACCCAAATTAGGGTTTGTGTTTGCACAAAGATGTTTTGACCTAAAATGCCTAAGATGACTTTCATGCTTCATATTGGACTCCCAAGTTTATCCACACCAAGTTTCAAGTCTTGATTCCAAATTTTGCCCAGTCAATTGGACAGTTGACCTAGAAATCAGCTGTATTGGGGAAAAAGTCAACTGTGGCCAATTGACAGTCAAATCTCATGAAATTTGACCCACATCAACATTATGAACTCATATGGACAAATTGATCAAGTTTGGATCACAATTCCACAAGAAATTTGATCAGATCACCAAAAGGGCAAAATGGTCATTTTTAGGGTTTTGACTGCACAAAGGCAATTTTTGACTGTTTGACCTAGCCAATGGCAAACCAAGCTCACATATGGACTCAAGGACCCCATGGAATTGTCTTGACATGCTCAACAAGTTCAAAAGATCCCAAATGCACAAGATTGACAGTTGAATTTCCCAGTCAATTGATCAATTTTGACTGTATACTGAAAAGTCAAACTTTGACTTTTTGGTCAAAATCAAGTGTCAAGATTCATTTTTCATCAAAACATGCCAAATCATGAAACTTGTTCATCAAGAAATCAAGAATTGCAAATTAGGGTTTGAAATGAAGATTTTTCATAACTTAGAATTTTTTCTAAGTTATGAAAAACCCTAATTTTTTCCTAACTTTGCCCCACTTTCTCACCAAGATTCATTTGGATTAAACAAAAGTCAAAACATGAAAGTTGTAGCCTATTGCAAAATCTACAACTTTGATTCATAAAGTTTTCCCAAAAGAAGCTTGTATCTCAAGTTACAATTTTTGGAACAAGGGTGCCAAACCATTCTTAACTTAGAGAAAATTTGACCTATTTTAGGCAGGATTTTTGCCTAACTTCAAGACCATTTTTCACATACTTCGACTTGGAATTTCAATTTGCATTTTAAATATGGATTGAATTACACATTCCAAGCTTTCCAAAATGTCCAAGAACTTATCAAACAACCTCATGGTTAGAGAGAATCGAATTTGGCAATATGGGAAAAACTCACTTTTGTTATGGCCAATTTCCATGTTCATACACTTAGGCAATTTTCAAATCAGCATGCATTTCTTGATTACATGCCCTAAATCTTTTTTACACTCATAAATTTAATGCAAACTCATTGTGCCAAGACCATATTTTTTGTGTTCAAGCATTGCATAATGGTTTAGTCCCAAAATAGATAAAGCATTTTAACCATTTTTGCAAAAGTGAACTTTATGTCAATTAACAATCCAAGCAAGTACAGTTAAGATCTCTTTGGCACAAGTTTATGGGCTAATTACACTGATCAAGACTAAGTGGTTCAGCATAGAATGGGGGCCTGTACAGGCTAGAAACACCAAGTGGCCTTTTGTTGCTTAAAGTGTAAGAAACTTGCCATAACACATAACAACTCTCATTTCCTGTAAACCAAGCTGAAGCAAACTTGTCAAACATTTTCTAATCCTCAAACCCAAGCTGAAACACGAGCTATCCACCTCCATTACCCTCTCAAACACAGAATCACTCTCAAAATGTCCAAACAGAGCACCTGCTGCAGATTGAATCCCACAACTCATTTCCATCGTGCATTCTTGCTAAAACCAGTTCAAACACTTTCCTTACCATCAATCCAAACTACCCAAAGCATTAGAAGTGAACTGTAACTCCTCTAATCAGTTTGGCCATTTTCATTTCTTCCTCTTGCAGGTTGACTTCTGCAGCTTGATACAGAAGGTTTCAAGGCATACCAAGTATTGGAATAGCATCCTCACACTTCAAGGAAGCTGTACAAATTATCATCTTGCCCTGAAAGCTCCCCCATTGCCAGACACGATTCCAACTGAACAGGTATATTCTTGAACTTCTATCTCTCAATGTAGACATCATTAGCTCTAAGTTTGTGAATAAGAAGTGTTCTACTCATGCCCCTGAAACTGTACATACCTTTACTTTCCATTTATTTTGCATATGTTGTGAGAATTTAAGGTCTGAACATTGATAAAAAGTTAGGTTAAGATTTGGGAATGATGAAATTCTCTCTCATTTCTGAGAGTTAGGATGAGTTCTTTACATGTCCAGAATCGTGGCTTGATGATTAACATTTCTTATGTTGTAAGTTTGTGCTGAAAGTCCAAGAATCCAGGTGTTTGAATCAGTGTACAAGCGCGCATTTTTTGTCAAAGTTCTGGCCAGAGGTTGAAGAAGGTCCTATTGGGCTGGGCTTGTTCTGTTTTTCTTATTTGCACCTTGCTTTTGCTTTTGAACCTCCCTGACCCATTTTGATTTTTACTTATCATTTTCCATTTTTTTTCCTTTTGATTTCATTTCTATATTTTTATTTAAGTATGAAAAAATATAAAAATCTTTTTTTTCCACATTTTTTGCATTTATTTTGATATTTATTAGTCTTATTTAGTTTTTGTGCATAAATAATATAAATACTATTATTTAGAATAACTAGAAAAAAATAATGCAAATATATTTATTTTCTGATTTTTATTTCATTTTCTCTTTTGAAAACATTTTATATCAAAAATACTTTTTTTGTAAATATTAACTATTATATTTTTTATACATGTTTAATATATTTATCATATAATATAAATACATATATATATTAATATATTTAGGTTAAAATACAAAATATACACACTTTTATTTTTTTATTAATATTTAATATTAAAAATACCTTTTTACAAATATACTCCATTTTTATTTTATTCTTATACATAATTATTAAATATTTGTATATATTAAATAATTAATACTTTTATTTAATAAAATTAGGGTTTTGCCCTAAACATAAAAAAATTCAAAAAATAATACTTTTTATTTTTGTTTATTTGACATAAAAAATACTTTTTTTCATACATATAAAAAGCCTTTTTGCATCTTGCATATTCATTTTATTTCTATTTAATTTGTGCAATTAATTACCTTGTATAATTCCAAATTGATGTAATAGCTAGGTTTAAATTCCTTGTCAAATACCCCCTCATTTGAACATTTGTACCCCCCTTCCCATATTGTGTTGTAATAACTTAGGAACTTTATTTTTCGCACTTTAATGCTTTCTAAATTATACCATGTTAGAATTAGGGTTTGTGTGCGAATCAAAAACAACAAAAATAGTTTGACCTAATTTCAAGATAAACAAGCATGGAAATGGACAACACTAATCACACTTGCACCCCTAGGGTATTCCACTTGTTGCCTTCAATAAATGGGCCATATTGCATGTTAGGTCTCTTTGGGCAAAACAAATACAAAATCAAATGATCATAGTCCCTCAATGACGCTTTCGAAAAGTTGCCTAAAAATGATCAAGTCCCTTAAGGAAAAATTGCTCAAAGATACTTGGCACCATTGCAATTATGATCTAAACGATGACCCGCGCCCGTCCCTTTCACATCCTAACACAAGATTGTCCACCAAATGCAATGGTGGAACAAAATTGTTAAAAAGGGTTAAAACATAACAAAAATCTTTGAGAACTTTAGGGTAGATGGCTCTTAAGTACTTGTCAACTTGCAAAACAAAAACACTTGCCTATTTTTCAAACCACACTTCACAAACACTTTCAAAACAAACTTTCAAAAAACCTTGAAACATATTTTCAAAAAGACAAACACCTTTTGTAAAACATTCGAGTAAAGAATTGTTACAAGGGTAGCCTAGACAAGGCATCTTTTTCAAAACATTTTCAAAACACACACAAAGCCCCATTTCAAACAATTGAAAACCAAGGCAAGTTGATATAAGCAAGTACCTAAGAGCCCATGGATAACCATGGATAGAAAGGGTGCTAATACCTTCCCTTTCTATAATCTACTCCCCGAACCCAAGAAAATATCTCAAATGTTTTTGCTGTGCTTTTTAAACCTTTCCTTAGGATAAAATAAAAAGTCGGTGGCGACTCTTGCTCAACCGAAGCATTTGCGAAAACAAACGCAAAACCATAGTCAGTTCTCCCACCGTATCACAGAACTGGCGACTCTGTTGGGGAGAATTTTAAAAGTGGAGTAACCTTAGGGCTTAGATCACCCTCTTGCATGACTAATTGTTTGAATTGATTGCTTTATATCTTGGCTCTTTTGTTTGGGTTTGCAATCCTACACCCGGATTTTGGGAAACATTCATAGATAGCAATACGTTGTGGAAACTGTGCAGGGTATACCGACACGGTCGAAGCAATAGCTATATTAGTGCGACATATTTGTGAGTACCGGTAACCCTTGAGTTCAATCAAGGAGAGTACAGGGCCGCTGAGTGATGTCACTAAGCACTAATGACCTAGAACCTTACTTGACCATCTTGGCCTTTTATTAGGGGTAGTGAGATGACCGGCTTTGGTGCAGTCCGGAGTTGGTAGATACTCGATACTACACTCATTGAGGGTTGTTTTCTTGGAATATTTTGGTCGCTAGTTAAGTGGCTAAACCAAAACAATGAACGATGAAAACAATCCAATGATATTGAGCTCCTTAGAACCCGGTTACTATTTATAGGACAGGTTTTTAAGCCAACTACACTCAAGAGGGTACTTACCTATGAAACCTCATGCAAGCCTGAAACTAGGGTTTGGTGTGAATTGCTTGTACATATGTTTTGTGCATACATCATAAACATCATAAAGCATCATATGCATTCACTAACCATTTCAAGGGTTTAGATCTTCATCTTTGTTCTTGTTTTATAGGTCATGGAAATTCCTCGCAGAAAAACCATCCAAATCAGCCTTGTGAGAATCTCTCCTCAACTCAAGGAGCTCACCTCAAGAATTCCGGAAAGCTCATCCTTCAGTGAAAGACATGGTAGACTGCTCAGCTTAGTCAACACCAACATTGAAGAAGACATGATGAAAGTGCTATTCCAGTTCTTTGACCCTCTTCACCACTGTTTCAGTTTCCCTAACTATCAGTTGGTGCCCACTTTGGAGGAGTTTTCTCAACTCCTAAGAATCCCTATCCTTAATCAACTACCTTTCAACGGTACGGAAAAGGAACCAAAGCCGGAAGATGTTGCTCGAGCATTACATCTACAACCATCCGACATCAAGGGACATTGGGAAACCAGAAGCGGCGTCAAAGGATTCTTAGCAAAATTCTTGTTTGAGAAGGCACAAGAGTGTTGGAATTCATTGGACCTACAAGCCTTTGAGGAGATTGTGGCACTCCTTATCTATGGGTTGGTCTTGTTCCCAAATTCTGACCAATTGGTAGATGTCAACGCCGTCAAAATCTTCTTGTCCAGAAATCCAATACCAACATTGCTTGGGGACATCCTTCACTCATTTTACACACGAACAATAAGAAAGAGGGGTGTTCTCATGTGTTGTACTCCTCTCCTTGCAAGGTGGTTTATTTCGCACCTTCCAAAATCTGTCTTGAAGAATGACCAAGGCTCAAGGTGGTCCCAACGGTTGATGACTCTTACTCACTCTGATGTACATTGGTGTTCTCAGTCCAGAGAAAATGTCATCATCGTCAATCGTTGTGGAGAGTTCCCTAATGTTCCATTACTTGGCATTAGAGGGGGCATTACCTACAACCCTTGCCTAGCTTTGAGGCAATTTGGATATGCACGGAGGGATGGCCCTCACGACATGTTGATTCCTGACCTAGTTTTTGACTTCGACAATGATGCGCAAGGACTTCGCCAAAGATTCATCAGAGCTTGGGGAAGGCCCAACAAGGTTGATAGCAAGACACTGGGGCACAAGAACTCCATCCCTCTCGAGCCTTATCTCAAGTGGGTACGAGCCCGAGCCCAGAGTCTAATGATGCCTTATCCTCATGTTCTCCCTGTGATTAAAGAGCCCGTCAAGGAAGGAGAGGTTCCCTACACCATCCTACATCCTGACATGCCTACATCGTGGGAGGAAATGCAGAAGAGTTGGATTCAGCTCAAGGAGGAACGGAACACTTTTGAAGCCAGCTTCTACGCCAGTGAGAAGAAGGTTCTAGAGCTTACCCGCCGACTCCATGAGCAAGAGGCCCTCAACACCTACATCGCACCAAAGAGGATGCGCAACGTCTTTTTACCTTGAGAAGTTGTTTTTGTAATATTTGGCCCATGGGGCATTTATGTACTAACAAATTTCTTCTTATTAATATGACGTGCGTTCTTTTTGTCTGCAACAATTTTGAATATTCTAAATCCTTGAATGCATTGCATACATAAGCATACCATTCATCATGTGCATAAGCAGGTCTCACGCCAGGTTTCCTTATCTGTCTGCTGTTTATTTCAGTAGGATGGATCTCGAGCAAACAGTCAAAGACTTGCAAGCTCAAAATGCACAGTTCCAGCAACTCCTGATGACCTTGGCTAAGGGTCAGGAGGATCTAAAGACCTTGCTGGGGAATAAAGACCCAGTGAAAAAGAAGAAAAAGAGACTCGGGGTGGCTACTTTAGGGAGAAGATTTGAAGGAGAGGCCAGGAGAGTGCTTGAATTTCCTCCTACTTCTGATGAAGGAACCAGTAAAGGAGGTGGGGCTGCGGTACCTTCCGAGTCCGATGTGGAATAAGAGGAGGTCGAAGAGGATGAAGACTACTCTGATCAACAATACCCTCCGGATGATGATAAATACAAGGGTTTAGAAAACAGGTTGGCCGCCATGGAGCTACAGAGAGTGTCGGGTTTGGATTTTGAAGACTTGGGTTTGGTTGCCGGGATTGTGATTCCCCCCAAAGTTCAAAGTGCCGGTTTTTGTGAGGTATGATGGGCTGTCCTGTCCAAAAATGCATCTCAGGTCCTACGTAAGAAAGATCCAACCTTATACGGCAGATAAGAACCTTTGGATCCATTTCTTTCAAGACAGCCTTTCTGGGGCTCAACTGGAGTGGTTTTATCAGCTAGAGGGAACCAGCGTCCGAAACTGGGAAGACTTGGCCACCGCTTTTTACAAACAATATCAGTATAATTCTGACCTTGCTCCCACGCGTACCCAACTTCAGGGTATGTCACTGGGAACAGGCGAAGGATTCAAAGAATATGCACAGAAATGGAGGGATTTGGCTGGCAGGGTGCAGCCTCCTTTAACCGACCGTGAGCTTGTTGATATGTTTCTGGGGACCCTATCTGGGCCATTTTTCAATCATCTGATTGGTAACTCTTCCGCGGGGTTTACCGATTTGATCTTAACAGGAGAAAGAATAGAAGCTGGCATCAAGTCAGGAAAGATTCAGAAGGGTGTTGCTGCAAGTGTTGAGAAGAAGCCTTTTAAGAAAGAAATGACTGTTGTATACTCCCAAAGAAGGGCAGGGAAGACTGAGCGCCGGACGACCGTAGGGGCCGTAATGATTCAAAACCCTTCAAGTGAAGAGCCTCTCTATAACCAGTCCAGACCAAATCAGCAACGGGTGGAACGGCCACAACGGCAGTTCACCCGCATTAATATGACACCAGCGCAAGTATTTCCCCATCTGTTGAAGTTGAATCTCGCCACTATCAAAGAGGCACCAAAAAATGTGAATACGTCCTCTCCGCATTACCATCCTAATTCTAAATGCGCCTACCATTCTGACAGTGTCGGGCACGACACCAACGATTGTTGGGCACTCAAGCATAAAATCCAAGACCTGATAGAGGCGAAGGAAGTGGAGTTCGACGCTCTGGAGAAGCCTAATGTGATATCTGCTCCAATGCCGAAGCACGGCCGAAATGTCAATGCCATTGAAGAAGATTTGTATGTTGCTGATGTCAATGATCTGATAACTCCTTTGTTAACCATCAAGTTGAATCTGTTAAAGGCCGGGATTTTCCCGGGATGTAAAGAAGACTGCTATTGTTGTTACTCTCTGCAATTTGATTGTCCGTTACTGAAAAAAGGCATCCAAGGCCTAATGGACAGTCGACAAATTTTGTTTGAAAAAGTTTCTTCTACTCCAACCCATACTGAAGATGTCTCAACCATAACCATTCACGCCAATCTTTCCAAGGCCGTCAGAAAGCCTGTTAAGATTACACCAGCTACGAAATCTGTTCCTTTGAAGATAACAATTCCAGGGCCTGTCCCCTATGTTTCTGAGAAGTCAATACCATGGAACTATGGCGGTGACGTCTACTACCATGGTATTAAACAAATCGAAATAACTGAAGAAAGTTCAGATGATGAAGAAGCCAGCATTAGAAACATTGCAGGCACGAGCAAAATCACCCGGAGCGGGAGAATATTTTCTCCAGAGATTGCCCCTCCAAGAGCAATCTTTGGACCCTCATCTACTGACAAGGTTATCCCTGCACCAATAAAACTCTCCGCTAGAACCCCATTGATTTAAGATGTTGTTGTTCCTAGTACTGTCCCTCCTACCGCTGCTGATAAAGGTAAGGGAATCCAAGATGAGCTCGTCAGGACGAGGGCTCAACCCTTGGTCATCCCGGAAACCTCCAAGAAGGAAATGGATGAGATCTTGAAGATAATCAAAAGGAGTGATTACGATGTGGTAGAACAGCTGGGGCAAACCCCCTCAAAGATCTCCATGATGGCACTACTACTTTGCTCGGAAGCGCACGCTAAAGCTCTGATAAAATTCCTGAAGGCAGCCCATGTGCCCCAGGAAACCTCTGCAGATCAATTTCAAAATTGCGTGGCCAGCCTTACTGCGGACAATGGATTAGGTTTCTCTGATGCCGACCTAACTCCTAAAGGTAGAAACCACAATGATGCTTTGCACATTTCAGTCGAGTGCCGAGGAACTACTCTCGCACATGTCTTGGTCGACACTGGTTCGTCGCTGAATGTATTGCCTAAGAAGGCCTTGGACCGACTCGATTGTGAAGGGTTAGAGCTGAAGCCGAGTGACATTGTTGTCATAGCTTTCGATGGTTCGAAGAGAATGGTCCATGGGGAGGTTGATATTCCCATCAAGGTGGGCACTGAGGTGTTTAAGTCTACTTTCTATGTGATGGACATCCGTCCGTCTTACTCTTGCTTGTTGGGTAGGCCTTGGATACACCATGCCGGGGCAGTCACCTCCTCCTTACATCAAATGTTGAAGTATCCTGTCAAGGGGAAAATTATAACCGTCCATGGCGAAGAGGAGTACATGATCAGCCATTTGAACTCCTTCCGGTATGTGGTGGTAGAGGGGGAGTTCATTGAGACGCATTTCCAGCATTTCGAAGAAGTCCTTCCTGAAGTAACAGTAGCAAAGTTGGCCGCTGAAGTACCGAGGCAGATGGCCAGGATGGCATCTCTGGAAAACGCAAAGGCCGCAATAAAGGAGGGGAAGAATTCAGCATGGGGGCAGTGGCCTGATATTCCACATAAAACATACAAATTTGGATTAGGGTTCACTACCGCGGGCCAGAAAGCTATGCGCCGTTCGAAGATTGAAAGAGCTCCAGTCAAAATTTCTCCCTACAGAATCAACGCTTTAGAGGACGAAGACAAAGAGAGCAGCATCGAAGAGTGGATTTACCCGACTGTCAAAGGAGGATTGTGCAACTGGGAGGCAAAAGACTTTGTCCCCATCACTTTTATTCATCAGTAATTTATCTGTCAAACATTTCCTATTGGTCTGTAATATTTATTTTCGAACAATCCGTACACTTTCTTTCTACCTCATGCCTTGCCCGGGGCATGTAGGTCCATTTGTAAGGGTTTTGATTATTTTTCATATTCATATGCCATGTTTAATGATTCATTGGACATTTTTCATTTGATAAACTACTGTGTTCCTTTTCTTTCCTTTTGCATTTTTTGTTTAAGGATGGCTATCCCTTACACACACCCACACTCACAAATGCACGTACCCATCCACTCCGGATTCCATGGGTGACTATTCTGCTATATCCTTCAATAACTCTGAAGATCTGGTCAATCAAGCCGAGTATGAAGATGACGAAGGTTGTGAAGTACCAGGGGAACTAGTCAGACTTCTACAGCAAGAGGAAAGGGCCATCTTACCTCACGAAGAGTTATTGGAAACTGTCAACTTAGGGACCGAGGAAGACCGGAAGGAGGTGCAAGTGGGTGCCAATCTGGAACCAAATGTCAAAGAGCGCCTGATACAGTTGTTAAATGAGTATGTTGAAATCTTTGCTTGGTCTTATGAAGACATGCCGGGTTTAGACACGGACATCGTGGTTCACCGTCTCCCCACAAGAGAGGATTGTCCACCGATCAAGCAAAAAGTCCGCCGAATGAGACCTGACATGTCTGAAAAGATCAAAGCAGAAGTGATGAAGCAATTCGACGCTGGCTTTCTGGCTGTTACGTCCTATCCTCAATGGGTCGCTAATATCGTGCCAGTACCTAAGAAAGATGGCAAAGTCAGGATGTGTGTGGACTACCGGGATTTGAATAGGGTCAGCCCCAAAGATGATTTTCCACTTCCACACATTGACATTTTGATCGACAACACAGCTCAGCACAAAGTGTTTTCCTTCATGGATGGATTCTCGGGCTACAATCAAATCAAAATGGCCCCCGAGGATATGGAGAAAACAACTTTTGTCACACAATGGGGCACTTTCTGTTACAAGGTGATGCTGTTCGGGCTGAAGAACGCAGGGGCAACTTATCAACGCGCCATGGTAGCTTTGTTTCATGATATGATACATCATGAGATTGAAGTTTACGTAGACGATATGATAGCTCGGTCACAAACAGAGGAGGAGCACCTTGAACATCTAGAAAAGCTGTTTTCCAGATTGAAAGAATACAAACTCAGGCTGAATCCAAGTAAGTGCACTTTTGGAGTTAGGTCTGGTAAACTTCTAGGATTCATTGTAAGCAACAAAGGCATTGAAGTCGATCCAGCAAAAGTGAAATCAATACAAGAGATGCCTGTTCCCCGTACTGAAAAGGAGGTTAGAGGATTCTTGGGGCGCTTGAACTATATTGCCAGATTCATCTCTCATCTGACTTCTACCTGTGAGCCAATTTTCAAACTCTTGAAGAAAGATCAGGTAGTCGAATGGAACGATGATTGCCAAGTTGCTTTTGATAAGATCAAGGAGTATTTGCTAGAACCTCCTATTCTAATGCCACCCGTCGAAGGAAGGCCATTGATCATGTATCTGACCATCTTGGATAACTCAATGGGGTGTGTTTTGGGCCAGCATGACGAGTCTGGTCGAAAAGAGCATGCTATTTATTACCTTAGCAAAAAGTTTACCGACTGTGAGACTCGCTACTCACTGCTCGAGAAAACTTGCTGCGCTTTGGTATGGGCTGCTCGCCGACTAAGGCAGTATATGTTGAATCATACTACCTTGTTGATTTCCAAAATGGATCCTATCAAGTATATCTTCGAAAAGCCCGCTTTATCTGGAAGAATAGCCAGATGGCAGATGATCCTAACTGAGTATGACATCCAGTACACCACCCAAAAAGCTATAAAAGGGAGTGTACTAGCTGACCATCTGGCTCATCAAGCTATCGAAGATTATCAACCCATGAGATTTGACTTCCCAGACGAGGACATCATGAATTTGGACAACATTGAAAGTAACGGACCGTATAACGGACCCGAAAAGGGATCCCGATGGACCCTGTACTTTGATGGTGCTTCAAATGCACTTGGAAACGGTATCGGCGCGGTACTCATTTCTCCGGAAGGATGTCACACACCTTTCACGGCCCGACTTTGCTTCAGCTGCACAAACAACATGGCTGAGTATGAAGCTTGCATCTTTGGTCTCAAGGCTGCTATAGACTTGGGGATCAAATCTTTGATCGTATTTGGGGATTCGGCTTTGGTTATCAGTCAAATCAAAGGAGAGTGGGATACCAAGCATCCTAATCTTATCCCATACAAAGAACATGTCTTGACATTGTTGCCTCATTTCGAGCAAATTACCTTCGAGCATTTCCCGCGAGAAGAGAATCAGCTAGCAGATGCTCTAGCTACAATGTCCTCCATGTTTAAACTCAACTGGGATAACGAGGCTCCCCAAATCACCATCGAGCGAATGGATGAACCGGCACATTGTCACGAGATTAATACCGAGGAAGTAGTGGAACAACCCTGGTTCCATGAGATCAAAAGGTATCTCCAGACTAGAGATTATCCCGAAGGAGCTTCTGTGAATGACAAGAAGTTCTTAAGGAAATTTGCTGCCAAATTTTTCCTGAGCAACGGCATCCTTTACAAACGAAGCCATGATTGTGTATTACTCCGATGCATAGACAAAGTTGAAGCAGAGTTGATCATGACCGAGATACACAGCGGCACATTTGGCACTCACTTGAGCGGGCATACAATGGCTAAGAAGATCCTAAGGGCAGGTTATTACTGGTCTACCATGGAAGCTGACTGCCATCAGCATTCCCGTACTTGTCACAAATGTCAAGTCTACGCTGACAAAGTTCATATCCATCCGGTTCCTCTCAACATTATGAATGATCCTTGTCCGTTTGCAATGTGGGGCATTGACATGATTGGAGAGATCAAGCCCACGGCTTCCAACGGACATCGCTTCATCCTGGTTGCCATTGACTATTTCACCAAATGGGTCGAAGCAGCTTCCTTCGCCTCTGTTACTAAAAATGTGGTTGCCCGCTTTATCAAGCAAAATCTCATATGCCGGTATGGTGTTCCAGACAGGATCATCACAGACAACGGTACAAATCTGAATAACACAATGATCACCGCATTGTGCGAACAGTTTAAGATTTATCATCACAATTCATCTCCCTATCGGCCGAAGATGAACGGTGTTGTTGAAGCTGCGAACAAAAACATTAAGAAGATCATTCAGAAAATGACAGTCACTTACAAAGACTGGCATGAGATGTTACCGTTTGCCCTACATGGATACCGTACGATGGCACGTACTTCAACCGGGGCAACCCCATTTTCTTTGGTATATGGCATGGAAGCTGTCCTGCCTATGGAGGTTCAGATTCCTTCTCTAAGGATTATGAAGGACACAGGTTTGAATGAAGATGATTGGATTCAGACCCGACTTGATCAACTTAATCTGATCGACGAGAAGCGACTCGTTGCTATATGCCATGGTCAGACGTATCAAAAACAGATGATCAAGGCCTTCAATAAGAAAGTCAGACGTCAAGTGTATCAAGTCGGAGATCTCGTAATCAAGCAGATTATCTTGCCGCAAAGTGATCCCAGGGGCAAATGGACTCCTACATATGAAGGACCATTTGTGATCAAGAGCATATTTTCTGGTGGTGCAATGATTCTGACCACCATGGACGGCGATGATTTGCCGCACCCTGCGAACGCAGACATAGTCAAAAGATAATACGCATAAAATAACCCGACAAGTCGAAAACCCGAAAGGGCGGCTTGGGCAAAAATGGGCATCCCGGTGAACCGAAAATCCGAAAGGGCGGTTCAGGCAAAAATTAGGGATAAAAACAAAAAGAAAGTTGTACACCCGGCAAGCTGAAAACCCGAAAGGGCGGCTTGGGCAAAAAAGGGTTTCCCAGTGGATCGAAAACCCGAAAGGGCGATTCAGGCAAAAGTTAGGGAATTAAAGCGTATGACTATGTCTCGTCGGATCACTTCAAAGACAATCTCTTCATCAACCAGTTCCAGGCTTCTGATCAATCCAGTCATCGGCAGACGAAGCATTGAATGGACAGATATTCAGAGTTATGAAGGCTATAACGGAATGGAATCCCATGGAATTATTTCACATAGCCATCTTTATTTTGTATAAGTCTTTCAATATTTACGACAAAATCCTCTTACTAGGACGATTGTCTCCTTTGTACAAATATACTCATAGAAAGTTAATACAAATACTTTTCCCAAAAAGTTGTGTCATTTCCTTTTTCTTTTCCTCTTGCACTAATTGTTTTATTTTGAGAAACGTCCAATGTTTTGTTAAATAGGCATATGCATTCGAACATAATCATTTCCTTATGAATCAAGAAAGAGGATTACTGATAGGTTGAAGGTGCAGTTGGATATCTTGATACCCTTTCAAAGGAAACCCCCAGGAGATTTGGAATCCATATCCCCAGCAGGTCTTGAAGCTTATCCCCAGTAGATTCTGGAAGCTTATCCCCTGCAGAGTACGGACGTCTCTCCCGAGCTTTATTCAAAGTTATTCCTCACAAGGGCTTATAACTGGGTTATCCTCAGCTAATTGCCACGGAAGATCGCACTCGGCAAAATTCTTCCTATCCCCAGCGGAGTTCATCAAAGTTCCCCAGCATAACTTATCAATACAATCCCCAAAGGAGTTTATCTTTGTTATCCCCAGCCAGAGAATCCTCCGGAACTCAATTCCCCTCAGAACTAAGTTTCAGTATCCCCAGCAGAGCTAAAACTTCAGGCTATCGATCCCCAGCGGAGCCCGACTAGTGAACCTTTTCCCCACAGAAATGCTTCTCACTAGACTAGAGATTCTAAGTCTTATCTCCCCAGCTTAAGTCTGCCAGGTTCTAAAATCCCCAGTAGACATCATCAGAAATTCTCCTACCCTGCAAGTCACCAAGGAAATTCCAACTCCCCGCAAGTGGTTCTAAGGCCCCTCGGCATTCGAAGGTCTGGTATCCCCCAAGCGAATTTGAAGACTTTCAGTTTTCAGTTCCTCATTGTATATTCGAAGATTCTCCAGTGAAGATCTCCTTAAGACAAGGATTGCCCAGAAGATTGGTATACAACCCAAGCTCCTTATTCCCCAGCAACAACCAGGAATTATGCTTCCCGGCAGCAGTCAAGATGCTTTTATCTTCAGCCATCTAGGATTCATTTATCCTCCGCAAGACAGCTCTCCAGCTTACATGCGCATTCATGCACATTCATATAATATACATCGCATCATACATCATGACATTGCATACAACTAACTCTTTACCTTTTCAGGTAAAGATCAGTCAACAGACAAAAAAATCATTATCTTCCGAGACACTTTTGAAAACAGTTTACGGACGCTTCCCAACAACGGATGCTGCTCTATTGCTTATTCAACTTCAAGATTTCTGAAAACAGTTCACGGGTTCTCCAAGTAACGGATGTTGACCTATCACTTGTTCAGATTCTTCTCAAGACTTCTGAAAACAGTTTATGGATTCTTCCTAACAACGGATGTTAATCTATCGCTTGTTCAGATGCAACTCTTGAAAACAGTTTACGGACGCTTCCCAATAACGGATGTTGCTCTATTGCTTATTCAACTTCAAGATTTTGGAAGACATTTCACGGGTTCTCCAAGTAACGGATGTTGACCTATCACTTGTTCAGATTCTTCTCAAGACTTCTGAAAACTGTTTATGGATTCTTCCCAACAACGGATGTTAATCTATCGCTTGTTCAGATGCAACTTTTGAAAACAGTTTACGGACGCTTCCCAACAACGGATGCTGCTCTATTGCTTATTCAACTTCAAGATTTCTGAAAACAGTTCACGGGTTCTCCAAGTAACGGATGTTGACCTATCACTTGTTCAGATTCTTCTCAAGACTTCTGAAAATAGTTTATGGATTCTTCCCAACAACGGATGTTAATCTATCGCTTGTTCAGATGCAACTTTTGAAAACAGTTTACGGACACTTCCCAACAACGGATGCTGCTCTATTGCTTATTCAACTTCAAGATTTCTGAAAACAGTTCACGGGTTCTCCAAGTAACGGATGTTAACCTATCGCTTGTTCAGTTTCTTCTCAAGACTTCTGAAAATAGTTTATGGATTCTTCCCAACAACGGATGTTAATCTATCGCTTGTTCAGATGCAACTTTTGAAAACAGTTTACGGACGCTTCCCAACAACGAATGTTGCTCTATTGCTTATTCAACTTCAAGATTTCTAAAAACAGTTCACGGGTTCTCCAAGTAACGGATGTTAACCTATTGCTTGTTCAGATTCTTCTCCAGACTTCTGAAAACAGTTTACGGATTCTTCCCAACAACGGATGTTAATCTATCGCTTGTTCAGACTCTTCTCAACCTCTGAAAACAGTTTACGGATGCCTCCAGATATGGATGTCAATCTATTGCTTATTCATACCCCCAATTCAGATGTGGTCCAAAACATGGACACCTTTCTGATACTCATTCCAGATGGCATCTTTAAGCCCATCCCCGACAGGTTTCTGTCACTCTTCCAGATGGCATCGTTAATCCCATCTCCAAATGGCATCTCTAATCCCATTCCCGCATCCATTGCTTTAACGAGTGCAAATTTTCGGGCACTCTAGTGTCCAATCTCCTTTTTCCCTCGAGTCACGAAAGGCAAACTTGCCAATCTAACTCTTCGGATTCAAGAAGATTGAACAGGGGCAACTGTTGTACCCCAAAATTTTCCCTCCCATTTTCTCAATAATTTCTCAACACAAAGCCCTTGGAGCTCAAGATCCAGTTAGGGTTTCATCTGCTCAAGACTTCTCCTTGCACTGTTGACCCAAATTAGGGTTTGTGTTTGCACAAAGATGTTTTGACCTAAAATGCCTAAGATGACTTTCATGCTTCATATTGGACTCCCAAGTTTATCCACACCAAGTTTCAAGTCTTGATTCCAAATTTTGCCCAGTCAATTGGACAGTTGACCTAGAAATCAGCTGTATTGGGGAAAAAGTCAACTGTGGCCAATTGACAGTCAAATCTCATGAAATTTGACCCACATCAACATTATGAACTCATATGGACCAATTGATCAAGTTTGGATCACAATTCCACAAGAAATTTGATCAGATCACCAAAAGGGCAAAATGGTCATTTTTAGGGTTTTGACTACACAAAGGCAATTTTTGACTGTTTGACCTAGCCAATGGTAAACCAAGCTCACATATGTACTCAAGGACCCCATGGAATTGTCTTGACATGCTCAACAAGTTCAAAAGAACCCAAATGCACAAGATTGACAGTTGAATTTCCCAGTCAATTGATCAATTTTGATTGTATACTGAAAAGTCAAACTTTGACTTTTTGGTCAAAATCAAGTGTCAAGATTCATTTTTCATCAAAACATGCCAAATCATGAAACTTGTTCATCAAGAAATCAAGAATTGCAAATTAGGGTTTGAAATGAAGATTTTTCATAACTTAGAATTTTTTCTAAGTTATGAAAAACCCTAATTTTTTCCTAACTTTGCCCCACTTTCTCACCAAGATTCATTTGGATTCAAGCAAAAGTCAAAACATGAAAGTTGTAGACTATTGCAAAATCTACAACTTTGATTCACAAAGTTTTTCCAAAAGAAGCTTGTATCTCAAGTTACAATTTTTGGAACAAGGGTGCCAAACCATTCTTAACTTAGAGAAAATTTGACCTATTTTAGGCAGGATTTTTGCCTAACTTCAAGACCATTTTTCACATACTTCGACTTGGAATTTCAATTTGCATTTCACAGATGGATTGAAGTACACATTCCAAGCTTTCCAAAATATCCAAGAACTCATCAAACAACCTCATGGTTAGAGAGAATCGAATTTGGCAATATGGGAAAAACTCACTTTTGTTATGGCCAATTTCCATGTTCATACACTTAGGCAATTTTCAAATCAGCATGCATTTCTTGATTACAGGCCCTAAATCTCTTTTACACTCATAAATTTAATGCAAAACCATTGTGCCAAGACCATATTTTTTGTGTTCAAGCATTGCATAATGGTTTAGTCCCAAAATAGATAAAGCATTTTAACCATTTTTACAAAAGTGAACTTTATGTCAATTAACAATCCAAGCAAGTATAGTTAAGATCTCTTTGGCACAAGTTTATGGGCTAATTACATTGATCAAGACTAAGTGGTTCAACATAGAATGGGGGCCTGTACAGTCTAGAAACACCAAGTAGCCTTTTGTTGCTTAAAGTGTAAGAAACTTGCCATAACACATAACAACTCTCATTTCCTGTAAACCAAGCTGAAGCAAACTTGTCAAACATTTTCTAATCCTCAAACCCAAGCTGAAACACGAGCTATCCACCTCCATTGCCCTCTCAAACACAGAATCACTCTCAAAATGTCCAAACAGAGCACCTGCTGCAGATTGAATCCCACAACTCATTTCCATCGTGCATTCTTGCTAAAACCAGTTCAAACACTTTCCTTACCATCAATCCAAACTACCCAAAGCATTAGAAGTGAACTGTAACTCCTCTAATCAGTTTGGCCATTTTCATTTCTTCCTCTTGCAGGTTGACTTCTGCAGCTTGATACAGAAGGTTTCAAGGCATACCAAGTATTGGAATAGCATCCTCACACTTCAAGGAAGCTGTACAAATCATCATCTTTCCCTGAAAGCTCCCCCATTGCCAGACACGATTCCAACTGAATAGGTATATTCTTGAACTTCTATCTCTCAATATAGACATCATTAGCTCTAAGTTTGTGAATAAGAAGTGTTCTACTCATGCCCCTGAAACTGTACATACCTTTACTTTCCATTTATTTTGCATATGTTGTGAGAATTTAAGGTCTGAACATTGATAAAAAGTTAGGTTAAGATTTGGGAATGATGAAATTCTCTCTCATTTCTGAGAGTTAGGATGAGTTCTTTACATGTCCAGAATCGTGGCTTGATGATTAACATTTCTTATGTTGTAAGTTTGTGCTGAAAGTCCAAGAATCCAGGTGTTTGAATCAGTGTACAAGCGCGCGTTTTTTGTCAAAGTTCTGGCCAGAGGTTGAAGAAGGTCCTATTGGGCTGGGCTTGTTCTGTTTTTCTTATTTGCACCTTGCTTTTGCTTTTGAACCTCCCTGACCCATTTTGATTTTTACTTATCATTTTCCATTTTTTTCCTTTTGATTTCATTTCTATATTTTTATTTAAGTATGAAAAAATATAAAAATATTTTTTTTCCACATTTTTTACATTTATTTTGATATTTATTAGTCTTATTTAGTTTTTGTGCATAAATAATATAAATACTATTATTTAGAATAACTAGAAAAAAATAATGCAAATATATTTATTTTCTGATTTTTATTTCATTTTCTCTTTTGAAAACATTTTATATCAAAAATACTTTTTTTGTAAATATTAACTATTATATTTTTTATACATGTTTAATATATTTATCATATAATATAAATACATATATATATTAATATATTTAGGTTAAAATACAAAATATACACACTTTTATTTTTTTATTAATATTTAATATTAAAAATACCTTTTTACAAATATACTCCATTTTTATTTTATTCTTATACATAATTATTAAATATTTGTATATATTAAATAATTAATACTTTTATTTAATAAAATTAGGGTTTTGCCCTAAACATAAAAAAATTCAAAAAATAATACTTTTTATTTTTGTTTATTTGACATAAAAAATACTTTTTTTTAATACATATAAAAAGCCTTTTTGCATCTTGCATATTCATTTTATTTCTATTTAATTTGTGCAATTAATTACCTTGTATAATTCCAAATTGATGTAATAGCTAGGTTTAAATTCCTTGTCAAATACCCCCTCATTTGAACATTTGTACCCCCCTTCCCATATTGTGTTGTAATAACTTAGGAACTTTATTTTTCGCACTTTAATGCTTTCTAAATTATACCATGTTAGAATTAGGGTTTGTGTGCGAATCAAAAACAACAAAAATAGTTTGACCTAATTTCAAGATAAACAAGCATGGAAATGGACAACACTAATCACACTTGCACCCCTAGGGTATTCCACTTGTTGCCTTCAATAAATGGGCCATATTTCATGTTAGGTCTCTTTGGGAAAAACAAATACAAAATCAAATGATCATAGTCCCTCAATGACGCTTTCGAAAAGTTGCCTAAAAATGATCAAGTCCCTTAAGGAAAAATTGCTCAAAGATACTTGGCACCATTGCAATTATGATCTAAACGATGACCCGCGCTCGTCCCTTTCACATCCTAACACAAGATTGTCCACCAAATGCAATGTTGGAACAAAATTGTTAAAAGGGTTAAAACATAGCAAAAATCTTTGAGAACTTTAGGGTAGATGGCTCTTAAGTACTTGTCAACTTGCAAAACAAAAACACTTGCCTATTTTTCAAACCACACTTCACAAACACTTTCAAAACAAACTTTCAAAAAACCTTGAAACATCTTTTCAAAAAGACAAACACCTTTTGTAAAACATTCGAGTAAAGAATTGTTACAAGGGTAGCCTAGACAAGGCATCTTTTTCAAAACATTTTCAAAACACACACAAAGCCCCATTTCAAACAATTGAAAACCAAGGCAAGTTGATCTAAGCAAGTACCTAAGAGCCCATGGATAACCATGGATAGAAAGGGTGCTAATACCTTCCCTTTCTATAATCTACTCCCCGAACCCAAGAAAATATCTCAAAGGTTTTTGATGTGCTTTTTAAACCTTTCCTTAGGATAAAATAAAAAGTCGGTGGCGACTCTTGCTCAACCGAAACATTTGCGAAAACAAACGCAAAACCATAGTCAGTTCTCCCACCGTATCACAACGTCCAATGTTCATTTTTTATATATGCATTTGACATTAATTGTTGCTCATAAATATTTAAATGCGAAACAAAAGACGATTACTGGTAATATTAGAAACAGGGGCAATAAGAATTGTCCAAGCTTTACGGATGCTTTAACCACCAGGTACGAAGGTAGATTCAACTGAAGAATATGGCTAAGGTGCTTTCACTCCCCGCAGAGTAAGACAGTAATGTTAACTCTCCCCAGCTGAGACTTGTAGTTGCGGATGAATCGGTAATATTCTCCCCAAGCAGAGTTTATTTACCATCAGCACCGAAAGGTCTTAATATTCCCCAACGGAGTATAAGAATAATCCCCGGCAGAATACAAAATATCCCAAGTGGAGTTTGAAATTTTCCCAGCGCAGTCTGAAAAAGCTTCCCCAGTGGAGTTCGGAGAATCATCCCCAGTAGACTTTGGAAGGTTGTCCCCAGTAGAGCTCAAAGGATTATCCCCATTAGAGTCTAAAAGGTTATCCCCAGTGAAGTCGCAACTGAAAGATCATCCCCAGCGGAGTTCTTTCCTTTCACAAACAAGAAGTCAATCCCCAACAGAATTCAGTCCCCAACAGGATTCAGTATCACCAGCAACAGTAATTCATCCCCAGCTGAATTTATCGGTGGAATCCTCAGCAGAGCATCTCTCCCCCACAGAGTAATCTCCTCATCAGCTTATTCCCCAACGGAGTTATCCTCTCCTGCATGTTTATTCTTGCAATCATCTTCGTTCGATATCCCCAGCGAAAATGAAGAAGTAAACTCTTTTCTCCATCAGCTATCCGGGATTTATTTTCCCCAGCTAAAACATTACATTTCAATACATCATGATACATGCATATACGCATCATACAACACAATCTCATTTATTTTGAGAATATCATTGCTTGATATATATCATGCTTTGCATACGAATGACCTTTACCTTTCAGGAAGGATGCAGTTAAGTTCTCAGCTATGTCGAAGTACTAACCGGTTCTTAAATCTCAACTGAATTATTCTCGGTTGAATTACAGATAAGGTTCTAAATCTCGGAAATTTTCCTCCGTTGAAGTGTGGACGAGTTCTTAAATCTCAACGGAATTATCCTCGGTTGAATTACAGACAAGTTCTAGATCTCGATGAAGATGTTTCCCTCAGTCTAAGTACTGACCGGTTCTTAAATCTCAATTGAATTAGTCTCGGTTGAATTACAGATAAGGTTCTAAATCTCGGTAATTTTCCTTCGTCGAAGTGTGGACGAGTTCTTAAATCTCCACAGAATTATCCTCGGTTGAATTACAGACAAGTCCTAGATCTCGATGAAGATGTTTCCCACAGTCGAAGTACTGACCGGTTCTTAAATCTCAACTGAATTAGTCTCGGTTGAATTACAGATAAGGTTCTAAAACTCGACAATTTTCCTCAGTCGAAGTACTGACCGATTCTTAAATCTTAACTGAATTAGTCTCGGTTGAAGTACAGATAAGGTTCTAAATCTCAACAATTTTCCTCAGTCGAAGTACTGACCGGTTCTTAAATCTCAACTGAATTATCCTCGGTTGAATTACAGATCAGGTTCTAAATCTCGACAATTTTCCTCCGTCGAAGTGTGGACGAGTTATTAAATCTTAACAGAATTATCCTCGGTTGAATTACAGATAGTTCCTAGATCTCGATGAAGATGTTTCCCTCAGTCGAAGTATTGACCGGTTCTTAAATCTCAACTACATTAGTCTCGGTTGAATTACAGATAAGGTTCTAAATCTCGACAATTTTCCTCAGTCGAAGTACTGACCGGTTCTTAAATCTCAACTGAATTAGTCTCGGTTGAATTATAGATAAGGTTCTAAATCTCGGCAATTTTCCTCAGTTGAAGTACTGACCGGTTCTTAAATCTCAACTGAATTATCCTCGGTTGAACTACAGATAAGGTTCTAAATCTCGACAATTTTCCTCCATCGAAGTGTGGACGAGTTTTTAAATCTCAACAGAATTATCCTCGGTTGAATTACAGACAGTTCCTAGATCTCGATGTAGATGATTCCCTCAGTCCAAGTACTGACCGGTTCTTAAATCTTAAATGAATTAGTCTCGGTTGAATTACAGATAAGGTTCTAAATCTCAACAATTTTCATCCGTCGAAGTGTGGACGAGTTCTTAATTCTCAACAGAATTATCCTCGGTTGAATTACAGACAGTTCCTAGATCTCGATGAAGATGTTTCCCTCAGTCGCAATACTGACCGGTTCTTAAATCTCAACTGAATTATCCTCAGTTGAATTACAGACAGTTCCTAAATCTTGATGAAGATGTTTCCCCCCAGTTGAATTACGGACAAGTTCTTAAAACTCAGCAGAGATGTTCTCTCGGTTGAAGTACAGGCAAGTTCCTAAATCTCAACAAAGATCAGGCTCCCCGGTGGAATCTTCTACAACAACAGGTATACAAGTTCTTGCTAAAGAATCTCTTATGCGATCGACACTCCTGTTGATGGCATCTTTAAGCTCATCCTCCCGCCAGCAGTCTCCAAATGGCATCTGTAAGCCCATTCTCGACATCACAAGGTTGATACCACTTCATGCGAGTGCAAATTTCTGGGCACTCTAGTGTTCAATCATCTTCCACCTTCGGATCTTGAAAGGCATGAAAGCCAATCTACATCCTCAGGTTTAAGAAGATTGAACATGGGCAGCTGTTGTACCCCAAAATTTGCCCTCTCATATTCCTCAAGACATTGCAAGGAAAATCTCCAAGTTGCTCAAGTTTGCTCAAGAGTTGGTCAGACAAGCTATCTCCTAAGACAGTCAACCCCAAATTAGGGTTTGGTGTTGCATAAAGATCCTTGAGTCCAAATGACCTCAAGTGCTCCCCAATGTCCTAATATGTTCTCAAGATCATCCATGTCAAATTTCAAGCCTTGCAGAGGAAGTTTGCTCAGTCAATTGCTCAAGGGTCCAAAAATCGATTGTGCTAGGGCAAAAGTTAACTGTGACCTATAAACAGTCAAACTTCAAGATTTTTTTGCCAACATTATCATTTTTAAGGATATTTCATCATTTTATCAAGGGTTGATCATGATGCATCAAGGATTGCTCAAAATTCATCAAGACCCAAAAGTTGCTAAATTAGGGTTTTGCAGGAAAAGTCAACTCAACTTTGACCAAGCATAACTTTCTCATACTTTATGAGAAATGACCCATCCAAAGCTCATTTTGAAGAGGATGCAATTTCCTACAATCCATCTTGATACCCCCAAGATCAAAAAATGCACTCACAAGAAGTTATAAATTTGGACATTATAGGTCATTTTTGAAAGTCAACAAAAACACATTTTTTTCCAAAGCTTATAAATTGAGCATGGGATATCAAAATGAGATGAGACCAAAAGGGTTGGTTAGAGGACATCCCAAGATTTCTAAAAAGTCCAATAAAACTTCCAAAATTTCAAAATTGAAGAAGATATGCATTGTTGAAGTTAGACTTTTTTGCAAAATTACCAAAAGTCAACTATCCCCAAAAATACAAATTTTGTCAAATGGGCCCATTCTTTTCCACTTGATTTGAGCTTGCATGGTTGACCACGTGTCCTAGCTTCATCCATGAGCTCATATTTCATTTTTATTATTTAATTTGATTTTTTATTGAATTTATTCATTTTAAATCAAATAAAATCATATAAAATCCAAAACTTTGATAACATAAGATTTTTTGGCTGTTTCAGGCTTTGATTACAATCATTATCACCATCAAATTTGTATCAAGCCAAACCATGTGCAAAAAGATTGAATCAAATCAAATTTGGAAGGTTTAATAATGGAGAATCAAATCAAATTGGCAATCATTATTGGAGCAAGATTTGAATCAAATTTGTTACCCTAATACAAAGGACATTACATAAGCAAGCCAAAGGGGACGAGATCAGGGTTGGAATATGCAGAGAGAGGCGGAACAAGATTTGAAAAATTCACCAAAAATCTTGAGATCGAAATCATAGTTAGAGGTGTTTTCAAGAGCTGAAACGTATCTCAATTGATTCCTGGGTGTTCACTCAATCTACCTGGATCAAAACCAAGCATCTTCAGACCCCATAACACGCTGTAAGTGTCACGAAACATACCTCTGTTCTTGAAATTGAAACTCACCATTCTTGCATCCATTGAATGAAATAACTGCATATTTGTAATCCTCACATCATTTGTAAACTTTTGGCATCACTTAATTTCGTTTATCTAACCTGTAATGCAAAACGCCATAGCTAGGGTTCTTGGAAGCGTTTTTGGGGTTTTTTATTTCAGGAATAATTGATCCACAAGAAGGGCATAACTTTGATCAGGAGGCCATAACGAACCCAACCATGTTCTTGGAATGGATTTATATGGCCTAGAGAAGATTTTAGGACAGGCCTGCGTTTTTAGCTGCGGGTTCAAATCCGCAGGTAATCTTTTGCAGGTTCCAGGACAGGGACGATGAGGTATCCCCTGCCCATTGGTGTATTCAAACCACGTGCGCGTTTTTTTTATTTTTCTGGTCATTGAATTTATTTTATATATTATTTCATGTTTGCATTATTATAACAAAGACAACAAAGCGTCCCAGTGGTGGCCACATATGCACTTAGAGACCCAAAGGTTGGAGGTCAGGGGTTCGATCCCTGCCTCCAACAATTTGCATTTTTCCAATTTCTTGCAGG
Organism: Vicia faba; assembly: GCA_948472305.1. Lineage (NCBI taxonomy): Eukaryota > Viridiplantae > Streptophyta > Magnoliopsida > Fabales > Fabaceae > Vicia > Vicia faba. The sequence continues at coordinate 135,825 of CATIWC010000354.1, forward strand.
CAATCAGGTGCGCGCTTGGGTTTGATAACTACCATACTCCCTCAGGCATCCAAGAGACAGATGGCCAATGGCCAGATCTAATGGCTAGGGATTGAAGGTCTACCAAGGCATCAGTCAATGCACAAGCACCAGATCTCAAAAAAGTCCACAAAGGCCAACATTTTTGTGCCTTCAGATTGCTATTCATACTCCCAAATTCAGGCCCAACCCCTCTTCTCTTCTATTTATTTATTTTGTTTTATTAATTGTTTTTATTATTTTTATTTAATTTCTAACCAATCAAAATTCCTCTTTTATAAAATAAAATCACCAAAAAATATTTTTATCAAAATTTAACTTTTATTTTTTTATTACCAAATACTAATTAATTAATTTAGGTTTTAATTCTAGAATAATTTTAAACTTATTTTGCAAATAATTAAAATTAACTAGATTTAATTAGGTTTTAATTACTAATTCAATTAATTTCATTTTCTTTCTTAAAATAATAAAAAAACTCCAAAAAAAATTTATTTTTCATTTAATTAATTTATTAATTTAATTTATCAATTAATTTAGGATTTATTTCTTTCTTAATTTAAAAACAACAAAAACCAAAAAAAGAGGATATTTTCTTTAACCAAAAGGGTCAAAACCCTAATCATGCGCTCTACTTAATTTCCCGCACGCGATTTACTTTCTTTTATCATATTAATGTACTTGCTTCCGGATTGTAATAGTAAATAGGACCTTTATTTATTTTTATCGCTTTATTTATTTTTAAAGGGTTTGTCTTTGGCGATGTAAATACCCGACGCCTTGTAATTTAAATTTCGCATTTTATTTCCACAAATTATAATTGTTAGATGTTTGATAATAGGATTGCATGACAAGACTGAATGTTTTAACCTAAAATCAACTTAGATCACCCTTAACATGTACAAAGATAAAAATAACTGAAAACAACACACTCTCACATACGCACTCCTAGGGTACACCTCACTCGGTTGCCTTTGTACGCGGTAATTGAGTATAGGTTGTTTAAGAGGTCGCCCTCTTGTCTAAAAGATCATAGTCGCCTCGAAATGGTTGCCTCGGACATTGTTGCCTCAAAACAAATGATCTAAGACATTAGGGTTACCGCTAAGGCGTCCTAACATTGCTTTAGTGATTGTATATCCCTCATTCGAATTGATCCTTAAACTCCAACGACGGTGCTACCTACTCATCAATAGTAGGATAGCATTTTCTAAAGGAAACGATTCCTTTTTTGAGTAGTTAGATGGTTCTTAGATACTTGCTCTTTCAAAAAACCAAAAACTTTTCACACTTACACTTTTCAAACAAAGTTTTCAAAAACACTTCATATGCTCTTGAGGACAAAAGCAAGAGTTCAATCGAAGTTTCAAAACAAAAACTTTTTTCAAACCCACAAGCACAAAGAAAGCAATTTTGAAAACAATGAGCAAGTACCTAAGAGCCCGTGGATAACCACGGATAGAAAGGGTGCTAACACCTTCCCTTTCTATAATCTACCCGCCGAACCTGAGAAATATCTCGAAAAAAGGAATTTTTCTGTGCTTTTTTCCTTTCCTTGTTGGATAAAATAAAAGTCGGTGGAGACTCTTACTTACCGCAACATTTTGCAAAAACAAACGCAAAACGCAAACCAGCATTTCAAAAACAATCAGTTCTTCCCACCGTATCACAGTAGGATAACACTATCTAAAGGGTAGGAGGAAAAGAACATCCTTTTTTCGAGTAGGTAGATAGTTGTTAAGTACTTGCTCAAATCTGATTATTTTTTACACTTACACACTTTCAAAATTCTTTTCAAAATGCTTTATCACACTCTTGAGGACTGATACAAGAGTTATCATAAAGAAAACAAAAATCTTTCAAAACACACAAACACAAAAATAGTTTTCAAAAATGAGAAAGTACCTAAGAGCCCGTGGAAAACCACAGATGGAAAGGGTGCTAATACCTTCCCTTTCCATAATCTACCCCCTTACTCAGAAAATCTCGAAAAAGGTCTTTTTATATTCTTTTCACCCTTTCCTATGTTAGATAAAAGAAAAGTCGGTGGCGACTCTTGCTTACCGCACATTTGCAAATATGAAACACAAACCAGTATTAACAGTCGATTCTGCCACCGTATCACAGAACTAGCGACTTTGTTGGGGAAGTAAAATTAAAGTGGGGTTTACCTTAGGGTATAGTTCATTTCTAATATGTTTTCTTTGTTTGTTTTGAATGCTTTATTTTTAAGGGTATTATTTGGGTTACTATATATCCTACACCCGGATCTGGGGAAACCTTTTAGGTAAGTAGCAATAGATCGTGGGAACTGTGTGGGGTATACCAACATGGTTGAAGCGATGGCTACGTTGATGCGACACTTTAGTTGGTACCGGTATCTCTTGAGTTAATCAAGGAGAATACATGGCTGATGTGTGGTGTCATGAAGCGTCAACTGGCCTTATAACCTTAATTGAACAACTTGGCTATTAGGACGTAGTGAGATAGTCGTCTTTGGTGTATTCCCAAAGTCGGTTGATACTCGATACTACACTCATTGAGATTTGACTCCTGAGTTTTGTTTGGTGGTAAGTCAGTTGTCTATTGGAACAAAACTTGTAGGAAAGATCAGTGATATTGAGATCCCTTAGAACCCGGTTATTATTTATAGGACAGGTTGAACCAATCAAAACATCAAGAGGATATTACCTTAAAACCCATGTAAGCCTTAAACCTAAGGTCTTTGTGTGATTTGCTTGTGCTTGCTATATCTGTGATTTCTTAGCTTAATCATGACATCATAGCATATCATACTAACCATTTCAAGGATTTTCTAGGGCTTATCTTTGTCTTGTTTTGTAGGAAATGACATCCGCTCGTAGGAACACTGTGATACAGTGGGAAAGAACTGACTATTTTTGGAATGCTGGTTTGTGTTTTGCGTTTGTTTTTGCAAAATGTCGCGGTAAGCAAGAGTCGCCACCGACATTTATTTTATCCAACAAGGAAAGGAAAAAAGCATAGAAAAATTCCTTTTTCGAGATTTTTTCTCGGGTTCGGGGGGTAAATTATAGAAAGGGAAGGTGTTAGCACCCTTTCTATCTGTGGTTATCCACGGGCTCTTAGGTACTTGCTCATATTATTTTCAAAATTGCTTTTCTTTGTGCTTGTGGGTTTGAAAAGAGTTTTTGTTTGAAAAGGAGTGTAAGTGTGAAAATTTGTTTTGTTTTGAAAGAGCAAGTACTTAAGAACCATCTACCTACTCGAAAAAAGAATCGTTCTATGCTAATGTCCTTTAGACAATGTTATCCTACTATTGATGAGTAGGTAGCACCGTCGTTGGAGTTTAAGGGTCAATTCGAATAAGGGACATGTGGTCACTAAAGCAATGTTAGGACGCCTTAGCGGTAACCCTAATGTCTTAGATCATTTTATCCGAGGCAACCGTTTCGAGGCAACTATGATCTTTGGACAAAAGGGCGACCTCTAAAGTGACCTATACTCAATGACTGCATACGAAGGCAACCAAGTGGGGTGTACCCTAAGAGTGCGCATGTGCGAGTGTGTCATTTTCAGTTAATTTTGTCTTTGTACATGTCAATGATTATCTAGGTTGATTTTAGGTTAAACATTCATTCTTGTCATGCGTCCCTATTATCAAACATCTAACAGTTTATAAGTTGCAGAAATTAAATTGTGGAAATTTAACTAACTATTACAAGGCGTCGGGTATTTACATCGCCAAAAGCAACCCTTTGAAATTTAAATGCGGAAAATAAATAAAGCGATAAAAATAGTGCTATTTATCTATTACATTCCGGAAACCAATACAATATTGAAATAAAATGGATCGCGTGCGGGAAATCAAATCGGGCGCAAGTTTTTAGGGTTTTGACCCTTTAATTATCAAAGAAAAGATTTTTTTGTTTGTTTTTGAATTAAGAAATAAACTATCCTAAATTAATTATTGAATTAAATAAATAAATTAATTAATGAAAATAAATAATTTTGGTCTTTTTGTTATTTAAAGAAAGAAATAAAAATTGATCAATGTTACTAAAAACATAATTATGTCTAAGTTAATTTGATTATTTACAAAATATATTAAAGTTATCCTAATTAAAACTAAATTAATATAATTAGTATTTATTAATAAAAATTAAAATTTGGTTTTAATGAAGAAAAATATTTTTTGGTTTTATTTTTATAAAGAAAAAAAAATTGATTGGTTAATTGATTAAATAAAAATAATAAAACAAATAAAATTAAATAAAAGAAATAGAAAGAGATAGGAGGTTTGGGCCTGATTTGGAGGTCTGAATATCAATTCCAAGGCCCATTAGGCGTTGGCCTGGATGACTTTCTGGATTCCCTATGCGCCCTTTGACTTGGTCCCATGGTAGACTCTCATCCTGGACCACCAGATCTGGCCTTGGGCCATCTGGCGCTTTGATTTGTGAAGGCATGTGGTAGGCTACACGCTTGGATTTACATGTGATAACCTGAAGAAGAATAACAAATGCAAATTAGGGGGACCTGGGATTCGAACCCAGGTCCAGTTGGTCATTGCCAGCGCTTGCTTCCACTAGGATATTGCGTTTCAATTGTTAAGTATATACAAAGTAATAATAATATGAGAAAATGGATTAATATGCCAGCAAAAATAAAAAAGGGTGCGCGTGTTTGAACCAGCCACAGGAAGAGTGACACGTCTCCATCCTTAACCTCCAGCCCTGTAACGTTACCTGCGAATTTAGATCCGCAGCTAAATGCGTAGGTCACTCCTAAAATTAACTCCAGGCCATATAAATTCCTCCCAAGACCATGGTTGTGCTCGTCTTTCTCCTCCGGTCATGTCCATGGCCATTATTGGGGCTAATTTTACCTGGAAGAGAAACGCCCAAAAAACAAACCACAAAACCCTAGATTCGGTTCTTGGCTTTACAGGTCAGATAAATAAAATTGGGTGATACAGAAAGCTTGGAAATTTGATGAGGATCATGAATATGCCAATAGTTTGTACAAAAGATGCAGGAATAAAGATATATGAATTCAAATGCAGAGCGGTTTTTTGTGACACTTACAGTGAAATTGAGCGTGTATGGAGGCTTGCTAGGGATTGGTTCTGCTTTAGTGATTGTCAAGGAAACGATTGAGATTGTTCTTGGCTTCTGAATTTGCCTCTAAGTGTGAATTCAAACTCAAGCTTTTTCACACTTTTTCCAAGTTTTGTTTTTCTTATTGTTGCAGCCTCTAGCCCTCAATTCTGTGCCTTTGCCTTCTATATGTATCATGGAATGTATTAAGTCAAGAATCATGAATCAAATCTCTCTAAATCAATGCCTTATGATTTGGTTTGATTCATCCTTTAAAGCTTGCCAAATTTATCAAATCTTCATCTTTTTGTACATGATATGCTTGATACGAATTTTAATGATGATTATGATGACAATTAAAACCTGAAACAATCAAAAGATATCATGTAATCAAAGCTTTGGATTTTTTATGATTTAATTTGATTAAAATGAAATAATTCAATAAAAAATCAAATAAAATAATAAAAATAAGATATGGGCTCATGGATGAAGCTAGGACACGTGTGCAATGTGTCAAGATCAAATCAAGTGGAAAAGAATGGGCCCATTTGACAAAATTTGAAGTTTTGGGGATAGTTGACTTTTGGCAATTTTGCAAAAATGCCCAACTTCAACAATGCATAACTTCTTCAATTTTGAACTTTTGGAAGTTTTCTTGGACTTTTTAGAAATCTTGAGATGTCCTATAACCAACCCTTTAGGTATAATCTCATTTTGATATTCCATGCTCAAGTTATAAGCTTTGGCAAAAAAATGTGTTTTTGTTGACTTTCAAAAATGACCTATAATGTCCAAATTTATAACTTATTGTGAGTGCATTTTATGATTTGGGGTATGAAGATGGATTGTAGGAAATTACATCCTCTTAAAAATGAGATTTGGATGGGTCATTTCTCATAAATTATAAGAAAGTTATGCTTGGTCAAAGTTGAGTTGACTTTTCCTACAAAACCCTAATTTAGCAACTTTTGAGTCTTGATGAATTTTGAGCAATCCTTGATGAATCATGATCAACCATTGATCAAATGATGAAATATCCTTCAAAATGAGAATGTTGACAAAAAATCTTGAGGTTTGACTGTATTTGGGTCATAGTTGACTTTTGCCCTAGCACAGTCGATTTTTGGACCTTTTGAGCAATTGACTGAGCAAACTTCCTCTGCAAGGCTTGAAACTTGACATGGATGACCTTGAGAACATATTAGGACATTAGGGAACACTTGAGGTCATTTGGAATCAAGGGTCTTGATGCAACATAAAACCCTAACTTGGGGTTGACTGCCTTAGGAGATGATTTGTCTGACCCACTCTTGAGCAAACTTGAGCAACTTGGAGATTTTTCTTGCAATGTTTTAAGAAATATGAGAGGGCAAATTTTGGGGTACAACAGCTGCCCATGTTCAATCTTCTTAAACCTGAGGATATAGATTGGCTTTCGTGCCTTTCGTGATCCAAAGGTGGAAGATGATTGAACACTAGAGTGCCCATAAATTTGCACTCACATGAAGTGGTATCAACCTGGTGATGTCGGGAATGGGCTTACAGATGCCATTTGGAGACAGTTGATAGGAGGTCTGAACTTCGACTGGAATAAGAATCAGGGAGATCTTAGCGTCGATCTGACTGAACCAGAGAAGGTCTTGGATTAACTTTGACTGGATAAGAATCAGAAAAATCTTAGAATCGATTTAACTGAACCAGACGAAAGTCTTGGAATATCTTCAACTGGAATAAGAATCAGGGAGATCTTAGCGTCGATCTGACTGAACCGGAGAAGGTCTTGGATTAACTTTGACTGGATAAGAATCAGAAAAATCTTAGAATCGATTTAACTGAACCAGACAAAAGTCTTGGAATATCTTCAACTGGAATAAGAATCAGGGATATCTTAGCATCGATCTGACTGAACCAGAGAAGGTCTTGGATTAACTTTGACTGGATAAGAATCAGAAAAATCTTAGAATCGATTTAACTGAACCATACGAAAGTCTTGGAATATCGTCAACTGGAATAAGAATCAGGGAGATCTTAGCGTCGATCTGACTGAACCAAAGAAGGTCTTGGATTAACTTTGACTGGATAAGAATTAGAAAAATCTTAGAATCGATTTAACTGAACCAGACGAAAGTTTTGTGATATCTTTCTGAGGAATCTGCTGAAACAACCCTCAATAGATGTAGTTTTTGAGGGGACTACCAGGTCATATAAGTAGTCAATGGTGTTTATTGATTCGTCTTTCTCTGAAAACGTAAAGAGTTAGTCATATGCAATGTCATGATGTATGAAATGCATGATATATATCAAGCAATGATGCTCTCAAAATAAATGAGATTGTGTGGTATGATGCGTATATGCCTGTATCATGATGTATGGAAATGTAATGTTTCTAGCTGGGGGAAATAAATCCCGGGTAGCTACTGAAGAATAGAGCTGGATTCTTCGTTTCCGCTGGGGATGGAGAACGAAGAGAATAAACCTGTAGGAGAGGATGACTCCGTTGGGGGAATAAACCGATGAGGAGATTACTCTGTGGGGAAGAGATGTTCTGCTGAAGATTCCACTGATAAATTCCGTCAGGATGAATTATCATCGCTGGTGATATTGAATCCTATTAGGGATTGAATTCCTGTTGCTGGTGATACTGAATCCTGTTGGGGATTGACTTCTGTTTGCGAAAGGAAAGAATTCTGTTGGGGATGATCTTTCAGTTGCGACTTTACTGGGGATAACCTGTTAGAATTTTGTGGGGATAATCCTTTGAACTCGGTTGGGGAGATTTATTTTTGTACTCCGCTGGGGATAAACTTCCAGAGTCTACTGGGGATGATTCTCCCAACTCCGTTGGGGAAGCTTTTTCAGACTGCACTGGGAAAATTTTAACTCCACTAGGGATATCTTGTACCCTGTCGGGGAGCATTCTTATAGTCCATTGGGGAATATTAAGACTGTCGGGGATATCAAGCCTTTTTAGTGTTGATGGTAGATAAACTCTGCTTGGGGATAATATTACCGATTCATTCACAGTTGCAAGTCTCAGCTGGGGAGAGCTATCATTATTGTCTTACTCTGCGGGGAGTGAAGGTATCTTAGCCATATTCTTCAGTTGAATCTACCTTTGTACCTGGTGGACAGAGCAACTGTATAGTTTGGACAATTTTTATTGTCCCTGTTTCTGATATTACCTGTAATCGTCTTTTTGTTTCGCATGCAAATATTTATGAGTAGCAATTAATGTCAAATGCATATATCAAAAATGAACATTGGACGTTCTTTGCAAAACAAAACAGATAAAAGGAAAAACAGTTTGAAATTTCTTTGAAAATGAATTGTATTGATTTTGAAGTTTGGCCTGTAAATAGGCGTTTTTGTACAAGAGGATGACGTCCTAGTAAGAGAACGCCACCGAATAATAGAATTTACACAATTTGTGAAAAACAAAACAGCTATGTGAACAATCCCACTGGGTTCCAACTCTGCTATTGCCTTTATGTCCTCGAGCATCTCATCACTTTCATACTAAGTTGAAGATGAATCAGATTGATTAGTGTCGTTCGAGCTTAATAGTCGATATCGAAGTCTGGTTGCAAGGTGATCCAATGAGACATAGTGTTATGCTGATCCCTAATTTTTGCCTGGACCACCCTTTCGGGTTTTCATTCCACCGGGATACCCTTTTTTGCCCAAGCCGCCTTTTCAGGTTTTCGACTTACCGGGTGTACAGATTTTTTTTATTTTCATCCCTTATTTTTGCCCGAACCCTTTTGGTTCGCCGGGAAGCCCTTATTTTTTCCTAGGCCAGTAAACTTAGCGGGTATTTGATTATGCGTAGTATCTTTTCACAATGTCTGCATTGACGGGGTGAGGAAGGTCGTCACCATCCATGGTGGTTAGAATCATAGCTCCGCCTGAGAAAATTTCTTAACCACAAATGGTCCTTCGTAAGTAGGGGTCCATTTGCCCCTGGGATCACCTTGAGGTAAGATAATGCGCTTGATTACCAGATCCCCAACTTGATACTCTTGTCGTCTAACTTTCTTGTTAAATGCCTTGATCATCCGTTTTTGATACGTCTGACCATGACAAATAGAAGTAAGTCTCTTTTTGTTGATTAGGTTCAGCTAATCAAGTCGGGTCTGAATCCAGTCATCTTCACTCAAACCTGCATCCTTCATGATTCGGAGAGAGGGTATCTGAACTTCAATGGGCAAGACTGCCTCCATACCATATGCCAAGGCATAGGGTGTTGCCCATGTTGACGTCTGTGTTGAGGTACGGTACCCATGAAGAGCAAATGGTAACATCTTGTGCCAGTCTTTGTATGTCACTGTCATCTTCTGCACAATCTTCTTAATGTTCTCATTAGCCGCTTCAACAACCCCATTCATCTTCGGTCGGTAAGGAGAAGAGTTGTGATGCTGTATCTTGAACTGCTTGTAGAGCTCAGTGATCATCTTGTTTTTTGATATTGGTACCATTGTCCGTAATGACCCTCTCTGGTACACCGTATCGACAGATCAGATTGTGCCGAATGAACCGTGCCACGACGTTCTTGGTTATGGTAGCAAAGGAAGCGACTTCAACCCACTTTGTAAAGTAATCGATTGCTACCAGGATGAAATGATGCTCGTTGGATGTCGTAGGTCTGATCTCACCGATCATATCAATGCCCCACATTGCAAAAGGCCACGAAGCTGTCAAGACGTTCAGAGGAATTGGAGGTATGTGCACCTTATCAGCATAGACTTGGCATTTATGACATGTCCGAGAATGCTGATAACAGTCGGCTTCCATTGTGGACCAAAAATATCCTGCCCGAAGGATTTTCTTTGCCATGGTATGTCCACTAGAATGAGTTCCGGAAGTACCTTCATGTAACTCCGCCATGATCCTTTCTGCTTCATTCTTATCCACACAACACAGTAAGGTTGAATCATGGTTACGCTTGTAAATAATACCATTGCTGATGAAGAATTTCGCCGCGAACCTTCTCAGAAACTTCTTGTTATTAACAGATGCACCCTCGGGGTACTCCTGAGCTTCAAAATACCTTTTCACCTCATGAAACCAGGGTTTTTCTATTACCTCTTCAGCCTCAAGATCACAGTAATGTGCAGGTTCATCCCATCTTTCAATGATAATCAGGGGAGCTTCGTTATCCCAATTGACTTTGAACATAGAAGAAATAGTAGCTAGCGCGTCAGCTAACTGATTCTCCTCTCTAGGGAAGTGTTCAAAGGTTATTTCCTCGAAATGGGGAAGCAACATCAATACATACTATTTGTAAGGAATAAGATTTGGGTGTTTCGTATCCCACTCGCCTTTGATCTGACTGATCACGAGAGCGGAATCTCCAAAGACACTCAGAAACTTAATCCTTAGGTCAATTGCTGCTCGAAGACCCATGATGCACGCTTCATACTCCGCCATATTGTTGGTGCAGTTGAAACATAGTCGGGCGGTAAACGGAGTATGAGAGCCTTTAGGAGATATGATCACGGCGCCAATGCCATTACCCAAAGCGTTTAAAGCTCCATCAAAGTAAATAGACCATTGTGATCCTTCCTCAGGTCCTTCATCCGGTCCAGCTGTCTCACAATTAGTTACCAACATGATATTCTCGTCCGGGAATTCAAAGTTCATAGACTGGTAATCATCCACTGCCTGATGTGCTAAATGGTCTGCCAACATACTTCCCTTGATTTCCTTTTGGGTCGTATACTGGATGTCATACTCAGTCAAGATCATCTGCCATCTCGCTATTTTTCCAGACAAGGCAGGCTTCTCGAAGATATACTTGATTGGATCCATCTTTGATATCAATAGAGTAGTGTGAGTCAGCATATACTGTCTCAGCCGGCGAGCAGCCCATGCTAAAGCGCAGCAAGTTTTCTCAAGCAACGAGTATAGGGTCTCGCAGTCGGTAAACTTTTTGCTAAGGTAATAAATAGCATGCTCTTTTCGGCCAGACTCATCATGCTAACCCAGCACACACCCCATTGAGTTGTCGAGTACTGTCAAGTATAAGATCAGAGATCTCCCTTCAACTGGAGGCATCAGAATGGGTGGCTCTTGGAGATACTCTTTGATCCTTTCAAAAGCAGCCTGGCATTCATCGTTCCAACGTACTACTTGATCTTTCTTTAGTAACTTGAAGATTGGTTCACAAGTAGCGGTCAGGTGTGAGATGAATCGGGCAATGTAGTTTAGTCGTCCCAGAAAGCCTCTGACTTCTTTCTCTGTTTGGGGAGCTGGAATCTCTTGTATGGCCTTCACCTTTGCCGGATCCACTTGAATACCTTTATCGCTTATGACGAAACCCAGCAACTTACCAGATCTCACCCCGAAGGTGCACTTGTTTGGATTTAACCTCAGCTTCTACAACTTCAACCTGTCAAACAGCTTCTGAAGGTGGTCAAGATGTTCTTCCTCAGTCTGGGATCTTGCAATCATGTCGTCGACGTATACCTCAATCTCATGATGGATCATGTCATGGAACAAGGCGACCATGGCACGCTGATACGTTGCCCCAGCATTCTTCAATCCAAAAGGCATGACCTTGTAGCAAAAGGTACCCCATTGAGTAACAAAAGTTGTCTTCTCCATGTCTTCGGGAGCCATTTTAATCTGATTATAACCGGAGAAACCATCCATAAAGGAGAATACCTTGTGCTGAACGGTGTTGTCAACCAGAACGTCGATATGAGGTAGAGGGAAGTCATCCTTAGGACTTGTCCTGTTCAGATCCCTATAGTCGACACACATTCGAACCTTACCATCCTTCTTCGGTACAGTAACCACGTTGGCAACCCACTGTGGGTAAGAAGTAACTGCTAGGAAACTGGTGTCAAATTGCTTCATCACTTCAGCTTTGATTTTCTCAAACATTTCTGGGCGCATTCGACGAACCTTCTGTTTTACTGGAGGACAGTCTTCCTTGGTAGGCAATCGGTGAACCACAATATCGGTATCCAACCCAGGCATATCTTCATAAGACCAGGCAAAGATTTCAACATAGTCACGCAACATATGAATCAACCGTTGTTTCACACTAAGCTCCAGGTTTGCACCCATCTTGACCTCTTTATTGTCTTCCTCTGTACCCAGATTTACTGATTCCACGGGCTCTTCGTGTGGCTGAATAGCCCTCTCTTCCTGAAGTAGTAGTCTAGCAAGTTCGCCAGGCACTTCACAATCATCTTCACCTTCTTCTTCGGCTAAGTTGATCGTATTTTCAAAGTCATAAATGGTAGTAGCAGGGTCGTTACCAGTGAGATCCAGAGTGGATGTAGACTTGTATATGTGAGTGTGTGTAAAATAGCTGTTTTGGAATATATGATAAAAGAAAAACAAGGAGCGCAAAATTTGAAATGCAAGAAACGTCCAATGCTTTTATTAATTATATATGAAAATGACACACATAAAGCCCTCACAAATGAAGCCACAGTGCCCCGGGTAAGACACCGGGCCATAAAGTTTAAAACATTGTCTGTTACAAACTCAAAACAAAAGTCTCATTACTGGGTAACAAAAGAAATTGGAATGAAGTCCTTTGCGGTCCAGTTTCTTAGTCCTCCATCAGTAGTAGGATAGATCCAACTGTCGAACTCAGACTCTTCAACGTCGTCTTCAATGGCATTCACTCCTGAATTGCTGATGAACAGGGGAGGTCTTCTGATCTGTGCATTCCGAACAGCCTTTTGAGCTTCTGCAGTGAAACCCAAACCAAACTTGTTAGTCTTCTGTGCAAAATCAGGGAGTTGGCCCCAATTTGCACACCCACATTTCTCGACAACAGCCCAGGCATCCTTAAAGGAAGCCATCTTCATAGGAGAATCTTCAACAACAGTCTCAGTTGATGCCAGCGTCTGGGGAACCTCTTCAAAATGCTGAAATGGGGTCTCAATGAACTCCCCATCCATCTCTACATATCGGAAAGAGTTGAGGTGGATCACCATGTACTCCTCCTCTCCTTGTACTATCACAATCTTCCCTTTCACTGGGTACTTCAGCTTCTGGTGGAGCGTAGACGTTACTGCCCCAGCTTTGTGGATCCATGGACGACCCAGCAAACAAGAATAAGATGGCCGAATATCCATCACATAGAATGTAGAGGCAAAAACCTGAGAACCAACCTTAATCGGAATATCCACTTCTCCATGCACCATCCTTTTAGACCCATCGAAGGCCCTGACGACAATGTTGCTTGGTTTCAACTCCAACCTTTCACAGTCCAACCGGTCTAGAGCTTTCTTAGGCAAGACGTTCAATGAGGAACCAGTATCCACTAATACATGAGAAAGAGTAGTGCCCCTGCATTTAATGGAGACATGCAGGGTATCGTTGTGATTCTTCCCTTTAACGGTTAAGTCGGCGTCAGAGAAACCCAACCCATTATCAACAGTCAGACTAGCCACGCAATCTTTAAACTGATCAGCTGATGTTTCTTGAGGTACGTGTGCAGTCTTCAGGAATGCAATCAGAGCCTTGGAATGGGCCTCTGAGCATAGCAACAGTGACAACATAGAGATTTTGGATGGGGTTTGTCCCAGCTGCTCGACTACATTGTAGTCACTCTTTTTGATAATCTTCAAAATCTCCTCCATCTCTTGTCTAGAAGCTTCAACAGTAATCGTCTTTGGTGCCTCTGTCTGGGCAGGCTCATCAGTGGTCCCTTTGCCCCAAGTGTCAGATGACTCGGCGACAGGGGTAAGAATAGGAACTTGAACAGGAATAGTAGCAGGTACACTGGCAGGTGTAATAACAACAGGTTTTTGAACAGTAGGTGGAGAGATATCAGGGGAGAAAAGTCTTCCGCTGCGGGTGACTTTAGCAGGTCCAACAATATTGCTGACGCCAATATCAATATCCAACTCTTGTTTAACTCCATGAAAATAAACATCAGCCACGTAGTGCCAAGGGACAGCTTTATCAGATGTATAGGGGATAGGCCCAGGAACAGTGATGATCAATGGTGCGATTCTTGGAACAGATGTAATTCTAACAGGCTTTCTCGAGGAAGCCTTGGAAGAATTGTCGAAAATGGTGATTATAGCAACTTCTTCAGTATGAACTAAAGGAACAACAGTCTTCTCAAACAGAATTTCTTTACTATCCATTAGGCGTTGGACACCTGATTTCAAAAGATGGCAACCGATAGGTAGGACAGAACACATACAGCAACCTTCACCACAGCCCGGAAATAAACCGGCTAATAAAAGGTTCTTCTTCACAATCATCAAAGGGGTGACAATGTCATTCACAGAAACCACAAACAAGTCTTCATCTATAGCATTTACTCCATGCTTGGGCAAAGGAGAAGTCACAACATTAGGTCTTTCGGGCGCCTCAAACTCAATCTCCTTGGCATCAATTAAGTCCTTTATTTTGTTCTTCAAAGCCCAACAATCATATGTATCATGTCCCGGGCTATCTGAGTGAAAAGTACAGCGGGCATTAGGGTTGTACTTAGGCGATGCAGTGTTGGGATTCTGCGGAGCCTCCCTTGGAGTTACTAGATTGGTTTTCAATAACTGCGGCAGAATCTGAGACAAAGTCATGTTGAGATGGGTGAATTGCCTTCGGGACCTCTCGGCCCTTTGCTGATTATTGCGCTGAGGAGCACCAGCAGGTCTTGAAATGACCACCGCATTAACAGCTTGGCGGTGTTCAGGTCTATTCTGGCTTTTCGAACTGTAAACAACACTGGACTCCTTTTTAAAAGGCTTTTCTCGGTGCTCGATGAAGCACCCTTCTGTATTTTACCAGACTTAATACCAGCCTCAATCCTTTCCCCGGTCATGATCAGCTCCATAAACCCGGACGAAGAACTTCCAATCAGATGGTTGAAAAATGGACCAGACAAGGTCCCCAGAAACATATCCACTAGCTCCCTATCAGCCAAGGGTGGTTGCACTTTTCCAGCGAGGTCCCTCCATTTCTGAGCATAATCTTTGAAACCTTCGCCCGCACCCATTGACATACCCTGGAGCTGGGTACGCGTGGGAGCGAGGTCGGTATTATATTGGTACTGCCTGTAGAAAGAAGCAGCCAAATCTTCCCAACTGCGGATACTGGCTCCTTCTAACTGGTAAAACCATTCAAGCTGAGTCCCTAAGAGACTGTCTTGAAAGAAGTGGATCCATAGGTTCTTATCAGCGATGTACGGCTGAATCTTCCTTACATACGACCGGAGGTGCAGTTTCGGACAAGAAACTCTGTCATACTTAGCAAAGGCTGGTGCTTTGAATTTGTGGGGAATCTCCACCCCAGATGATAGACCCAGATCACAAAAGTCCAGACCAGGCACTTTCTGAACTTCCATCGCATTCAAGCGGTCTTCCAGTTGCTTGTATTTATCCTCAGCCGGAGGATACTGGTCTTCGTCGAAGTCCGTCTCGTTGTCTGGAACCACAGGGCTAGGAGCCCTCCTTTATTCCTGGCTATCTTTCCCTCCAGATGAGGTGGTTAAATCAACTTTATCTCGTAAATTGTTTCCAAATCTGCGACCCATGTTGAACAGGACCGTTTTCTTCTTTTTCTTCTTCTTCTCTTTCAGAATAAGGGTCTTCAGATCTTGCTGACCCTTAGCTAAATTCATGAACAACTCTTGGAATTGGGCATTCTGGGCCTACAGAGCCTTGATTGCTTGCTCAGTTGATGGTTCGGAAGACATGATGCTGAAATAAATAGCGAAAAAGATAAGAGACCTGTAAGGGTACCTGTTATGAAGTGCATGGGATGATATGCGTATGATATGATTTCAAAGACATCGAGAGATTCAAATTCGTAAACCAAAAAGGAAACACACTTTTATTAGATAAACTTGAAACTCAAATTGTTCAACAAATTTCCCTTAAGGCGTTACAAGAAAGGAAATACTGAAAAGTAAATAAAAACTGGAAAGGAAATAATTAAAGGATAATCAGTGCTCCCATGTTCGCTTCTTGTCGGTGCTGACATAGTCATTGAGGATCCGCTCATTCTCCAGTTGTCTTGTCAACTTCTGAATCTTCTGCTCTTGCTCGTTAAAATTTTCTCGGTAAGTATCCTGCTCTTCTCTCAGCTGCATCCAAGACCTTTTCAGTTCCCCAATGTCAGTGGGCATGTAAGGATGGAGGATGGTAGGAAGAACCCCCTCTTCATTATCAACTTCAACAATGATAGGCAAGACGGCTTCATACGGCATTCCCAGCTTTTGGGCATGGATACGAACCCATCTGAGATATGGCTCCATTGGAAGAGAAGTCTTTGGACCCAGCTCGTGTGGATCAGATATGTGAACTCTATCCCAAGCCCTTATGAATTTGCGGCGTTGCTCGTCACTATCCCCTTGAAAATTAAAGATGATACTAGGCATCAGCAATTCATGAGGACCTTCCCTCCTAGCACGCCCAAACTGACGTAAGGCCAAGCACGAATTATAAGTGATCCCTCCATTGGTTCCTATCAGTGGAACATTGGGGTACTCCCCACAACGATCAATAATAGCCACCTCGTCCATACCCTTGATAGTCCAGATGATGTCATTATGAGAGAGAGACATAACCCTATAGGCCCAGCCCATGCCTTCTTTATTCTTCAGAACTGATTTGGGAAGTGAGAAATAAACCACCTTGCCAACAATGGACCACAGCACATCAAGGTTCCCAGCTTTCGAGCAGTACGGACATAAAGCTGATGAAGAATGTCACCCAAGAGAGTGGGAATAGGATTACCAGAGATGAAGATTTTTACCGCATTCACATCAACAAAGGAGTCACAGTTCGAAAACAATACCAAACCATATATCAGAAGAGCCAGAATATCTTCGAATGCCTGGAAGTCTAGACTATCCCAGAAATAATTAGCCTTACCAACCAAGAAGTTAGCCAAAAAACCCTTTGCTCCACTTCTAGTTTCCCAATTAGACATAACTTCAGCCTTTGTCAGATGGAGGGCTGAAGCAATCTCTTCTGGCCTAAGGATCTTCTCCCAACCTGTGAACGGGGTCTGCTCCAGAATAGGGATACCCAGCAGATCATAGAACTCTTCTAAGGTGGGGACCAACTGGTAGTCCAGAAAAGTAAAGCAATGGTACAGTGGGTCATAGAATTGGACCAAGACACTCATCATCTGCTCGTCCAATTTGGAAGTGACCAAACCCGAGAGGTGACCATGTCTCCTGATAAAGGAGGTAGTATCTGACATCTTTGCAACCAATTCTTTAAGCATAGTGGGAACCTGGATAAAGTTGATCTGGATGGTGTTCCTACGCATGGGTATCATGACCTATAAAACAGAACAAAGATGAATCCCTCATGTCTTTGAAATAGGTTAGTCCAATGCAAGATGTATGCAATGTCATGATGTCATGATGTCATGATAGAAAGCACACCACAAGTATCCACAAATAGCAAACATGGTAAAGGCACACAAGTCACACAGAGAGCCCTTAGATTTCAGGCTGGCAAGGAGCTTAGGTACTACCCTCTTTCAGTTCAGTTGGTTCAAACCTGTCCTAAAAATAGTAATCGGGTTCTAGAGGATCTCAATATCACTGACTACCCTCGATCGGTCATAATTCCAGTTTAGCAACCTTTTCTTGCGGCCAGAATCATCGCAAGAGTTTAGTCTCAATGAGTGTAGCATACTGCTACTGTTCTATGGCCAAGTTGGTCAATTTAAAGGTTCTAAGGTAGGTTGGTGCTTAATGACCCCTTAGAAGACCCATATTCTCCTTGTTCCAACACAAGGGATATCGGTACAAACTAAAGTGCCACACCAACGTAGCTACTGTTTCAACCGTATCGGTCTACACTGTACAATTCCCTCACAGTTTATTGCTACTTACCTAAAGGGTATCCCCCAGATCCGGGTTAGGATCTATAGTAACTCCGATACAAGCCCACAAATATAAAGCATCCAAAGCAAACAATTGAAAACACAATGATCTAATCCTAAGGTACACCCCACTTATAAAGATATCCCGAGCAGAGTCGCCAGTTCTGTGATACGGTGGGAAAGAACTGACTATTTTTGGAATGCTGGTTTGCATTTTGCGTTTGTTTTTGCAAAATGTTACGGTAAGCAAGAGTCGCCACCGACTTTTATTTTATCCAACAAGGAAAGGAAAAAAGCACAGAAAAATTCCTTTTTTGAGATTTTTCTCGGGTTCGGGGGGTAGATTATAGAAAGGGAAGGTGTTAGCACCCTTTCTATCAGTGGTTATCCACGGGCTCTTAGGTACTTGCTCATATTGTTTTCAAAATTGCTTTTCTTTGTGCTTGTGGGTTTGAAAAGAGTTTTTGTTTGAAAAGGAGTGTAAGTGTGAAAATTTGTTTTGTCTTGAAAGAGCAAGTACTTAAGAACCATCTGTGATTGGTGGATCTGGAACTGATTGTTTAACGCTGGTTCGCGAAATGTCGCGGAAGCAAGAGTCGCCACTGTCTTTTATTTTCTCCAACATGGACAGGACAAAAGCACCATAAAATTCCTTATGAGATTGTTTCTCGGTTCGGGAGGTAGATTTATAGAAAGGGAAGGTATTAGCACCCTTTCTATCCATAGTTATCCATGGGCTCTTAGATACTTGCTCTTTATGTTTTCAAAATGTTTGCTTTTTAAGATGTGAGTGGGTTTGAAAAAGTTTCGTTTAAAGATTTCAGAATGACTCTTGTATCTGTCCTCAAGAGTGTTTGAAAAATTGTTTTGAAAGCTTTTTGAAAGTGTCTGTGTGAAAAGAGTTTTGATTTGTTTTTGAAGAGAGCAAGTATCCATGAGTCATCTACCTACCCTAAGGAATTAGGCTGTGTAAATGTCCTTAAGGTAGTGCCATCCCACCATTGAGAGGTAGGTAGCACCACCGTTGGAGGTATTCGGGTCAATTCGTTTGTTAGGGACAGTGTGGTCACCAGAGCAACAGTAGGACACCTTAGAAGCTACCCTTATGCCATTGATCCTTTTTATTCCGAGGCAACTTTTCCGAGGCAACTGGATCATGTCATGGACATAAGGACTTACTAAAACGTCCTATACTCGACGACCACGTTTCGAGGGCAAGGCAACAGTGAGGCGTACCCTAAGAGTGGTGTGTGAATTTGTGTGTTATTTTCAGTTATGTTTTATCTTGTACATGTATCATGATGATCTACTCATTGTTTTTAATTTAGGCCATACATTCTTTCATGCAATTATAATTTAAAAGGTGCGGAAATTTAAATGCGGAAAGTAAATCCTACGCTATTACAAGGCGCGGGTCCATACATCGCCAAATTAACAAAGGCCCGTTTTTAATAACAATGCAGAAAGTAAAATAAATTCCTAATTACTATTACAAGACTTGAGCAATTACATAATATTCACAATAAAATAAATGCGCAAAAGAAATAGAAATAGAACGTTCGAGGGCGTTGGACCCTTTTGAAATTAAATTGAATTAAAAGTTGATTAAGTATTTTATTAAAAAAGAAAAGAAATGTTTTTTAGGTTTTTTGTATTTATGAAATAAAGAAATTAAAATTGAAGAGAAACCCTAATTCTAAGTTGTTTTTAATTATTAATAAAAAAAATATTAAAGTTTAACCTAATTTACTAAATATTTAATGTACATGTTTATTTACAAAAAATAAATGATAATTAATAACAATAATAATGAGAGAAGGTTATTTATAAAAAGAAAAGGTGAAAAAAAATATCAAAACCCTAATTCTACCTATTTTAGTTTATTAAGAAAAAATGTTGAAATTGAAACCTAAATTAATTATTAAAGTTTATTTACAAAAATAATGGTGAAATTAATATTAATAACAATAAACATTTTTTTTGATTTTTCTGTATTTTATTTTTATTATGAAAATTATTTGATGGAATTAAAAGAAATAATTAAAACATTAAAAGAATTAAAAGAAAATCAAATAGAAATAAAAAACAATGCAAACCATGGGGGGTATTCAGACCCAAAAGGAGGTTTTTTGGAAGCAATTTGGCCCATTAGACAAAAAGCCTTGTTTGACTTTCTGGCATCACGTGCATGTTCATTGACCCCTGAGTACCGTGGTCTGCATTCTTTGGCCATTGGATTGGGTTTCATGGCCATTTGTGTTCTGGCTGTTGGTCATTTGTGTTCTGGCCGTTGGCCATTTGTGTTCTGGCCGTTGGCCATTTGTGTTCTGGCCTCAATGTTCCTTAACCTTCTCAAGATGTCTGCCTCGCCATGTATTGGTGTCATGCATAAGTTGTTCTTTTTGGCCATTTGGCTTTTGGCTTTTGGCCATTTGTGTTTTGGCCTCAACGTTCCTTAATGAACCTGTATGAGATCCTGTCTAAAATCTGCAGTGTTGAATCTCATAAACACATTAAATAAAATCATAAAATGCAAATAAAACCAATATATGAAGAAATTTAATGTTTAGGCACAATATGGCATGTATGAATGATTATACCCTTTTGATCATGGAGATCAAATCAATCTTACCCTTACTGGAAAATTAGTGACGTGAATGCTTTTATGCCTTTCGGATCATGGAGATCAAGTCAGCCTTACCCTTACTGAAGAAGTAGTGAGGTGTTGGTTTGTAAATGTGATGGCTTGTTTGTAGTGAGAAAGGGATTTGTAATAAGGATTTCAAGGTTTTAGGGTTCTTGAAAGAATTTGATATTCTAACAGTGTTGTGGTAAGGTTTTTCTCTCTTTCTTCTCCTCTCTGGTTTGTGTGAAAAGAAGGTGATTATATAATGGAAATTAGGGTAAAGAAAATGAGTTTTGAATGTGCAATTGGGCCTCCAATGTTCACTTGAGTTCGTCACTTTCCAGGCTAAATCGCAGGGACTTAAGTGCAATTTTTGAAGTTTAAATGTGAAAACAAAATGTAGCCGATATCGAGAACTAACTCCTGTCCGAAAATCGGCTCAATCGGATAAACGGTGAATTAGTTATGAATTTTTGAAGTTTCAGCTCAGACAAACTTATTTTGGGCTCCAGTGTCGACTCTGACACGTTCTTCAATAAAAAACTGGTATTGATCGGAGCATAATCCGGTCTCGACTTTTGAAGCAAAGTTGTAGATCTATGAGTCAGTGACCTTGTGTAAAAATATGAGCCCAATCCGATAAAAATTGACCGAGTTATGAATTTTCGAAGTTTCGGCCCAGATGAAATAATATTCAGCATTCAGGATTTTCAGCGTGTTACGCACTCTGAGCAAAAAACGAAGGCCTTTTGAATACCGTTTGAACTCAATACCTTCTGTGAAAATGTAGTCACCTCAATTTGTGAAATTATGGCGCCGGAACCAGCTCGATACGATGAAAATCGACCAAGTTATGATTTTCTGAACATGACGCAAATAAACTTCTGTCACAAATTTTCTGTGCAAAAATACTTGATAAATCCACATTTTTGAAGACCTTCTGATCGAAATTGGCTTCCAGTCGTGAGAGATGAAAACGTAGATAATGTCAAGACATAATTTTGGCCACCGGAACGGGTTCAATACGAGCCACGATCTTCAAGTTATGAATTTTTTAGCGCGAATTTTTAAATCAACCAATTGTTCCTTGCCACCTCATCTTCTTCTTCTTCGTTCGCTTTTTCCCTGAAACACAAAAGAGTTAGCGGGGGTTTTGAACCCCCACAAAATATGCAGTTTTTAATAATAGGGATTAGGCCGTCTTGGAATATAAATTAGGCGCGAGGAGTGGTTCCAAATCGTCCAAGCAAGCTGATTTCAACCATGGCCCTGAAGTGTCTCAATTTTATAGTATTCAGAAACGCCCAAATTGAAACTTGAAGAACCCTAGCTATCTTTAATGGTGAAATCGCGTATAGTACATAAAAGCTCAATTAAATTATCTGGTTAGCTTCAGAATCATCCAATTAGTACAAATCCATAAAAAAAATGCAATGAATATGCTTGAATATTAAAACACGATTATGCATATTATATGAACAATTTTGATTTCTGTATACCGATTCAAGGTGCTATGCGCGTGGAAAGCTATCCAGTCAGACTCAGTAATGTCTTAGGAAGGTAATGGAATGAATTTCTTGCCCTGAAAAGCCTTGCAAGTGTGTTTTCAGTTTTGGAATTTCTTGTTAAAAACTCAAACTTTGCTATGGATTTATGGCGCAGCTTTGTGGTTCTTTGGAATAGGGTTTGCATATGTATATATGTGTGAAGGATTAGGGTTGAGAAATTGATCCAAAGAATCCTTGAATTGATGAGAAAATATTTTGATTTTCATGCTATAAGTTTCAAATCTTTTCATGCATATTTGCTTCAAATCATGTCCAATCACCATAATTCTTTCCAAATCTGATCATGCACGAAATCTTAAGCCTATTCCATGCATAAAAAGATTTAAAAAGTTAGGTTTAGTATTTTCCACATATTTATTTTAATTAAATGAATTATTAATAATTAAAAATCCAAATAAATAAATAAAAATGATAAAAACTTCCCTTTGGGCCAAATGGTCGTGCACATGCCTTAGATGATGGATTTTGGAAGAAAAAGAGGCCCATTAGCAATTTTAGGACATTTGAAGCAATGTTGACTTTTCAACATATCCAAAAATTTCCCAACTTCCACAAGGCATATCTTGCTCAATTTATAAGATTTGCTCATGTTCTTGGACATTTTGGAAAGGTCTTTGAGTCCTCTAACCAATGTCTTTGGTCCCATGTCATTTTGATTTACCAATCTCAAGTTATGGCCTTTGACTTAAAGTCCCTTTTTGTTGACTTTTGAAAATGACCTATAATGTTGAAATTGATAACTTTTTGTGAGATCATTTCTTGGACTTGAAGTGTGAAGAGGAGTTGTAGGAAATGTCTTCATCTTCAAAATTAGATTTGGAGGGAATTTTTCTGATAATCCATGTGGAAGTTATGCCCTGGTCAAGTTACAGTTGACTTTTTCAACTGTCCAAATATGGAAACTTTTGCATCTTGATGATTTTTGAGCCAAGCTTTGAGAATCATGATCAAGCATTGATCAAATGATGTTTGTGGCTTAAAAATGAGATGTTGACCAAAAATTTGAACTTTTGACTGTCAAATGACCATTTTGCCCCTACAGTTGACTGTAGTGCAATTAGGGTTTTTGACTGTGCAATTTTGAGCTGTAAGTCTTGAAACTTGAAATGAGGATGCTTGACCATGTTTATAGGCATGTGGGACTTGATTGGACCCTTGGAAACTTCATTTTCTTTGTCAGAACCAAAACCCTAATTTTGACTGTTTAGGAGGCCCTTGAACTGTGCAACCCTTGGGGCATTTTGAAGCATTGACTTGGCAAATTTTGAAGAATATGGGAGGGCAAATTTTGGGGTACAACACCATCTACCTACTCGAAAAAAGAACCATTCTATGCTAATGTCCTTTATACAATGCTATCCTACTATTGATGAGTAGGTAGCACCGTCGTTGGAGTTTAAGGGTCAATTCGAATAAGGGACATGCGGTCACTAAAGCAATGTTAGGACGCCTTAGCGGTAACCCTAATGTCTTAGATCATTTTATCTAAGGCAACCGTTTCGAGGAAACTATGATCTTTGGACAAGAGGGCGACCTCTAAAGTGACCTATACTCAATGACTGCATACAAAGGCAACCAAGTGGGGTGTACCCTAAGAGTGCGCATGTGCGAGTGTGTAGTTTTCAGTTAATTTTGTCTTTGTACATGTCAATGATTATCTATGTTGATTTTAGGTTAAACATTCATTCTTGTCATGCGTCCCTATTATCAAACATCTAACAGTTTATAAGTTGCGGAAATTAAATTGCGGAAATTTAACTAACTATTACAAGGCGTCGGGTATTTACATCGCCAAAAGCAACACTTTGAAATTTAAATGCGGAAAATAAATAAAGCGATAAAAATAGTCCTAATTATCTATTACATTCCGGAAACCAATACAATATTGAAATAAAATGGATCGCGTGCGGGAAATTAAATCGGGCGCAAGTTTTTAGGGTTTTGACCCTTTAATTATCAAAGAAAAGATTTTTTTTGTTTGTTTTTGAATTAAGAAATAAACTATCCTAAATTAATTATTGAATTAAATAAATAAATTAATTAATGAAAATAAATATTTTTGGTCTTTTTGTTATTTAAAGAAAGAAATAAAAATTGATCAATGTTAATAAAAACCTAATTATGTCTAAGTTAATTTGATTATTTACAAAATATATTAAAGTTATCCTAATTAAAACTAAATTAATATACTTAGTATTTATTAATTAAAATTAAAATTTGGTTTTAATGAAGAAAAATATTGTTTGGTTTTATTTTTATAAAGAAAAAAAATTGATTGGTTAATTGATTAAATAAAAATAATAAAACAAATAAAATTAAATAAAATAAATAGAAAGAGATAGGAGGTTTGGGCCTGATTTGGAGGTCTGAATATCAATTCCAAGGCCCATTAGGCGCTGGCCTGGCTGACTTTCTGGATTCCCTATGCGCCCTTTGACTTGGTCCCATGGTAGACTCTCATCCTGGACCACCAGATCTGGCCTTGGGCCATCTGGCGCTTTGATTTGTGAAGGCATATGATAGGCTACGCGCTTGGATTTACATGTGATAACCTGAAGAAAAATAACAAATGCAAATTGGGGGGACCTGGGATTCGAACCCAGGTCCAATTGGTCATTGCCAGCGCTTTCTTCCACTAGGCTACTGCATTTCAATTGTTAAGTATATACAAAGTAATAATAATATGAGAAAATGGATTAATATGCCAGCAAAAATAAAAAAAGGGCGCGCGTGTTTGAACCAGCCACAGGGAGAGTGACACGTCTCCATCCCTAACCTCCAGCCCTGTAACTTTACCTGCAGATTTAGATTTGCAGCTAAATGCGTAGGTCACTCCTAAAATTAACTCCAGGCCATATAAATTCCTCCCAAGACCATGGTTGTGCTCGTCTTTCTCCTCCGGTCATGTCCATGGCCATTATTGGGGCTAATTTTACCTGTAAGGGAAACGCCCAAAAAACAAACCACAAAACCCTAGATTCGGTTCTTGGCTTTACAGGTCAGATAAACAAAATTGGGTGATACAGAAAGCTTGGAAATTTGATGAGGATCATGAATATGCCAATAGTTTGTACAAAAGATGCAGGAATAAAGATATACGAATTCAAATGCAGAGCGGTGTTTGTGACACTTACAATGAGTTTGAGCGTGTATGGAGGCTTGCTAGGGATTGGTTCTGCTTCAGTGATTGTCAAGGAAACGATTGAGATCGTTCTTGGCTTCTGAATTTGCCTCTAAGTGTGAATTCGAACTCAAGCTTTTTCACACTTTTTCCAAGTTTTGTTTTTCTTATTGCTGCAGCCTCTAGCCCTAAATTTCGTGCCTTTGCCTTCTATATGTATCATGGAATGTATTAGTTCAAGAATCATGAATCAAATCTCTCTAAATCAATGCCTTATGATTTGATTTGATTCATCCTTTATAGCTTGCCAAATTTATCAAATCTCCATCTTTTTTTACATGATATGCTTGATACGAATTTTGATGATGATTATGATGACAATTAAAACCTGAAACAATCAAAAGATATCATGTAATCAAACTTTGGATTTTTTATGATTTAATTTGATTAAAATGAAATAATTCAATAAAAAATCAAATCAAATAATAAAAATAAGATATGGGCTCATGGCTGAAGCTAGGACACGTATGCAATATGGCAAGATCAAATCAAGCGGAAAATTATGGGCCCATTTGACAAAATTTGAAGTTTTGGGGATAGTTGACTTTTGGCAATTTTGCAAAAATACCCAACTTCAACAATGCATAACTTCTTCAATTTTGAACTTTTGGAAGTGTTCTTGGACCTTTTAGAAAGCTTGAGATGTCCTCTAACCAACCCTTTTGGTCTCATCTCATTTTTATATTCCATGCTCAAGTTATAAGCTTTGGAAAAAAAGGTGTTTTTGTTGACTTTCAAAAATGACCTATAATGTCCAAATTTATAACTTCTTGTGAGTGCATTTTATGATCTTGGGGTATGAAGATGGATTATAGGAAATTTCATCGTCTTCAAAATGAGCTTTGGATGGGTCATTTCTCATAAATTATGAGAAAGTTATGCTTTGTCAAATTTGAGTTGACTTTTCCTACAAAACCCTAATTTAGCAACTTTTGAGTCTTGATGAATTTTGAGCAATCCTTGATGAATCATTATCAACCCTTGATCAAATGATGAAATATACTTCAAAATGAGAATGTTGACAAAAAATCTTAAGGTTTGACTGTATTTGGGTCACAGTTGACTTTTGCCCTAGCACAGTCGATTTTTGGACCTTTTGAGCAATTGATTGAGCAAACTTCCTCTGCAAGGCTTGAAACTTGACATGGATGACCTTGAGAACATATTAGGACATTAGGGAACACTTGAGGTCATTTGGACTCAAGGGTATTGATGCAACATAAAACCCTAACTTGGGGTTGACTGCCTTAGGAGATGATTTGTCTGACCCACTCTTGAGCAAACTTGAGCAACTTGGAGATTTTTCTTGCAATGTTTTGAGAAATATGAGAGGGAAAATTTTAGGGTACAAGAAACTCTATCCATGTAAACCTTGTGAAAGTACCTCATCAACTCAAGGAATTAGCATCAAGGATTCCTGAAAGCTCTCCCTTCACTGAAAAACATGGTCGACTTCTCAGCTTGGTCACTTCAAACCCTGATGAAGAAATGTTAAAGGTGCTCTTTCAGTTCTTTGACCCGTTACATCACTGCTTCAATTTTCTCGATTACTAGTTAGTGCCTACTGTTGCACCCCAAAATTTTCCCTCCTAATTTCTTCTATTTTGGCTTAGACTATCACATTCATTTGCATATATTCCATTAGGTCATTAACATACATTTGCATTCAATAAAGCGCTTGAGGTTCAAAATTTAGTGGCTGTGCTATATCTGGGTTTCGCAACGGTTAAGGCGTTCGTATCCAATAAAGGTTGATTTCTTATTCAGGCAGTGAACAGTGGAATTAGGATGGTCAAGAGAATCGGAGTTTCTCTTCATTTTGTTCAAACTTGGTAGTGGTTCTTCAATGGAAGTTTATCGGACTAGAATCTCACTTCAAGGCTACATGAAGCACTACCCTCCCCTTGTTGGAGGTTCGTCGTCATCTAAGGACTACTTGTTTTATAAGTCGACTTTTTTCCAAGATGCCTAAGGGATTGAATCACAGTTTTCTCCTTTGACGAGCGATTAAGGATTGCTTTTGGTTTTTATCAAGTCCAGATATGTCTTGTTAAGTTAAGTTATGGGTCAGGAGTTCATTTAGCTCATTTTATCAAATGAAAGGTGGTTGTTTCAAATTCAAGATGACTAGAATTTATGGATTCAATTGAGATTAAGGTTCAGTGATTAAACATGCCATGGAAGTATACTAATTTCACTTTCTTACCGAGCGTTGACCGGCTCAAGGGCTCATATATGTTATGAATTCCGTTGGCAAATAATCAGGAAGCATAATTCAAGGTATCGGTTTATGACTCCCTTATGGCTGATTCAAGCATGTAGATTGGAAAGCCCATTTATATGGACGTGTTCTACTAGCGGGACATTCAAGTGGATCAATATTTTAAGGTTGCAAGATTCATCCATAATGCAAAATCTCATTCAAGATTCATTCGAGGTAAACCAAGGAATTTTGAAATGAAAGGCTAAGAAATCTTTGGATGCATTGATATGGCCATATTGCGCAAAATTTTGTATTTAGTGATTGAGTCAAGTCTACATAGCATTATGTTTATCTTTGTTAATGGTTCGAGTTTCGACTATTCCAAAACCATTACAAATATTTCAATGGCCATTACAAGTTATGTCCAAACATCCAATACAAAATTCCGATGCTGAAAGGGTCCTGCTGTACACACACAAGAGTAGTTCAGCAAACCATAAATCCACAGTCAAAGCAAATAAAGCAGCTGTCACATAATTATATTGCAGCCCCACATGTATCAACCAAACCAGTTCAAAAATGGGACACAAATAGACCAAACATGTTTGGAACCTGCTGCAACTTGATCAATTTGTACAAGAGGTGATATACCGAAAGCTTACAAAACTTGGGCTATTGTTCATCAAATTACAGGTGGCTGCCATAGTTTAAAGCTTGCGATATAAATCTTGCAATAGCATATTCAACGTAGTCAGCTTCATTCTAGTCCTCCCAAACAATCATGACTTCATACAAAAATAGTCACCAAGCCTAACCAACTAAAACCCGGTCTCAATCATTCATAACTAGCTACCAATTAATAACTGAATTAAATAACATTTTGTCTACCACCTGCTATCCCCTCCATACCTCCTGTGCAGAAAAAACCCGTTGTTTCAATTAGGCCATCAACAAGTGGATCATCAAGAGAGCTATCAGATGATTATGAAGCTGAAGAAGAAACAGAATATGTTGGATTGAGTGAACATTCAGTTCTCTCTGATAGCATTTTCACAAGCAACACCAATGGGCGTTGTGATACGGTGGGAGAACTGACTAGTGTTTTGCGTTCGTATTTGCACTTGTGCGGTTGAGCAAGAGTCGCCACCGACTTTTTATTTTATCCTAAAGGAAAGGTTAAAAAAGCACAGCAAAAACCTTTTGAGATATTTCGTGGGTTCGGGGGGTAGATTATGAAAAGGGAAGGTATTAGCACCCTTTTCATCCATGGTTATCCATGGGCTCTTAGTTACTTGGTTTTTTTAGATCACTTGCCTTGTTTTTTTCGATTGCTTGAAAATGGTGTGTGTGTGGGTGCTTTTTGAAAATGTTTTGGAAAAAAGATGCCTTGTCTTAGGCAACTAATGTATTTGACTCGTGATTGAGTGTTTTACAAAAGTGTGGATCTTTTCGAAAAGATGTTTCAAATGTTTTTGAGAGTTTGTTTGAAAGTGTTGTGGATTGTGGTTTTTGAAAAGAAGGCAAGTGTTTTTGCAAATTGATCTCAAGTAACTAAGAGTTTTGTCTACCCTATTGTACTCAAAGGTTTTTGTTATGTTTTAACCCCTTTTAACAATTTTGTTCTACCATTGAAATTGGTAGACAATCTTGCGTTTAGGAAATTTATTCGGGACGGGCGCGGGTCATCGTATGGACCATGAATGCAATGATGCCAAGTGTCTTTGGCAATTTGCTTTTAAGGGACTATGATCATTCCGTTTAGGCAACACTTTGAGACTTATGATCATTTGATTTTGTTTTGCCAAAGATACTCGGCGTGCAAGCATGGCCCATTTTGGAAGGCAACATGTGGGATTACCCTAGAGGGTGCAAGTGTGATTGTGTATTGATTACATGTATTTGTCTTGTATTAGGTTATCTAGCGTTTGATTTTATGTACATACAAACCCTAGGTCTAACCATGGTATAATTAGAAAACTGTAAATTGCGGAAATGTAAAATCTACGCTATTACAAAATAGTATCCGGGATTAGGGGTACAAGTGTATGAATGGGGATGAGACTTATAGTATCCAATAAGTTACAACCAAATCGAATTCGCAATCAAATGTAAATATCGAATATACAGATATAAGATAAACAAATGTGTATAGGGCAATGTGAATGGATTTGCATTGTGTAAGTGTATATGTATATGAGTATGTGTAATTATTTACAAGTGCGACATGTGAAATTGAAGCGTATTAGGGTATTTGACCTAAATATGTGCTTTAAGGAATCTTTGATTTGTGTATTTTTAATATGTACAAAAAAGAAAATGTTTTAATTGAATGTTCAAGTATAAAATGTGTCATGGTTTATTATATACAAAAAGTGTGTTAACTAAGTGTTTTAAGAATTTTAATATTAGAAAAATATGTATTTTATCAATTATGTACAAAAATATATTAAAAGAAGATATTTTCAAATTTAATGATATGATACAAAAAATGTATTTATTATTTATGTACACATGTATTTTAATTGGGTATTTTAAATAAAAAGTGTTTTCATATATTTAGTATTAATGTGATTTTTGTAAAGAATAAATAAAAGGAAAAGAAAATATTGTTTTATAATAATAATAAAAAAAAAGTTAGGGTTGAAGTGAAATGTTTTTGTTGAAGAAAAAAGAGCAATTCAATGGGCCTCAGAGAAACTTGAAACGGGTCAGGCCCATTGCTTGAAACGATTTTTCTTTAGGGTTGAGATTTTGTTTGTTCAGAACGAAAGCTTAGGGTTTGTAGCGCGCCGTTCGTGTTCGTTCATCGTCGTTTTCATCTTCAACTTCCTGAGCGCTTCCCTTTCCGGCCACCAGCGTCACCCCCAAAGTCTCTCTTCCCTCCACAGCACGGGCTCAGTGTCCTTACGAAACGAGGTTCGTTTTCAATGTTATGTTTCCCTTTTTTACGAATTCGCGTGTGTTTTTGATTTGAACTAAAACCTTGATTTTTTTATTGTTATGAGATAAAGGAGAAAAAGAGAGGGAGAAGGATGTACTACCTGACCTTGGAGAAGGAGGAGAGAAAAGGGGATGTGGCGCTTAGGAGGCCGGGACGGCGTGAGAAAACGTGACGAATCTTTGCTTCTTGGTGACCCTGGTTAGGTTTTATGATGATTTGTATATTGCCTGAAAACCTTGTCTCGAATTTGCTTCTTTCTTCTTCTCCTTGAACACTGTATACTCGTTGCCTTAGATTTGTTTGACTATACTGGGATTGACTCCTTGAACTTGTCTTGAGTTGGATGCCTCTTCTATATGCTTGCTTGGAATGTTTTATTGCCCAGTGATGTATGTTTGCTGAGGGCCTGTGTGTTTGCTTTGATCTGACCTTGTTACCAACTTCGTGTCACTGGAATGAGCTTGGCTTTTGGCAGGTTGGATGATTGTTGGGTATAGACATATGTTGGTATGTTTAGGCTAGTGAGAACACAGGTTAGGCTGGTGATGGTTCAGGTTCCTACCATGTTGGTTTCTGAGTTCTTAGCAGGTTAATGGTTGTTTGACAGGGATTGGTATGGCTTTGGTTTTGATTCTTTAGTTGGTTATCTGTTATACGTTTGTAATGATTCAGGCTTTGAGCTCATCAGGTTTTAAGGCTTGGATAATGCAGGTTATTGTGAGGTTTTGACAGCAGGTGGTGATGAACTGGTTATGAGGCTTGAGGCCTAGCAGGTTTCAGCAGGTTTTTTTTTCAGTGGGTTTTCTTCAGGCCAGCACCTTTTTTATCAGGTTATGTATATTTTTTATTTATGCTTGCAGCAGGTTATTTGTTTTTGGGTTTGAGTTTGAACTTGCAGAGGTTTATGCTTGGCTTCAGGTTTGGACTTGCAGTAGTTTTTATCAGTTTGCAGGTTCTATATTTTTTTGTTGTGAGGCCCGTGTCTTTGTCCGTTTGGATATTTGCTTGGCTTTACAGTAATGTGAGGCTTCAGGCTTTGTATCTTTCTTCCATCCTGAACTGTGTTTTGTTCTTTGTGTTATATCTTTCTCCCTATCCTGCCTAAGCCTAAAGCCTGAAAACCTGCTTCTATTTCTCTTCTTTTTCTCTCTCTGTACAGTTTGCATTATAATATTATGCTTTTTGTACTATTTTTTTCCTGAAAGGGCTATTGATGGGAAATGATGATTTGAATTTGCTTGCTTGCATACAATTTCTCTGCATCTTCATCTTTCTTTGACAGCTTTGGATTTGACTTTTGTATTTTTCTTTGATATCTTGGCCAAATCCTTCTTTGACAGCTTGGGTAGACTTTTTGTATTTTTGACAGTAGGTTGCACTTTTGGCTTTTGATAGAAAGTGGTAACTTGGATTTCTTTTCAGTTTGGTTTGAATTTGAAGTTTGAGATTTTGAAACTATGCAGTTTGATATTCTATGCATTTTGACATTTGCATTTTTTCAACTTTGCATAAAAATTCTTCCCTCTCTGTGAACCGGGAGAAATCCCGCGATTTGCAGAGAGGGTTAACTGATCCCAGTCAGTGGCCCTTAATGATGAGTCTAATTTTAACTGTCTTTTCCAATTTAACTGCTTTCTGACTTTCTCTTTTCTTTTTTTGCAGATGAATAATGGAGCACCGGAACGGAGTGAAGAATGAAGAAATTAGAAAATGTTTAGAAAAAATAGGATAGTTTTTATTTTCAATTTAATTATTTGTAAACCATTATTATTTTAAATACTTCGTAATTAAATACTTGTATCAAATAATAATTGTAACAAACATTAAATATGAAATAAAAATTCTATTGATTCAATTAAATCTTTTCAATTCCTTTTCTTTAATTATTTACTTGTTATTTATAATCCCTTGAATTAAATAAAATGAAAGTTAAATTTCAAGTATTTAATTCTTAGAACCATAAATAATCAACTAAACCTTGTTGATCAAAATAAACGAACTTGACGTCTCCATCATTCAAAGCAACACACAGTCGAACACATAAACTGATCAGACGCAATCCATTTTTTTTCACTGATTCTTTGCCAAGCACTGTAATTCCAAACTGCACATTTCTTTTGACTGGCTCAAACAAAACAACGTGAATTCAAACCAACTGTCCCTTTCGCTGATTAAATCAAGATAATGCGAATTTAACCCGAATCTCGGAATAAATTGCGACGCGCTGTAGAATTTTAATCTTTCTGAGAATATGCCCACAAAACCTTAATTCCTGATTAAATGCCAAATAACGTTCGCCTGATCAAAGTTAAACCAAAAATCAACCAAAACCCTGAGCCAACTGTTCGAAATAATTCAGAATCCTGAAAATCAATAAAACCCTAATTTCGCTTGGCTGGCAAGAAAAGTCCGTTTGTCCGATTCTTGAGTCAGTTTAAAAAATCAGGAAAGGCTTGAAGCTGAGATTTCTTGGGAAAAAATGCGAGGGCAAATTTTGGGGTACAACAGTTGCCCATGTTCAATCTTCTTGGACCTGAAGAGTTAGATTGGCAATTTTGCCTTTCGCGACTAGAAGGTAAAAGGAGATTGGACACTAGGGTGCCCGGAAATTTGCACTCGCATGTTGAAGTATCAGCAATGTGATGTCAGGAATGGGCTTATAGATTCCATTTGGAGAGATGGTGGATAGGTGGATGGGCTTATAGATGCCATCTGAAGACGCGACAGAGCCCTGTCAGGAATGGGCTTATAGATGCCATTTGGAAGTGTTGATCGCATAAGAGATTCCTTAGCGAGAACTTGTGTATTTTGAGAAAGGAAGATGTTTTCCTGGCTTGTTACAGGTATTTGATCTTCAATCTCCTGATGTAGATATGCCCTGGCTAGATACAGGAATCGAATCCGGAAATGTGATAGTTGATAGATATGCCCTGGCTGGATACAGGAGTCGAATCTTCAAACTCTTCAGACATGCCCTGGCTAGATACAGGAATCGAATCTGGAAATGTGATAGTTGATAGATATGCCCTGGCTGGATACAGGAGTCGAATCTTCAAACTCTTCAGACATGCCCTGGCTAGATACAGGAATCGAATCTGGAAATGTGATAGTTGATAGATATGCCCTGGTTGGATACAGGAGTCGAATCTTCAAACTCTTCAGACATGCCCTGGCTAGATACAGGAATCGAATCTGGAAATGTGATAGTTGATAGATATGCCCTGGCTGGATACAGGAGTCGAATCTTCAAACTATTCAGACATGCCCTGGCTAGATACAGGAATCGAATCTGGGAACGTGATAGTTGATAGATATGCCCTGGCTGGATACAGGAGTCGAATCTTTAAACTCTTCATACATGCCCTGGCTAGATACAGGAATCGAATCTGGAAATGTGATAGTTAATAGATATGCCCTGGCTGGATACAGGAGTCGAATCTTCAAACTCTTCAGACATGCCCTGGCTAGATACAGGAATCGAATCTGGAAATGTGATAGTTGATAGATATGCCCTGGCTGGATACAGGAGTCGAATCTTCAAACTCTTCAGACATGCCCTGGCTAGATACAAGAATCGAATCTGGGAACGTGATAGTTGATAGATATGCCCTGGCTGGATACAGGAGTCGAATCTTCAAACTCTTCAAACATGCCCTGGCTAGATACAGGAATCGAATCTAGAAATGTAATAGTTGATAGATATGCCCTGGCTGGATACAGGAGTCGAATCTTCAAACTCTTCAGACATGCCCTGGCTAGATACAGGAATCGAATCTGGGAACGTGATAGTTGATAGATATGCCCTGGCTGGATACAGGAGTCGAATCTTCAAACTCTTCAGACATGCCCTGGCTAGATACAGGAATCGAATCTGGAAATGTGATAGTTGATAGATATGCCCTGGCTGGATACAGGAGTCGAATCTTCAAACTATTCAGACATGCCCTGGCTAGATACAGGAATCGAATCTGGAAATGTGATAGTTGATAGATATGCCCTGGCTGGATACAGGAGTCGAATCTTCAAACTCTTCAGACATGCCCTGGCTAGATACAGGAATCGAATCTGGAAATGTGATCACTCTCAGATGTGCCCTGGCTAGATACAGGTATCGAATCTGGAATTGGGACAGTTGAAGGTAGTTGTCTTTTGGATTGTCTTTTCCCTGAAAAGGCAACAACATAAGTTGTATGTAATGTCATGATGCATGATATGCATGATGTCCAACATGAGATAGTGTCGTATGCGCTTTATCATGTATGTAAGCAAGATGTATGAAAATGTGAAATGTTTATGAATGTAATTTTCGTCTTAGGAAAATAAATCCTTGACGACCGGCCGGGGAGTTGCTCTGTGGAAGAGATATTTGGCCGAGGTTTGATGAGAGGCCTGTTGAGGACTTTAATGATGGATTCCGCTGGGGATAACGATGATAAACTCCGCTGGGGATTGAAGGAACTTTGCCGAGGGCGATCTTCTGTGGTTTTTAGCTGAGGATAACCCAGTTATAAGTCCTCGAGAGGAAATAACTCTGAATAAAAACTCGGGAGAGACGCCCGTATCCTGCAGGGAACAAGCTTCCAGAATCTACTGGGGAGTGAGCTTTAAGACCCGCCGGGGGGGTGTTGAGACTTCACAGGGTTGACGGGG
Source organism: Vicia faba (assembly GCA_948472305.1). Taxonomy (NCBI): domain Eukaryota; kingdom Viridiplantae; phylum Streptophyta; class Magnoliopsida; order Fabales; family Fabaceae; genus Vicia; species Vicia faba. The sequence continues at coordinate 170,909 of CATIWC010000354.1, forward strand.
AATCAACTTCGCTTGGGGAAAGTATTGCTGAATCTTGTCTTACTCTGCGGGACGTTGAGATGATTTGGTCACATTCTTCAATCGAATTTGCCTTGGTGCCTTGGCGGACAAAACAACCAGACTGCATCAGACAACTCCACATTGCCCCTATTTCTGATGTCGCCTGTAATTGATCTTTTGTTTCATGTGCGAATATTTATGAGTCAACAATTTTAATGTCAAATGCATATATCAAAAATGAACATTGGACGTTCTTCGCAAGACAAAGCAGAAAAAAGGGAAAACAATGGCAATTTGTAGGGACAAGTGAATTTGTATTGATGTGAACTTTGCCTGTGAATAGGCGTCTTTGTACAAGAGGCTGACATCCTAGTAAGAGGATGCCGCCAAATAACATAGAGTTTACAATTTGAAAAAAAGGAAATCAAAACAGCTATGTGAACAATCCCACTGGGTTCCAACTCTGCTATCGCCTTTATGTCTTCGAATGTCTCATCGCTTTGCTACCTAGTTGAAGATGAAGCTGATTGGTCGATGCCGAAATCTGAGCCAGATAGTTGATGCCGAATTCCGGATGCGAAGTGATCCAATGAGACATAGTGTTACGCTTTTATCCCTAACTTTTGCCTGGACCGCCCTTTCGGGTTTTCAGTCCACCGGGATACCCATTTTTGCCCAAGCCGCCTTTTCAGGTTTTCGACTTGCCGGGTGTACAGATTTTATTCATTTCATCCCTTATTTTTGCCCGAACCCTTTTGGTTCGCCGGGAAGCCCTTATTTTTGCCTAGGTATATCAACCTAGCGGGTCCTTTATTTACACGTAGTATTTTTTCACTATGTCTGCATTGGCGGGGTGAGGAAGGTCGTCACCATCCATGGTGGTTAGGATCATGGCTCCTCCTGAGAACACACGTTTAACCACAAATGGCCCTTCGTATGTAGGGGTCCATTTGCCCCGGGGATCACTTTGAGGAAGGATGATGCGTTTGATTACCAGGTCCCCAACTTGATACTCTTGCGGTCTGACTTTCTTGTTAAATGCCCTGATCATCCGTTTTTGATACGTTTGGCCATGACAGATAGCAGTGAGCCTCTTTTCGTCAATCAGATTTAATTGATCAAGTCGAGTCTGGATCCAGTCATCTTCACTCAAGTCTGCATCCTTCATTATCCGGAGAGAGGGTATCTGGACTTCAATTGGCAAGACTGCCTCCATGCCATAGACCAAAGAGAAGGGAGTTGCCCCGGTTGACGTCCTTGCTGAGGTACGGTACCCATGAAGAGCGAACGGCAACATCTCGTGCCAATCTTTATAGGTCACTGTCATCTTCTGCACAATTTTCTTAATATTCTTATTGGCTGCCTCTACAGCCCCATTCATCTTCGGCCGGTAGGGAGAAGAATTGTGGTGTTGTATCTTGAATTGTTCACAGAGTTCAGTGATCATCGAATTATTGTGATTGGTACCATTGTCCGTAATGATTCTTTCCGGGACGCCGTACCGACAGATCAGATTATGCCGGATGAAACGTGCCACGACGCTCTTGGTTACTGTGGCGTAGGAAGCTGCCTCAACCCACTTCGTGAAGTAATCGATCGCCACCAAGATGAAGCGATGCCCATTGGATGCCGTCGGTCGGATCTCACCGATCATATCGATGCCCCACATTGCAAAAGGCCAAGGTGCCGTCAGGACATTCAAAGGAACCGGAGGGATATGCACCTTGTCAGCATAGATCTGGCATTTATGACAAGTTCGGGAGTGTTGGTAACAATCGGCTTCCATTGTGGACCAGAAATATCCTGCCCGAAGGATTTTCTTAGCCATGGTGTGTCCACTAGAATGTGTTCCAAATGTACCTTCATGCAGTTCTATCATGATTTTCTCTGCTTCTGCCTTATCCACACAACGTAGCAGAGTTGAATCATGATTCCGTTTGTAGAGAATGCCGTTGCTGAGGAAGAATTTTGCAGCAAACCTCCTCATGAACTTCTTATCATTGACAGACGCACCTTCAGGGTATTCCTGAGCTTCCAAGTACCTCTTCACCTCATGATACCAGGGTTTTTCAATCACCTTCTCAGCCTCGAGCTCGCAGCAGTATGCCGGTTCATCCAACTTCCAGATAATGATTCGGGGAGCCTCATTGTCCCATTTAATTTTGAACATTGAAGACATCGTAGCTAGGGCGTCCGCTAGATGATTCTCCTCTCTAGGGAAGTGTTCGAAAGTTATCTCTTCAAAGTGGGGAAGCAAGGTCAACACATACTCCTTGTAAGGAATAAGATTCGGGTGTTTCGTATCCCACTCGCCTTTGATCTGATTGATCACAAGAGCGGAATCTCCGAAGACACTTAGAAGTTTGATCCTTAAGTCGATTGCAGCTTGTAAACCCATGATACATGCCTCATATTCTGCCATATTGTTGGTGCAGCTGAAACATAACCGGGCAGTGAGGGGGGTATGAGTTCCTTTGGGAGATATGATTACAGCACCGACGCCGTTACCCAAAGCATTGGAGGCTCCATCAAAATGCATAGACCATCGGGATCCTTCCTCAGGTCCTTCATCCGGTCCAGGTACTTCACAGTCAGTTATCACTATGATGTCTTCGTCCGGAAAATCAAAGTTCAATGATTGGTAATCGTCCACAGGTTGGTGTGCCAAATGATCTGCCAGTACACTTCCCTTAATTGCTTTCTGAGTTGTATACTGGATGTCATATTCTGTCAAGATCATTTGCCATCTCGCTATTCTTCCAGACAGAGCGGGCTTTTCGAATATGTACTTGATAGGATCCATTTTTGAAATCAATAAAGTAGTGTGAGTCAGCATATACTGTCTCAGCCGGCGAGCAGCCCATACAAGAGCGCAGCAAGTTTTCTCAAGAAGTGAGTAACGAGACTCACAGTCGGTAAACTTTTTGCTCAAGTAATAAATAGCGTGCTCTTTTCGGCCAGACTCGTCATGCTGCCCCAGCACACACCCCATTGAATTGTCAAGTACTGTCAAGTATAGTATCAGAGGTCTTCCTTCCACTGGTGGCATAAGAATGGGTGGCTCTTGGAGATATTCCTTTATCTTTTCAAAGGCGGCCTGACATTCATCATTCCAGCGTACTACTTGATCTTTCTTCAGTAATTTGAAAATTGGCTCACAAGTAGCAGTCAGATGTGAGATGAATCGGGCAATGTAATTCAGTCTTCCTAGGAAACCTCTGACTTCTTTCTCTATTTTTGGAGTCGGCATCTCTTGTATGGCTTTTACCTTGGCAGGGTCCACCTGAATACCTTTATCACTTACAATGAAACCTAGCAATTTTCCGGATCTTACCCCAAAGGTGCATTTGTTGGGATTCAATCTCAGCTTGTACAACTTGAGTCGGTCAAATAACTTCCTCAGATGGTCAAGGTGCTCCTCCTCAGTTTGAGACCTTGCAATCATGTCATCAACGTATACCTCAATCTCATGATGGATCATATCATGAAATAAAGCAACCATGGCACGTTGATAGGTTGCCCCAGCATTTTTCAATCCGAATGGCATGACCTTATAACAGAAGGTGCCCCACTGAGTCACAAAGGTAGTCTTCTCCATATCTTCTGGAGCCATCTTGATTTGATTATACCCCGAAAAACCATCCATGAAGGAGAACACTTTGTGTTGAGCTGTATTGTCAACAAGGACATCAATGTGAGGTAGGGGGAAGTCATCCTTGGGGCTGGCCCTGTTCAGATCCCTGTAGTCAACACACATTCTGACCTTACCGTCCTTCTTTGGTACCGGCACCACGTTGGCAACCCACTGAGGGTAAGAAGTCACTGCAAGGAATCCGGCATCAAACTGTTTCATAACCTCGGCCTTGATCTTCTCAGACATCTCTGGTCGCATCCGTCGGACTTTTTGCTTTACCGGAGGGCAGTCTTCCTTGGTTGGCAGGTGATGAACTACAATGTCGGCATCCAAACCAGGCATATCTTCATAGGACCAAGAAAAAATCTCCATGTAATCCTGTAGCATCTGGATCAATCGTTGCTTCACGCTGAGTTCTAGATTGGCACCAATCTTGACCTCTTTCCTATCTGTCTCAGTACCCAGATTAATTGTCTCCAACGGCTCTTCATGTGGTTGAATAGCTCTCTCTTCCTGGAGTAGCAGTCTTGCGAGTTCACCAGGAACTTCGCAATCATCTTCACCTTCATCTTCGGCCAAGTTGATCGGATTCTCAAAGTCATAACTGGCGGTAGCAGAGCTGTTACCAGTGAGATCCAGAGTGGATTGAAACCTGTATAAGTGAGTGTGTGTAAATATAGCTGTTTTGCAATATGTATAACACAGAAAGAAAAAGAGCACAAGATTTGAAATGCAACAAACGTCCAATGTTTTGATTGATGATATATGAAAATGTCATACAAAAAGCCCTCACAAATGGAGCTACGATGCCCCGGGTAGGACACCGAGCCAACAAAGTTTTAACATATTGTTTATTACAAACTTGGAAATCAAAAGAAATCAATTACTGCGTGACAAATGTGATAGGTGTAAAATCCTTTGTCGTCCAGTTGCTTGGTCCGTTGCTGGTAGTCGGGTAGATCCAACTGTCAAACTCTGCTTCCTCTACATCCTCCTCGATAGCATTCACCCTTGGATTGGAGATAAACACCGGAGCCCTTCTGATCTTCTCCTTGCGAACAGCCCTCTGAGCCTTTGCGGTAAAGCCCAGCCCAAACTTGTCGTTCTTCTGAGTGAAGTCAGGAAGCTGACCCCAGTTTGCACAATTGCCTTTCTGAACCACAGCCCGGGCATCCTTTAAGGAAGCCATCTTCAAAGGAACATTCTCTCCGACTGCTGTTTCTGCTGCTGCTGAAATTGGATGCACCTCCTCGAAATGCTGAAAGGGGGTTTCAATGAACTCCCCGTCCATCTCAATGTATCTGAAGGAATTCAAATGGCTCACCATATACTCCTCTTCTCCTTGCACAGTGACGATCTTCCCCCTGACAGGATACTTCAGTTTCTGGTGCAAGGTGGAGGTCACTGCCCCAGCTTTATGGATCCAAGGTCGACCCAGTAGACAAGAGTACGATGGACGTATATCCATCACATAAAAAGTAGAGTCGAATACCTGAGAGCCCACACGAATAGGGATGTCCACCTCTCCATGAACCATCCTTTTTGAACCGTCAAAGGCCCTGACGATGATATTGCTGGGCTTCAGTTCCAGGCCTTCATAATCCAAACGGTCTAAAGCCTTTTTCGGTAGAACATTCAAGGAAGAACCAGTATCCACCAATACATGCGCCAGAGTAGTGCCCCTGTATTCGATAGAGACATGCAGGGCATCATTGTGGTCTCTTCCCTTCGCAGTCAGATCAGCATCTGAAAAACCCAAGCCATTGTCTGCTGTCAGATTTGCTACGCAATCAGTGAACTGGACTGCAGACGTTTCCTGTGGCACATGGGCCGTCTTGAGAAATGAGATCAAGGCCTTAGCATGGGCCTCGGAGCATAGCAATAAGGAGAGCATGGAGATCTTGGAGGGCGTATGCCCCAGCTGTTCGACAACATTGAAATCACTCTTCTTTATTATTTTCAGGATCTCCTCCATTTCTTGTTGGGAGGCCTCAGCATTTATAGGTATTGGTGCCTCCATCCGGGCAGGCTCCTCTTCAATCCCTTTGCCCCGAGCATCAGATGACTCGGCAGCAGGGGAGACAACTTGATCAGCAGCAGGAACAGGTAAACTTGTAGGTGTTATAAGGAGGGGTCTTCGAATAGCGGGCGGTGCAATTTCAGGCGAGAAGAGCCTGCCACTGCGGGTGACCTTGGCTGGACCAGTGATATCGCAGATACTGGCGCCAGTGTCGAATTCTTGTTTGATTCCATTTACATATACGTCTGCCCCATAATTCCAGGGGACAGCTTTATCAGATACGTAGGGGAGAGGCCCCGGAACAGTAATAACCACAGGTGCAACAGTCATGATTTGAACAGGCTTCTTTGGGAGAGCCTTGATTGGATTATTGAAGATGGTAACCACAGAGACTTCTTTTACCGGAACCAACTGAACAGCAGACTTCTTAAATAGAATCTCCTTGCTATCCATTAGGCTTTGGACGCCTAACTTCAGCAAGGGACAACCAGATAGGGAAACAGCACAGAACAGGCAACCTTCACTGCAACCCAGAAATAAGCCGGCCAGCAGTAGGTTCTTCTTGACGGTCTTCAGAGGGGTGACAACTTCATTTATCGAAACAGCATATAATTCTTCCTCAATGGCATTTACTCTATGCTGGGGCATAGGAGCAGTTACAACATTTGGTCTCTCCGGCGCTTCAAACTGAATTTCCTTTGCGTCGATCAGATCTTGCACTTTGTTTCTCAAGGCCCAGCAATCATCAGTAGTGTGCCCGGGACTATCAGAATGATAAGCGCACCGGGCATTTGGGTTATACTTAGGAGACGTAGTGTTGACGATCTTAGGAGCTTCTTTGAGGGTCACCAAGTTGGTTGACAAAAGTTGGGGTAGAATTTGAGATAAGGTCATACTCAGCCGAGTATACTGCCTCTTGGGCCTTTCACTTCTTTGTTGATTGTACTGCTGAGGAGCAGCAACAGGTTTTGAAATGACCAAAGCATTGACGGCTTGGCGACTTTCTGGCCTGACTTGTCTTTTAGGACCATAGACGGCACTTGCTTCTTTTTTGAAAGGTCTCTTCTCGGTACTTGCGGAAACAGCTTTCTGAATCTTTCCTGACTTGATGCCAGCTTCTATTCTTTCGCCTGTTAAGATCAAGTCGGTAAACCCTGCGGAAGAGTTACCAATCAGATGATTGAAAAATGGCCCAGATAGGGTCCCTAGAAACATATCAACCAGCTCACGATCAGTCAATGGAGGCTGCACCCTGCCAGCCAAATCCCTCCATTTTTGTGCGTACTCTTTGAATCCCTCGCTTGTTCCTAGCGACATACCCTGAAGTTGGGTACGAGTAGGGGCAAGGTCAGAATTGTATTGGTATTGTTTGTAAAAAGCGGTGGCCAAGTCTTCCCAATTGCGGACGCTGGTTCCCTCTAGCTGATAAAACCACTCCAATTGAGCTCCAGAAAGACTGTCTTGAAAGAAATGAATCCAAAGATTTTTATCTGCCGTATAGGGTTGAATCTTTCTCACGTAGGACCTGAGATGCATTTTTGGACAGGACAGCCCATCATACCTCACAAACACTGGCGCCTTGAATTTCGGGGGAATCACAATCCCGGCCACCAAGCCCAAGTCTTCAAAATCCAAACCCGGTACTCTTTGTAGCTCCATGGCGGCCAACCTGTCTTCTAAACCCTTGTATTTATCATCAGCTGGAGGGTATTGTTGATCGGAATAGTCTTCATCCTCTTCGACCTCCTCTTCTTCTTCTGCATCGGACTCGGAAGGTATCGCAGCCCCACCTTTCTTACTGGTTCCTTCATCAGAAGTAGGAGGAAATTCAAGCACTCTCCGAGCTTCTCCGTCAAATCTTCTCCCCAAAGTAGCCACTCCGAGTCTCTTTTTCTTCTTCTTCACTGGGTCTTTGTTTCCTAACTGGGTCTTGATATCCTCCTGACCCTTAGCCAAGGTCGTCAGGAGTTGCTGGAACTGTGCATTCTGAGCTTGTAGGTCTTTGATTGTTTGCTCGAGATCCATCCTACTGAAATAAACAGCAGACAGATAAGGAAACCTGGTGTGAGACCTGTTTATGCACATGATGAATGGTATGCTTATGTATGCAATGCATTCAAGGATTTAGAACATTCAAAATTTGTTGTAGACAAAAAGGAACGCACATCATATTAATAAGAAGAAATTCATTAGTACATAAATGCCCCATGGGTCAAATATTACAAAATAACTCCTCAAGGCAAAAAACATTGCGCATCCTCTTTGGTGCGATGTAGGTGTTAAGATTCCTCTCCTCATGCAGTAGGCGGGTGAGCTCCAGGACCTTCTTTTCACTAGCATGTAGACTGGTCTCAAGAGAACTCCGTTCTTCCTTAAGCTGGACCCAGCTCTTCTGCATTTCTTCCCAGGAGGTGGGCATGTCAGGATGTTGAATGATGTAGGACACCTCTCCTTCCAATACTGGCTCTTTGATCACAGGGAGGACATGAGGATAAGGCATCTCTAACTTCTGGGAGCGGGCGCGTACCCACTTGAGATAAGGTTCCAACGGGATAGAGTTCCTGTGCCCCAATGTCTTGCTGTTTATTTTACTGGGCATCCTCCAAGCTCTGATAAATTTCTGGCGAAGTCCTTGTGTATCGTTGTCGAAGTCAAAGACTATGTCAGGAATTAACATGTCATGAGGGCCGTCCCTCCGGGCATAACCAAACTGTCTCCAAGCCAGACACGGGTTGTAAGTAATACCTCCTCTGATTCCAAGTAAAGGAACATTGGGGTACTCCCCGCAACGATCAAAGATAGTGACATCCTCCTTGGACCGAGAGCACCAATGTATATCAGCATGTGTAAGCGTCATCAATCGTTGCGACCATCTCAAACCCCGCTCGTTCTTCAAAACTGATTGTGGAAGGTGCGACGTAAACCACCTTCCCAAGAGAGGAGTGCAGCACAAAAGAACACCTCTTTTTCTCATGGTTCGAGTGTAACATGAGTGAAGGATGTCCCCCAGCAACGTAGGTATAGGATTCCTGGTCATGAAGATCTGGACAGCACTGATATCAATAAGCTGATCTGGGTTAGGGAATAACACCAAACCATAGACAAGGAGGGCCACAATTTCTTCAAAAGCTTGTAGGTCAAGGGAGTTCCAACATTCTTGGGCCTTCTCAAACAGAAACCTGGCTAAGAACCCTTTGATACCACTTCTAACTTCCCAATGTCCCTTGAGGTCAGATGGTTGTAGGTGCAAGGCTTTAGCAATCTCTTCAAGCTTGGGTTCCTCTTCCGTACCGTTGTAGGGTAATCGATCAAGGATAGGGACCTTCAGAAGTCGGGAGAACTCTTCCAATGTAGGCACCAATTGATAATCCGGGAAAGTGAAACAGTGATGCAGAGGGTCAAAGAACTGGAACAATACTTTTATCATATCTTCCTCAATGTTGGTGTTAACCAAGCTGATGAGTCTTCCATGTCTCTCGCTGAATGAGGAACCCTCGGGAATCCTGGATATAAGTTCCTTAAGCTGAGGAGGGATCTTTACAAGGCTAATCTGAATTGTCTTTCTGCGAACAGTTTCCATGTCCTACAAAACAAGAACAAAGATGAAGATTCGAACCCTTGAAATGGTTAGCAAATGCACATGATGTTGTATGATGTTATGATGCTATGCTTAACACACCACAAATATTCACAAAGGCAAACATGGTAAGGCACACAAGTCACACAAGACAAGCCCTTAGAGTTTAGGCCTGCATGGGATCTGGGTATTACCCTCTTGAAGTTTGGTGGGCTCAACCTGTCCTATTAGAAGTAACCGGGTTCTAAGGATCCCAATATCACTGGATTGCTTTCATTGTTCATCGTTTCGATTTAGCCACTGAACTGGCGACCGAAATATTCCAGGAAAGCAACCCTCAATTGGGTGTAGTATCGAGTATCAACCAACCTCGGACTGCACCAAAGTCAGTTATCTCACTACCCTAAAAAGGCCAAGATGGTTCGATTAAGGTTCCTAAGGTCAGTTGATGATTCGCGACACCACGCGGCGGCCCCGTACTCTCCTTGACTGAACTCAAGGGTTACCGGTACACACCAAAGTTCCACATCAACGTAGCAGACTTCTTCAACCATGTCGGTATACCCCGCACAGTTCCCTCACAGCCTTGTTGCTACTTTCTAAGAAGGTATCCCCAGATCCGGGTTAGGATCTATAAAACTCCGATACAAAGCCCACAAATATAAAGCAAACAAAGCAATCAATTTGAAAGCAAAGGTGATCTAAACCCTAAGGTAACCCCACTTAAAAAAAATCCCCAGCAGAGTCGCCAGTTCTGTGATACGGTGGGAGAACTGACTAGTGTTTTGCGTTCGTATTCGCACTTGTGCGGTTGAGCAAGAGTCGCCACCGACTTTTTATTTTATCCTAAAGGAAAGGTTAAAAAAGCACAGCAAAAACCTTTTGAGATATTTCGTGGGTTCGGGGGGTAGATTATGAAAAGGGAAGGTATTAGCACCCTTTTCATCCATGGTTATCCATGGGCTCTTAGTTACTTGGTTTTTTTAGATCACTTGCCTTGTTTTTTTCGATTGCTTGAAAATGGTGTGTGTGTGGGTGCTTTTTGAAAATGTTTTGGAAAAAAGATGCCTTGTCTTAGGCAACTAATGTATTTGACTCGTGATTGAGTGTTTTACAAAAGTGTGGATCTTTTCGAAAAGATGTTTCAAATGTTTTTGAGAGTTTGTTTGAAAGTGTTGTGGATTGTGGTTTTTGAAAAGAAGGCAAGTGTTTTTGCAAATTGATCTCAAGTAACTAAGAGTTTTGTCTACCCTATTGTACTCAAAGGTTTTTGTTATGTTTTAACCCCTTTTAACAATTTTGTTCTACCATTGAAATTGGTAGACAATCTTGCGTTTAGGAAATTTATTCGGGACGGGCGCGGGTCATCGTATGGACCATGAATGCAATGATGCCAAGTGTCTTTGGCAATTTGCTTTTAAGGGACTATGATCATTCCGTTTAGGCAACACTTTGAGACTTATGATCATTTGATTTTGTTTTGCCAAAGATACTCGGCGTGCAAGCATGGCCCATTTTGGAAGGCAACATGTGGGATTACCCTAGAGGGTGCAAGTGTGATTGTGTATTGATTACATGTATTTGTCTTGTATTAGGTTATCTAGCGTTTGATTTTATGTACATACAAACCCTAGGTCTAACCATGGTATAATTAGAAAATTGTAAATTGCGGAAATGTAAAATCTACGCTATTACAAAATAGTATCCGGGATTAGGGGTACAAGTGTATGAATGGGGATGAGACTTATAGTATCCAATAAGTTACAACCAAATCGAATTCGCAATCAAATGTAAATATCGAATATACAGATATAAGATAAACAAATGTGTATAGGGCAATGTGAATGGATTTGCATTGTGTAAGTGTATATGTATATGAGTATGTGTAATTATTTACAAGTGCGACATGTGAAATTGAAGCGTATTAGGGTATTTGACCTAAATATGTGCTTTAAGAAATCTTTGATTTGTGTATTTTTAATATGTACAAAAAAGAAAATGTTTTAATTGAATGTTCAAGTATAAAATGTGTCATGGTTTATTATATACAAAAAGTGTGTTAACTAAGTGTTTTAAGAATTTTAATATTAGAAAAATATGTATTTTATCAATTATGTACAAAAATATATTAAAAGAAGATATTTTCAAATTTAATGATATGATACAAAAAATGTATTTATTATTTATGTACACATGTATTTTAATTGGGTATTTTAAATAAAAAGTGTTTTCATATATTTAGTATTAATGTGATTTTTGTAAAGAATAAATAAAAGGAAAAGAAAATATTGTTTTATAATAATAATAAAAAAAAAGTTAGGGTTGAAGTGAAATGTTTTTGTTGAAGAAAAAAGAGCAATTCAATGGGCCTCAGAGAAACTTGAAACGGGTCAGGCCCATTGCTTGAAACGATTTTTATTTAGGGTTGAGATTTTGTTTGTTCAGAATGAAAGCTTAGGGTTTGTAGCGCGCCGTTCGTGTTCGTTCATCGTCGTTTTCATCTTCAACTTCCTGAGCGCTTCCCTTTCCGGCCACCAGCGTCACCCCCAAAGTCTCTCTTCCTTCCACAGCACGGGCTCAGTGTCCTTACGAAACGAGGTTCGTTTTCAATGTTATGTTTCCCTTTTTTACGAATTCGCGTGTGTTTTTGATTTGAACTAAAACCTTGATTTTTTTATTGTTATGAGATAAAGGAGAAAAAGAGAGGGAGAAGGATGTACTACCTGACCTTGGAGAAGGAGGAGAGAAAAGGGGATGTGGCGCTTAGGAGGCCGGGACGGCGTGAGAAAACGTGACGAATCTTTGCTTCTTGGTGACCCTGGTTAGGTTTTATGATGATTTGTATATTGCCTGAAAACCTTGTCTCGAATTTGCTTCTTTCTTCTTCTCCTTGAACACTGTATACTCGTTGCCTTAGATTTGTTTGACTATACTGGGATTGACTCCTTGAACTTGTCTTGAGTTGGATGCCTCTTCTATATGCTTGCTTGGAATGTTTTATTGCCCAGTGATGTATGTTTGCTGAGGGCCTGTGTGTTTGCTTTGATCTGACCTTGTTACCAACTTCGTGTCACTGGAATGAGCTTGGCTTTTGGCAGGTTGGATGATTGTTGGGTATAGACATATGTTGGTATGTTTAGGCTAGTGAGAACACAGGTTAGGCTGGTGATGGTTCAGGTTCCTACCATGTTGGTTTCTGAGTTCTTAGCAGGTTAATGGTTGTTTGACAGGGATTGGTATGGCTTTGGTTTTGATTCTTTAGCTGGTTATCTGTTATACGTTTGTAATGATTCAGGCTTTGAGCTCATCAGGTTTTAAGGCTTGGATAATGCAGGTTATTGTGAGGTTTTGACAGCAGGTGGTGATGAACTGGTTATGAGGCTTGAGGCCTAGCAGGTTTCAGCAGGTTTTTTTTCCAGTGGGTTTTCTTCAGGCCAGCACCTTTTTTATCAGGTTATGTATATTTTTCATTTATGCTTGCAGCAGGTTATTTGTTTTTGGGTTTGAGTTTGAACTTGCAGAGGTTTATGCTTGGCTTCAGGTTTGGACTTGCAGTAGTTTTTATCAGTTTGCAGGTTCTATATTTTTTTGTTGTGAGGCCTGTGTCTTTGTCCGTTTGGATATTTGCTTGGCTTTACAGTAATGTGAGGCTTCAGGCTTTGTATCTTTCTTCCATCCTGAACTGTGTTTTGTTCTTTGTGTTATATCTTTCTCCCTATCCTGCCTAAGCCTAAAGCCTGAAAACCTGCTTCTATTTCTCTTCTTTTTCTCTCTCTGTACAGTTTGCATTATAATATTATGCTTTTTGTACTATTTTTTTCCTGAAAGGGCTATTGATGGGAAATGATGATTTGAATTTGCTTGCTTGCATACAATTTCTCTGCATCTTCATCTTTCTTTGACAGCTTTGGATTTGACTTTGTATTTTTCTTTGATATCTTGGCTAAATCCTTCTTTGACAGCTTGGGTAGACTTTTTGTATTTTTGACAGTAGGTTGCACTTTTGGCTTTTGATAGAAAGTGGTAACTTGGATTTTTTTTCAGTTTGGTTTGAATTTGAAGTTTGAGATTTTGAAACTATGCAGTTTGATATTCTATGCATTTTGACATTTGCATTTTTTCAACTTTGCATAAAAATTCTTCCCTCTCTGTGAACCGGGAGAAATCCCGCGATTTGCAGAGAGGGTTAACTGATCCCAGTCAGTGGCCCTTAATGATGAGTCTAATTTTAACTGTCTTTTCCAATTTAACTGCTTTCTGACTTTCTCTTTTCTTTTTTTGCAGATGAATAATGGAGCACCGGAACGGAGTGAAGAATGAAGAAATTAGAAAATGTTTAGAAAAAATAGGATAGTTTTTATTTTCAATTTAATTATTTGTAAACCATTATTATTTTAAATACGTCATAATTAAATACTTGTATCAAATAATAATTGTAACAAACATTAAATATGAAATAAAAATTCTATTGATTCAATTAAATCTTTTCAATTCCTTTTCTTTAATTATTTACTTGTTATTTATAATCCCTTGAATTAAATAAAATGAAAGTTAAATTTCAAGTATTTAATTCTTAGAACCATAAATAATCAACTAAACCTTGTTGATCAAAATAAACGAACTTGACGTCTCCATCATTCAAAGCAACGCACAGTCGAACACATAAACTGATCAGACGCAATCCCTTTTTTTTTCACTGATTCTTTGCCAAGCACTGTAATTCCAAACTGCACATTTCTTTTGACTGGCTCAAACAAAACAACGTGAATTCAAACCAACTGTCCCTTTCGCTGATTAAATCAAGATAATGCGAATTTAACCCGAATCTCGGAATAAACTGCGACGCGCTGTAGAATTTTAATCTTTCTGAGAATATGCCCACAAAACCTTAATTCCTGATTAAATGCCAAATAATGTTTGCCTGATCAAAGTTAAACCAAAAATCAACCAAAACCCTGAGCCAACTGTTCGAAATAATTCAGAATCCTGAAAATCAATAAAACCCTAATTTCGCTTGGCTGGCAAGAAAAGTCCGTTTGTCCGATTCTTGAGTCAGTTTAAAAAATCAGGAAAGGCTTGAAGCTGAGATTTCTTGGGAAAAAATGCGAGGGCAAATTTTGGGGTACAACAGGCACATATTACAACGACGCCGTTTCATTTCCATCGCGTTATGATGTTGTTTCTTATCGAGATAAACATGTTCATGATAACGTCCATGGCAACATCTTCATCGATTCTCTCAGTTTGAAGTTCATTGATACTGAACAGTTTCAGAAGCTTCGAGAATTGAAACAACTAGGTTTCACACACTTGGTGTATCCAGGTGTTGTCCATTCAAGATTTGAGCATTCTCTTGGAGTGTATTGTATTGCTGGTCAATCTGTTGAAAAGCTTAATAGTTATCAAGGAATGGAGCTTGGTATTGATAAATTTGATATGCAAACAGTGAAACTTGCTGGGCTATTGCATGATGTAGGACACGGTCCATTCAGTCACTTGTTTGAACGGGAGTTTCTTCCCCAAGTTAACAGCGGTTCTCATTGGTCGCATGAATAAATGTCGGTCAACATGGTTGATTATATAGTTGAGGAACACAATATTGATATTGAATCTCAGATGTTAAGAAGATTCAAGGAGATGATATTGACGAGCTCCGAATTTTCTCTTCCCAGAAGCTCAAGTGAGAAAAGTTTCCTGTATGACATTGTTGCAAATGGACGAAATAGAATTGATGTTGACAAATGTGATTATATTGCCCGTGATTGTCGAGCTTATGGTCTTGGATGCAACTTTGAGTTTCAGAGGTTAATGAAGACCATGCGGGTTTTGGATAATGAGATCTGTTATCGTGCGAAGGACTATCTTACAATCCACAAGTTGTTTGCCACTCGGGCTGATCTGTATAGAACAGTTTATACACATCCAAAAGTAAAGGAAATGGAGCTTATGGTGGTTGATGAACTTGTGAAAGCAAATGATTTTGTTTGCAGATTTCAGATACCATTTAAGATCCGGCTGAATACTGGAAGCTGGATGATTCAATTATAAAAACCATCGAGACTTCTCCATTAGAAGAACTGAAGGAAGCTATAGAGTTGATTCTGCGCATTCGAAGGAGGAATCTGTACCAGTTTTGTAACGAGTATGCTGTTCCAAGGGATATAATGGATAATGTTAAGAAAGTCACTCCACGGGATATAGTTTGTTCCCAGAAAAATGGTGGAGTTATGTTGAAAGAAGAGGGTGTAGCTGTTAGTAATGTCAAAATTGATTTGACTCGCGGAAAGCACAATCCTCTAGAAAGCATCCACTTTTTCAAGGATTATGAAAGTGATGAGAAATTTACAATTCCCGATGAGCGCATAAGCCACTTGTTGCCTGCATCTTATCAAGATATGATTGTAAGAGTATACTCGAAAAAGCCAGAACTGGTGGGGAAAAAATTGCAGAGGCATTTGAAAATTATCAGTTGAAAACATATGGAATCAAAACACAGGTTTCACAATTAAGAGGTGAAAATTCTTCCTTGGTAAAGCGCCTCGCTGATGTAAGCCAAAAGTACACTGATTCTGCTGTTGACAACAGAGTGCTGAAAGCTGATGTTGAAACTTTGAGAGCAAAGGTGAAGATGGCTGAAGAGACTGTCAAAAGAATTACTGGATTGAATCCGATGTTTCACATCCTGCCTGATATGTCATCAATGGGTATGCCTTCATTTGATGGAAGCCCTTCAGACAATTCAGCTGATGTCGCTGTTCCTGTGCAAGACGATCCACATCATCACTTCTACCAACATACATAACAGAATTTTCTAAACAGAATTCTAATAGCCTATTCCAAAATTAACCTGCAAACTGAATTACTAACTCCCATAACTAATTTCCAACAACTTACTAACAACCTCCATAACAAACTTCAACAGAAAATCCCAACTGTTTCAACAATACATAACATAATTTTCTAAACAGAATTCCCAATTAACATAACCATCTTGTAACAAACTCTCAATCTCACCCTTCAATCCCTAACAAACTATACTCAAATCAATGGTTCGGATTGATTCTCACATAGCCGTTTCCATCTCCCTCAACTACCTATATAATCCAAACCCCCTCCAAGTTTCAGGGGACGATGTTACTCTCTCTTTTCCAGTTCTAATACTTCACTCTCTCTCCACCATTTTATCGGTTTCAAAACAATTTTTTTCCTTCTCCGTCATTCACTCTCCATTTTTCTGAACTCTCATCTCTTCATCTTCCTTTCATCCATTCACTTTTCTCTCTTTCCCTCTCTCTCTCTCTGCAAATTCCACCATTCTTGACTCTTTAAAAGATCACAAAACTCCTTTAGTTCTCACCACATCTCATCATCTTATTCAAAGACTTCAACGAGAATCTACAAGAAATTTTTACATCATCAGCGTCATCTTCAACGATTTCAAAACAATCGCGCTCGGCTCAAGAACAACAGTGCATCACACCACAACACGCACCAGCAAACAGATCACGGTGTAGAACAGTCAATTCATAGAAGAAGAAGATTGAGAGGAAGAGGTCACGCATATGAGTTAAGAGATTCAAACCTGAATACACAAGCACTACCGGATTTCTATTCATCTTCACCATCCTCAAAGAGCACCGGACTTCTCCGGTAGGTAAACATCGTCATCTTATCTCCTTCGCTATTTCTCTCTTTCCTTTTAGCACCTCTGTGTAGAACGTGTGCCAGGATTTATTTTTTTCTGGAGAGTTGTTGTTTGTTGAAAATCAGGGAATGATGTGGAGGTTTAGAGGAGAAGAGAGATCGAAGTAAGAACGAAAGTGATGATATTGAGGAGACGGAGACCGTGCGAGGTTTCATCGGAGACGGAGATTGATGGCGAAGTTGTGACAATCGCCGATCGGAGTCAAACAATGGCGGCAGTTCGTTCACACGGTGCCGTTTGGAAGAAGAGAAGAAGAAGTCTTACTATCACTCTCTTGAACCCTCGCAATTCCCAAACGACCTCGTTTTCCCTTTTTTCATTTTATTTTGTTTTAGTTTGTTAATTCTTTGATTTTAATAATTAATAATGATAATTGAAAAAGATCTAATATTGGTTGGAATTTGTTTGTGGATGTTACCATTTCCCCTGGGCTCATGTGCTGGATCCTCTAAGCCCATCAGGTATTTTTTTTAAAACAAAAAAAACTATAACAAAAAAAATGTTTCATGAACTGGGCCTAGAATCTGAATTGGAATCGCTATGCAGTGGCATCAGGTACAACATACACCTCATGGGCTGGTCTTTATTCTTGGCAAAATTTCTTTTTTTTATAATTTTGATTATAGTTTAAGACTTAACTTAATCTTCCTCATAAAAATATATATATATATAAAATAAACCCGTAAGAATTTGTTAGTTTTTTTTAGTACTTTTTTTTTCTTTTGATTTCTTAGGAGTTAATTCACAGTTATCCGATTAGTTGAAATTTATGACTCACCTTTGCTTTGTTGAGATTTGAATCTTATGCAGGTTCATTATTCGACACGTGGATATGCTTGAAATTTCGATTGTGATTTATTTTCATATCTAGGACACTTCGACGCTTACTTCGAGTAGTGAATCTCTAACTCTTTTCTTTATTGATGCTAACAGCTCACGAGATCGTCAAGTATCTTTGCTTTTTCTGCTTTGCTCTACGGGCTAGTATTCGTTTGGTATATTTTCTTTCTATTTTTACTTCGTATTTATCTCTTCCCATAGATCATATGAAGTGTGATAGAATTAGGTTTAGAAATAGGCTAGTCTCCCTATAACTTTTCTTTCCCTTTTGCATACACATCTAAAACTAAAACTCTTTTTACAAACTTCAAAATACTAAAAATTCACTGACAAGAATCATGTCTTTGCTAAGTTTGGGAGATGATAAGCGGGTTTCTTCTCGATCTTATTATTCTCTTATTCTAAGGCTGGGCATGATTCAAGTCTCAAAGAATCATTTCACGATTAAGTAGAGACATGGCTAAAATCTCTCCCTTGAGATTAACTAGTTATTCTCTACAAGAAAAAACACCAACAAACATAAAATTCTTTTTGCCTTCGGGCCTTCCTTTCAAACTTTTTTCAGAAAGAGCGTATTAATTCACTTCTGTGCTGACGCGTAAGTCTCCAAAGGTCGAGTTGCGGTAGAAGGCGAAATTAATATCATTCATTACAAAAATAAACAAGTTCAAACCTTTTTTGTGCGTCCAGGCACATTTTTTTCCAAACTTTTCAAGAGAGCATGTTAATTCACTTCTGTACTGACGCGTAAGTCTCCAAAGGTCGAGTTGCGGCAGAAGGCGAAATTAATATTGTTCATTAAAAAAATGCAAACCAACAAAAACATATAAGCCAAACTACGACTGCTCTGATTCCTTAAAAGGGATACGTAGGCATCGGGGTAGGGCCCGAACGAGCACAACTTTTATTTTCCCTACATTTCCCCCCCTTTCTTTTGCATGAATTCTCCTTTTAGCAGTAACAAACAGTAAGCATAGATTAAACACACCCATAAGATAGACAACAAGAGTGGATACCGTAGAGTACTACGGGCGTGTGAGGTGCTAATACCTTCCCCTCGCGTAACAGACTCCCTTACCCTTATCTCTCGGTCGCAAGACCTTGACTTCTCCCTTCTCAGGTTTTCTCGATGTTTACCTTCCTTTCCTGTGGGATAAAAGACGTTCGATGGCGACTTCATTGTTTGATGATTTTCAGCCGGTTGTTTCACCTACTATGGAGGAGTTTTCTCAGTTATTGGGGATACCTATCCTTAATCAGTTACCATTCAACAGTATGGAAAGAGACCCAAAACCCGAAGAGATTTCTCAAGCTCTGTCTTTACAACAGCCTGAAGTAGTGGCAAATTGGGAAACTAGAAGAGGTGTCCAAGGATTTCCAGCTAAGTTTCTATTTGAGAAAGCTCACTATTTTTGGGATACCCTGGATTTACAAGCTTTTGAAGAAGTGTTGGCCCTTCTCATCTATGGGATGGTATTATTCCCTAACACGGACCAACTCATAGATGTGAATGCGGTTAAGGTTTTTCTGTCTCATAATCTGGTGCCTACTTTACTTAGGGATATTCTACACTCTCTGCATACTCGCACTCTAAAGAGAAGAGGGACCCTTCTGTGTTGCACTCCTCTATTGGCTAGGTGGTTTATTTCGCACCTACATCGGTCTGTTTTTAGAAATGAGCAGGGTATGAGATGGTCTCATAGGCTGATGTCCCTTACACATTCGGATATTCATTGGTGTTCGTGATCCTCTAAGAATGTTACCATCATTGATCATTGTGGGGAATTCCCTAATGTCCCTCTCTTAGGAATTAGGGGAGGAATCACTTATAATCCTTGTTTGGTGTTGCGACAGTTTGGTTATGCTAGAAGGGATGGTCCTCACGACACACTCGTCCAAGGAATCACATTTGACTATGAGAATGATGTTCAGGGTTATCGAAAGAGGTTCATTCGAGCTTGGGGCATGATAAACAGAGTTGATAGCAAGACACTGGGGCACAATAATTCCATCCCTCTTGAGACTTACCTCAAATGGGTGCGAGCTCGTGCTCAATGTCTTATGATGCCTTACCCCGCCATCTTATCTGTGATTATGGATCCAATTGCTTAGGGAGGCACTCCTTACATTGTTCTTCATCCTGACATGCCAACTGGTTTTGAGGAGCTACAGAAATCCTGGATCCAACTCAAAGAAGAACGGGATACCTTTGAAACCCAATTCTACGCCAGCGAGAAGAAGGGTTTAGAACTCCAGGTTACTTCACGAAGAAAATAGTATAAATGCTTACTTTGCTTGGAGAGTTTATAGTTTTGGCTTTGATATCTCCTTTGTAAGCCCAAGAGGCATTATGGTGACTGATAAAACATCTTAATACAATTAACGTTTGTTCCCTTTCTGTTTAAGCAAATTTAAGTCTTAGAAATCCTTGAAAACATTGCATACATATATCATACATATCATTGCATAAACAGGTTTCATAGCAGGTTTCTCATCTTCTTCGCTGTTTATTTCAGTAATGGCTCTAGAATAAACAGTGAAGGATCTACAGACTTAGAATGCTTGGTTTCAAAAGATGATCATGGCTCTGGCCAAGGGGCAAGAGGAACTGAAAGCCCTGATTGTTAAAGAGAATACCAAGAAGCCAAGAAAGACAGCTGATGTGGTGAACTTGGGAAGGAGAATCAAAGGGTCGCTAAGGCAAGTTGTAGAGCTGACATCGTCATCAAAAGAAAAAGAAAATCAAGAAGGGGAAACAAGAGAGGAAGACCCCAGTCCAAGGGAATCTTATAATGAGACTGACTATAATGAAGAGCAGTACCCTCCGGCCGATGAAAAATATAAACAGCTGGAAGAGCGTTTAAGTGCAATGGAAATCCAGAAGGTACCTGGGCTGGACTTTAAAGAGCTGGGTTTGGTTTCTGGGGTTGTCATCCCGCAGAAGTTCAAGGTACTAGTGTTCGCCAAATATGATGGGGTTTCATGTCCCAAGATGCACCTCTGATCTTATGTGAGGAATATTCGGCCTCACACTGCTGACAAGGACTTATGTGTCCACTTCTTTCAAGATAGTCTATCTGGGACTCAATTAGAGTGGTTCTACCAACTGGAAGGGACCAACTTTCGTAATTGGGAAGACCTGGTTGCTGCTTTCTACAAGCAGTATCAGTATAATGCAGACCTTTCTCCCATCCGTACACAACTCTAAAGTATGTCTATAGGTTCGAGCGAGGGCTTTAAAGACTATGCTAAGGAGTGGAGGGACTTAGAAGGAAGAGTCCAACATCCCCTGTCTGATAGGGATTTAGTGGATATGTTCTTGGGTACCCTATCTGGTCCGTTTTTCAATCATCTAATTGGAAGCTCTTCAGCTGGTTTTACTGAGCTGATCTTGACGGGAGAAAGTGGGGAAGCTGGTTTTAGGAGTGGTAAGATTCAAAAGGATGCGCCCTCCAGTACAGTAAGGAAGCCATTTTCTAGGAAGAAGGAAGTCAGTGCCACTTATAGCCAAGGGAATCAGGGCAGAACTGAACGTAGTCTAGCGGTAGGGGTTGTTATGATCTCTAAACCTGCACCTACTCAACAAAGGAATAATCAGCCTAGAGCAGAAAGACCTGTAAGGAAATTCACCCAGATAAATATGACTTTATCTCAAGTTTTGCCTCATCTACTGAAGTCTAATCTGGTAACTTTACGAGAAGCTCCAAAGAATCCCAACACTGCGTCTCGTCGCTACAACCCAAATGCTCGTTGTGCTTACCACTCAAGAGTCCAAGCCATGATACCAATGACTGTTGGGCTTTGAAAAATAAAGTACAAGACCTTATTGAAGCAAAGGAGATTAAGTTTGAAGCTCCTGAGATGCCTAATGTTATCACTGCTCCTATGCCCAAGCACGTCCATGGTGTTAATGTTATTGAAGATGATATGTTTGTTACTTCTGTTAGGGAACTTGTTACTCCTCTCATGAATGTTAAGTGGAACTTGTTGAAAGCCGGTTTATTTCCAGGATGTGGCAAAGGTTGCCATTTATGTTTATCTCTACCGAATGGTTATTATTTGTTGAAGGTAGGTGTTCAGCGCCTGATAGATGATTGAGAGATTTGGTTTGAAAAGACTCTCGTCCCGACTATTCCTTGTAAGGATGTTTCAATCATAACCATTTCTGCCAATCCTCCCAGGGTCTCCACCAAAAGATCCGTCAAGATTACATCTTCTCTGAAGTTGACTCCTCTGATCATCACTAAGCCAGGGCTAATCCCATACTCCTCGGACAAGGTTGTTCCCTGGAACTATGGGGCTGACATCTATTACAACAGTGTCAAGCAAGACCTGCTGGCTGTTGAAGACCAAGTCTCTGAAAATACTGACCCCGACATTGGCAACATTGTTGGGACCAATAAAATAACAAGAAGTGGAAGAGCGTTCTCCCTTGATATTTATCCTCTAAAATCCGTTACTAGTCCTGTGATCATTCCTACTGTAGTTCATGCTGATACTACCACCGCAATTCCTGTGAATACCCCTGTTGCCACCCCTATCACTGAGTCGACCGAGACTCGAGGCAAAGACATATTGATTGAGCCTGTCCAGACGAAGGCGCATTCAGAATCTATCCCAGAGGCTTCCAAGAAAGAGAAATCTTGAAGATTATAAAGAACAGCGACTACAATATGGTCGAACAGCTGGGGCAGACCCCTTCTAAGATTTCTATGTTAGCCTTACTGTTGTGCTCTGAAGCTCATGCAAAGGCTTTGGTGAAATTCCTTAAAACTGCCCATGTGCCACAAGAAACCTTCGTAGACCAATTTGAAGATTGTGTGGCCAGTTTGACGGATGATAGCGGTTTGGGTTTTTCTGATGCTAATCTGACACCTAGAGGAAGAAAACACAATGATGTGCTGCTTGTATCCATCAAATGCAGGGGCACTACTTTGGCCCATGTTCTAGTAGATACTAGTTCATCATTGAATGTGCTGCCCAAGAAGGCTCTGGACAGGTTAGACTGTGAAGGTTTGACCTTGAAACCCTGCAACATTGTAGTGAGGGCTTTCGATGGTTCGAAGAGAATGGTGCACGGGGAGGTGGACATCCCTACCAAAGTTGGTTCTCAGAACTTTGACTCCACCTTCTACGTAATGGATATTAGACCATCTTATTCTTGTTTATTGGGTCGCCCTTGGATCCATGGGGTGGGAGCTATCACGTCCACTTTGCATCAGATGATGAAGTACCCG
This sequence comes from Vicia faba, assembly GCA_948472305.1. Lineage (NCBI taxonomy): Eukaryota > Viridiplantae > Streptophyta > Magnoliopsida > Fabales > Fabaceae > Vicia > Vicia faba. The sequence continues at coordinate 193,922 of CATIWC010000354.1, forward strand.
GTGAAAGGAAAGATTGTCACGGTACATGGTGAAGAAGAATACATGGTAAGTCACCTAAACTCCTTCAGGTATGTGGAAATGGATGACGAGTTCATCGAGACTCCATGTCAGAAGTTCAAAGAGGTGCCTCAGACTATGGTTGCAATTGAAATTGTCACCAATATGCTAAAGATCACCATACCTCCCTTGAATATGGCTTCTCTCAATGACGCCAAAGCAGTTATTGAAGATGGGGCTCAAAGGGTTGTTCTTCGTGCTCGTGCTGGAAGACCTCCCCTATGCATCAGCAATCATGGGGTCAACACTCTAGAAGACAATGATGGTGACTATGACACAGATAGTTGGATCTTCCCTACTACCAACGGTGGACCCAGTAATTGGATGGCAAAAGACTTTGTACCAATTACTTTTATTCAGAAGTAATTGTCTTTCTTGTTTTTTGACATGTAATAAACAATATAAACTCTATGGCCATGTGACTTACCCAGGGCACAATGGTTTATTTGTGAGGGTTATCATGTTTCAATTTCATATGGCATTAATAAAGCATTGGACATTCTTCTTTTACTTTGTCTATACAGCTATGCTCTTACACACACCCATGTATCAAACTGCAGATCCATATCCACTCTAGATCCCATTGATAACAGTTATGCTATTGCCGATTATGACTTTGAAAATCCGATCAACCAAGTCGAGGATGGAGGTGAGGAAGATTGTGAGGTACCCGGAGAACTTGCTAGGCTGTTACAGCAAGAAGAAAGGGCTCTACAGCCTCATGAAGAGCCAGTTGAGATAATAAACTTGGGCACATAAGAGGACAGAAAAGAGGTCAAGATAGGGGCAAATTTGGAGCTTAGTGTTAAACAGTAGTTGATACAGATGTTGCATGATTATGTCGAGATCTTTTCCTGGTCATATGAAGACATGCCAGGACTAGACAGAAATATTGTGGTTCATCATCTGCCAACTAAAGAAGATTGCCCTCCGTTAAAGCAGAAGGTTCGCCGTATGTGCCCTGAAATGTCAGAGGAGATCAAAACAGAGGTTATGAAACAGTTCAACGTTGGGTTCTTAGCTATCACTTCTTATCCATAGTGGGTTGCTAAAGTGGTCCCGGTGCCTAAAAAGGACGGCAAGGTGCGGATGTGTATGGACTACAGAGATTTGAACAGGGCAAGCCCCAAGGACAACTTCCCGTTCCCCCACATTGATGTTCTGGTTGACAACATTGTGCAACACAAGATCTTTTCCTTCATGGACGGTTTCTCTGGTTACAATCAGATCAAGATGGCGCCCAAGACATGGAGAAAACAACCTTCGTCACACAATGGGGAACTTTCTGTTACAAAGTGATGCCGTTTGGGTTAAAGAACACTGGAGCAACCTATCAGCAAGCCATGGTAGCTTTGTTTCATGACATGATTCACCATGAGATAGAGGTCTATGTTGATGACATGATAGCTAGGTCTCAAACTGAGGAAGAGCACCTTGATCATCTACAAAAGTTGTTTGATAGGTTGAAGACGTACAAGCTGAGGTTAATTCCAAACAAGTGCACCTTCGGGGTAAGGTCTGGTAAACTCCTAGGTTTCATTGTTAGGGACAAGGGTATTCAGGTAGACCCTACAAAGGTGAAGGCTATACAAGAGATTCAAACTCCTCGCACTTAGAAGGAAGTTAGAGGCTTCTTGGGACGCCTAATTTACATTTCCAGATTCATTTCCCATTTAACTGCTACTTATGAGCCAATCTTCAAACTCCTAAAGAAAGATCAAGTGATAAAATGGAATGACGAATGTTAGACCGCCTTCGAAAGAATCAAGGAATACCTTCAAGAGCCTCTAATTCGGATGCCTCTGATTGAAGGAAGACCTTTGATAATGTATTTAACAGTGTTAGATAATTCAATGGGGTGTGTGTTGGGGCAGCATGATGAGTCCGGTCGAAAAGAGCATGCAATATACTACCTTAGCAAAAAATTTACCGAGTGTGAAACAAGATACTCACTGCTCGAGAAAACTTGTTACGCTTTGGCATGGGCTGCTCGCCGACTGAGACAGTATATGTTGACCCACACTACTTTGTTGATATCTAATATGGATTCGATCAAGTACATCTTTGAGAAGCCCGTTCTCTCCGAAAGGATAGCAAGATGGAAAATGATCTTGACCAAATACGATATCCAATACACGACCCATAAAGCAATCAAGGGAAGTGTACTAGCTGATCATTTGGCTCATCAGGCCGTGGATGACTACCAATCCATGAACTTTGAATTCCTGGATGAGAATATCATGTTAGTCACGGACTGTGAAGAACCTGGACCGGATGAAGGACCTGAGAAAGGATCCCGATGGACTATGGTTTTTGATGGAGCCTCCAACGCACTCGGCAATGGCATCGGGGCTGTAATTATATCTCCTGAGGGCTGTCATACTCCTTTCACCGCTAGATTATGTTTCAATTGTACCAACAATATGTAGGAGTATGAAGCATGCATCATGGGTCTCAAAGCTGCTATTGACCTGAGGATCAAGTTCTTGAGCGTCTTCAGGGATTCAGCCTTGGTAATAAGTCAAATCAAAGGGGAGTGAGACACGAAGCACCAGAATCTCATCCCTTACAAAGAACATGTGCTGACATTGCTTCCACACTTTGAAGAGGTCATCTTTGAACATTTTCCACGAGAAGAGAACCAGTTAGCGGACGCGCTAGCTACTATGTCGTCCATGTTCAAGGTCAGATGGGACAACTAAGCTCCTCGAATCACTATTGAAAGGTTGGGTGAACCAGCATACTGCTATGAGATTCACACTGAAGAAGTAGCAGACAAACCTTGGTTTCATGAAGTTAAAAGGTATCTTGAGGCTCAAGAATATCCTGAGGGGCGTCTATCAACGATAAGAAGTTTTCGAGAAGGTTCTCCGTAAAGTTCTTCCCCATTAATGAAATTCTCTACAAACGCAACCATGACTCTACTTTACTTCGGTGTGTAGATAAAAGCGAAGCAGAGAGGATTATGGAAGATTTACACGAAGGTACCTTTGGCACCCATTCTAGTGACCATACCATGGCTAAAAAGATCCAACGGGCGGGATACTATTGGTCCACTATGGAAGCAGACTGTTATCAGCATTCCCGAACTTGTCATAAATGCTAGATCTATGTTGATAAAGTACATGTACCTCTGGTTCCCTTGAATGTCCTGATAGCTCCCTGGCCCTTTGCAATGTGGGGCATTTACATGATCGGAGAGATTAGACCTACCGCTTCTAATGGGCGTCGTTTCATCCTAGTGGCTATTGATTACTTCATGAAGTGGGTCGAGGATGCCTCTTTTGCTACTGTTACCAAGAATGTGGTGACGCGGTTTATCAAGCATAACCTGATTTGTCGATATGGTGTGCCAGAGAGAATCATTACAGACAATGTTACGAATCTCAACAATACTATGATCACCAAACTCTATAAGCAATTCAAGATCCAGCATCATAACTCTTCTCCCTATTGGCCGAAGATGAATGGCGCTGTGGAGGCTGCTAACAAGAACATTAAGAAAATCATACAGAAAATGATGGTGACATATAAAGACTGGCATGAGATGTTACCATTTTCTCTTCATGGGTACCGCACCTCAGCACGTACGTCAACAGGGGAAACACCTTATTCTCTGGTATATGGCATAGAGATTGTCCTACCAATTGAGGTCCAGATCCCTTCTTTGAGGATCATGAAGGATGCGGGTTTGAGCGAAGATGATTGGATCTAGACTCGACTTGATCAACTGAATTTGATTGATGAGAAAAGACTTGCTACTATCTGTCATGGTCAGATATACCAAAAGAGAATAATCAAGGCTTTCAACAAAAAGGTCAGACGTCAAGTATATCAAGTGGGTGATCTAGTAATCAAGCACAGCATACTGCCACAAGGTGATCCCAGGGGAAAATGGACTCCCACGTACGAAGGGCCATTTGTGATCAAAACCATATTTTCTGGTGGAGCCATGATTCTGACCACCATGGATGGTGACGACCTTCCTCACCCTGTGAATGCGGACATAGTGAAAAGATACTACGCATAAATAAAGAGCCGCTAGGTTGACTGGCCTAGGAAAAAATAAGGGCATCCCAGCGAACTAAAAGGGTTCAGGCAAAAATTAGGGATAAATACAAAAAAATCTGTACACCCGGCAAGTCGAAAACCTGAAAAGGCGGCTTAGACAAAAAAGGGTATCCCGGTGGACTGAAAACCCGAAAGGGCGATCCAGGAAAAAGTTAGGGATTTGAAGCGTACAACTATGTCCCATTGGATCACCTTGCGACCAGACTTCAGTATCAACTATCAAGCTCAAACGGTACCGATCAATCCAGTCAGCTTCGGACAAGTAGCAAAGTGATGAGACGCTCAAGGACATAGGGGCAATAGTATAATTGAAACTCAATGGGATTATTACACATAGTTCTTTTCTCTTTGTACACTATTTTGTATAGTTTTAATTCTCACGACGGTGTTCTCCTACTACAACGTCAGCCTCTTTGTACAAAAATGCCTGTTATAGGAGAATTTCAAAAATCAATACAAATCATTTCTTTGAAAGTACAAAACTACTTGTTTTTATTTTTCTGTTTTGTTTTGCAAAAATGTCTAGTGATTATTTTTGACATATGCATTTGAATATGTTTACTGTTCATAAATACTTGCATAAAAAACAGAAAGGCAGTTGCTAATGACTTTAAGAAACGGGGCAAAGATTTGTACCCAAGCATACATCCTAGTAACGTCTATGTTCCCCATAGAGTAGAAACAACCAAGGTTTTGATCTCTCCTTCCCCAAGCAGGAATTACCTTCTCCAGCAAAGTTCCTTCAAAGAGCTGAAATCTGTTTTCCCCAGCCGAGTTTTATAATTTCAAACAGTTTATAAAACCTCCTCCCGAGTAGAGTATATTTCTCTAACTGCGGAAGTTTGTTCCCCAAAAGAGTTTATTTCTCCACATCGGTAAAATATTCCAACAGAGCATCCTCCCCCCACATAGTTATTCTCAAGCAGGATTCAAAATTCTCCGGAAGAATACCCTCAAATGGAAATCCCCAGCGAATCATCTCCATTCGTCATCCCTAGCGGAAATGAAGGATTTAGTTTCCTAATACTCTCCAGCAGCAGTCTGGGATTTACTTTCCCAGACTAAGAAGTATCGCAATAGCATCCCATATTCATACATCATGGCATGCGCATACACATCGCATACAACATAGTCTCATATATTTTGAGACCATCATCACAATGCATTTCAAACATCATGACATTGCATACGACTAACTCTTTACCGTTTCAGGAAAGATCAATTCAACAAACACCATTGACTACTTACGTGACTCGGTAGTCTTCTCAAAAGCTACGTCTAATGAAGGGCTATTTCAGCATTTTCCTCAGAAAGATGTTTTCAAGACCTTCTCTGGTTCAGTTAGATCGATACTAAGATCTCTCTGATTTCTATTCTGGTTGACGATATTCCAAGACTTTTGTCTGGTTCAGTTAAATCGATACTAAGATTTTTCTGATTTCCATTCCAGTCAAAGTTAATTAAAGACCTTCCTCTGGTTCAACTAAATTGATACTAAGATTTTCTTGATTTCTATTCCAGTTGAAGACAACTCAAGACCTTTCTCTGCTTCAGTTAGATCGATACTAAGATCTCTCTGATTTCTATTCCAGTTAAAGAAACTACAAAGCCTGGAATACGACCAGATAGCAGTTCACCATACTGTGAAGCCTGGACCCGACCAGATAATAGTTAACATCATGGCTGAAGCCCGAAATCCGATCGGATATTAGTCAATCAATAATTCAATACACTGTGAAGCTTGGAATCCGATCAGATAACAGTATAAGGTGCTGCAAAGCCTAGAATCCGACCAGATAGAAGTTTACTTTGTCAATTACTATGAAGCCTGGACTCGACCAGATAGTAGTATACCTCAAATTCAAGTTGAAGCCTGGATTCGACTAGATAATAGCTTAATTTCTTCAAATCATTGAAGCCTAGATACGACCAGATAACAGTTCAAGTCACTGAAGCCTGGATTCCGACCAGATAACAGTTTAAGAAACTGCAAAGCCTAGAGTACGACCAGATAACAATTTAATCTCATTTCCCCAGTAAGTCGTTGTGAAGCCTGGGTTCTGACCAGATTGCAGTCAGCCTTATCATCCTCAGTAAGTCACTGTGAAGCCTGGATCTTGACCAGATAGCAGTTCAATTATGTCTCTTCAATCAAGAGATGACTCCCCGGTAGAGTAATGGACAACTGAAGCTCCTAAACTCTATTCCCCAAAACAGAGACCAACATTCCTCAGCAGAGTCCTACTCAAACAACAAGAATAAGGATTCCCGTAAAGGAATGTCTCATGAAATCAATATTGTTCTAAATGGCATCTTTAAGCCCATTTCTGACGACTCTCTGTCATATTCTCTGGATGGCATCTTTATGCCCATCTCTAACGATCTTTTGTCATCTTCTCCAAATGGCATCTATAAGCCCATTCCCGATATTATCTACACAGTTAAGTATCATTTCAGACGAGTGCAAATTTCTGGGCACTCTAGTGTTCAATCATCTTCCACCTTCAGATCACAAAAGGCAGACCAGCCAATCTACATCCTCAGGTTTAAGAAGATTGAACAGGGGCAGTTGTTGTACCCCAAAATTTGGCCTCTCATTTTACTCAACACATGCCCATTGAGGTCCCCAACTTGCCCAAGGATGACCAAGAATTGACTAGAAAAATTCTCCTCCTAAGGCAATGAACCTCAAAACTAGGGTTTCAATTTTAAGAAAGATATGTGAGTCCCAAGGATCCCAAATGTTCCCTATTGTCCTAATATGTCCTCAAGATCATCCATGTCAAAATTCATGTCATGCACAACAAGTTTGCTCAGTCAACTGCTCAAATTCCTGAAAATCAATTGTACTAGGTCAAAAGTCAACTATGGCCCAAATACAATCAAACTTCAATATTTTTGGTAAACATCAACATTTTGAAGTAATATCCATAATGGCAAATTAGGGTTTCTATAGGAAAAGTCAACCAAACTTTGACCAGACATAACTTTCTCATACGTTATCATAAAGTTTTCTACCAAGGCTCATTTTGAAGATAATCCAATTCCCTACAACTTCTCTGCAGCCATCAAGTCCAAAAAATGTACCATTATAAAGATACAAGCTCAGACACTATATGTCCTTTCAAAAAGTCAACAAAAACACCTTTTGGGTCAAAGCTCCTTACATGAACATGGAAGATCCAATTGAGATGAAACCAAAAAGGTTGTTTAAAGGACATCCTAAGCTCTATAAAAAGTCAAAGAACACCCTCTTAGGGTTAAAAATGAGAGATATATGCATTGCTAAAGTTGACCAATTTTTGGAAAAGTGCATGAAGCCAATATTGACCAAACTTGATTTTTTTTCCAAATGGGCCCATCTTTTCATTCTTGAAACTTAGTTCTAACATGGCCCACGACCTCTGAGCTCACTCATACCTCATTTCATTATTTTTATTATTTATTATGATTTTTTTTATTCATTAAAATTCAAAATGAAATAAAGAAATAATGGAAATTATGTAAGATATGATTTGGGAATCTTTTTCTCATCAAATAAGGGATAAAATATGCTGGCAAATCAAAGGAAATCATGGAGGGGAGGAAGATTGGATTTGTTCCAAAACAAGCCAAAAATCAAATATTTGGAAAGAAGATATTTCTCATCAAAGCACGGATCTTTTTCTACAATTGTAAACCTAAAATGATTTACTACATAAGCACATCAACCATAGACCAAAAGAACACGAAAAAGCTGCCTCCAAACAAAGAGAGAAAGTCCAAAAAAATTCACAAAAGGTGCAAAACTGTTCTGCAATATTTTGTCTCTTTCCAAGCAAACCATCGCCACAAATCATCTCCAGGACATCTCCAGGGTAAGATAGATTGAATTCCCATGCCTGTTTGTACATAAAATCATTGCATGCATCATGGCTGATTTTCTTTCTTTTTGATCAATCGTATTCTGAATTACATGCATTGTTGAGGAATTCTAATGACTTGAATCTTCTAGTATGATCATTTAGAATAGGTTGATACCCTTACATGTGAACTGGGACGTGCGGATAACCATTTGCCATTGTTGACGGTTGTTGTGCATTTTTTCACATAGCACCATTTGCAGGGCGTTTCAAGCTAAGAAGGCCCTACCATTGGATCTGCAACCCTTGCATTAGGGGGAAGGGTCCAGCTAACGTTTGAATTCGTAGGGTTAAGCAAGTTTAAGAGGAGGAGGATGTCGGAGAAGGTGACCGGAGCTAGGGCTCCGGCACCTCTCCGGTGAGTCAAGAATAAAGGTTATGTTGACTACATGCATGGCAGTTTCCCGTGATCTGATTGGATCCTTCAATTTCTGACGCGTGCAATTTTTTTTTATGACCTGGATGTGCCTTAGTTTCATATTATGTTATATTTCTTTATTCATACATATGAATTAACAAGCAGCGCATTTGGCAAGGGCAGTGAGCATATAAGGAGAGGGACCTGAGTTCGATCCCAGGTTCAGCGTTTTTCTATTTTCTAAAACTTCATTGCAGGATCCAGTATGTCACGTCCCAGGCGTGCACCATAGGCCATCACATCTATACCATTGGATCACTCATCCTTCAGATCCAACGCTTCCAGTGATGCTTCCCCATGATGGACCTCCCTAACACAACAACATCAGACCCAACGCAGCTGTGGGCCACCAGATCTGGGCCTTGGAATTCAGCAGCATACCCCAATTTTGCTTTCTCACCCACCAGACCCGTTTTTTCTAATTTCTTTATTCTTTTTTTTATTTAGTTTATATTTTTTGTTTATTCTTTTTTTTTAATCATAAAATCAAAAGATCCTAAAAAAAATAGGACTTAGAGTTTTTCTTAATAAAATTAATTTTTTCAAATTAATTTAATTAACTTTAATTTGTTTTCTTTAATTTAAAATCAATTAGAGATTAGGTTAAATTCCAAATATTTTTTAGAATATTTAATAAGAAATTAGATTTCAGGTTTTCAAACGTAGGCCAGTCTCAATTTTTGCGCGTTATTATTTTTCATACGATTATTTTTTATTATGTAACTGTGCCCGGTTTGTAATAGTTTAATTAGGGTTTTCAATTTCTGCACTTTACTTTTCAGTCATTATTTATGTATCTACACCAAAGCCTTGTAATAGCGTAGGAACTTTTATTTCCCGCCTTTATATTTCTTATATGCTTGTATATAAACTGTTAGTAAATTAAGCATGCATGACAAGAATTAATCAATTAATCGTTAGATCACTAACATCAAGATAAAAAATATCTGAAAAAAGCTCATTGTTGCACACTTGCACCCCTAAGGTTCTTCTCACTTTGGTTGCCTTCGGAAACGGTCATGTCCCTCAAACGTAGGGATATCTTAGCAAAGCTCCTCAGTTTAAAAATCATCATAAAGATCATGGTCCCTTAATGTCCCTCTAGTTGCCTACGTAAAATGATCTTGTCCCTCGATGTTGCCTACATGATGACAGTCCCTTTGAATTTCTAAGGTATCCTTACATGTTGCCTTCAATGACCATAAACGTCACTTTTGATAGTCCCTTGACATCCAACGATAGGGATACCTACTCACTAATAGTAATATAGCACTATCTAAAGGATAGGAGGAAAAGAACATCCTTTTTTTAAGTAGGTAGATAGTTGTTAAGTACTTGCTCAAATCTGATTCTTTTTTACACTTACACACTTTCAAAATTCTTTTCAAAACGCTTTATCACACTCTTGAGGACTGATACGAGAGTTATAATAAAGCAAACAAAAATCTTTCAAAACACACAAACACAAAAACAATTTTCAAAAATGAGCAAGTACCTAAGAGCCCGTGGAAAACCACAGATGGAAAGGGTGCCAACACCTTCCCTTTCAATAATATATCCCCCCTACTCAGAAAATCTCGAAAAAGGTCTTTTTTGTTCTTTTCACCCTTTCCTTTGTTGTATAAAATAAAAGTCGGTGGCGACTCTTGCTTACCTCACATTTGCGAATACGAAACACAAACTAGTATTAACAGTCGGTTCTGCGGCCGTATCACAGAGTTACTACCATATCAAGAGTTGGGATATCAAACTCTTGCTTTGAGTCAAAAATTGAGCCTAAGAATGTCAAAGAGGCCCTAACTGGTGAGTTATGGATTAATGATATGCAAAAAGATCTAGAAAAATTCAGTAGAAATGAAGTTTGGGATCTTGTTCCAAGACCTGAAGCGACAAATGTGATTGGCACAAAATGGGTGTTCAAGAATAAATCTGATGAAACATGGGTGTTCACTAGAAACAAGGCAAGGTTAGTTGCACAAGGGTATACTCAAATTGAAGGAGTTGACTTTGATGAAACTTTTTCCCCTGTGGCCAGACTTGAATCAATCAGACTACTATTGGGAGTTGCATGCATACTGAAATTTAAATTGTTTCAAATGGATGTAAAAAGTGCCTTCTTAAATGGCTATCTGAATGAAGAAGTTTATGTGGAACAACCAAAGGAATTTGTTGATCCAATTTTTTCTAAACATGTCTACAAACTGAAGAAAGCTTTGTATGGATTAAAGCAAGCTCCAAGAGTTTGGTATGAGAGACTGACATAATTTCTTATTGAGAATGGATACAGGAAAGGTGGCATAGGCAAAATTCTTTTTGTCAAGGAAGAAGAAGGGAAGATCATGATTGCACATATTTATGTTGATGATATTGTATTTAGTGGGATGTCAAGTGATGTGATTCAACATTTTGTCAAGCAAATGCAGTCAGAATTTGAGATGAGTCTTATTGGTGAATTAACCTATTTTCTTGGTCTGCAAGTTAAAAAAATGGAAGATTCCATATTTTTGTCTCAGAGCAAGTATGCCAAGAATATAGTGAAGAAGTTTGGGATGGAAAATACTAGTCACAAAAGAACCCCTGCTCCCACACATCTGAAGTTGACTAAAGATGAAAAAGGCGTAAGTGTAGATCAAAGTCTTTACAGAAGTATGATAGGCAACCTTCTATATCTCACAGCTAGCATACCAGACATTTCCTTTGTTGTAGGAGTGTGTGCAAGATATCAAGCTAATCCTAAAGTTAGCCATGCCAACCATGTGAAGATAATTCCTAAATATGTGAATGGGGCAAGTGACTATGGTATGCTATACTCTCATGGATCTAATTCTTCTTTAACTGGTTTTTGTGATGCTGATTAGGTAGGAAGTGCTGATGATAGAAAAATTACATTAGGAGGATGCTTGTTTCTGGGATTAATCTCATATCTTGGTTTAGTAAGAAGAAAAATTGTGTGTCCCTGTCCAGTGCAGAGGCTGAGTATGTTGCTGCAGGAAGCAGTTGTTCTCAATTGGTTTGGACGAAACAAATTTTAAAAGAATACAATATCAAACAAGATGTCATGACATTATTTTGTGACAATTTAAGTTCCATTAACATATCAAAGAATCCCATTCAACAAAGTAAGACCAAACATGTTGATCTATCATCACTTCATAAGAGAGCTTGTTGAAGAAAAGATTGTTGGCTTAGAACATGTAGCCACTAAATTGCAATTGGATGACATTTTCACTAAGGCTTTGGATTCTAATTAGTTTGAGAACTTAAGAGGAAAATTAGGGATTTTCCTATATGAGGGTTTGTAGCAATTAAAGGCGTGTGGGAATATCATTAAAGTGATATTATATTATTTGTATTTCCAACAAATAAAATTTCAAAAGAAATCATTGCAGGACTGCGTCAAAGTGTTTTCCACACGCTACAAAATAGCATCCTTCTACTTTCACAAACTTTTCATTCTCCTCTAAAGAAAAAGAACCCTAGTCATTCTTCATCCTTTTGCTCAAAAATCTTCAAAGATGTCTCAATATCATACATCGTTTTCCCCAAAATCTGCCAATGAGAATCTCTCCCTTGACAGAGTACTTGATGCTACTCCTCTAACAACCATCCCACCTCTTGATAAGAAGCTCAAGAAACCTAGATCATCACCTGCTAAGAAATCCAAAGATGATAAAGGTAACTCTTCTATTGCTATTGACAATAGGACAGAAGAAGAAATTGTTAATGTTGATAGAAGTATTAGAAGGCTAGTAGACAGAGTGTTAAATAAAGGATTTGTTGTTCCTGGGATTTCTACCCATCTTACTTGTATGCCTCCTCCTGCTGACAAAAGAAATGATCCTAAAAGTGCTGCTTCTAAACCATCCACCTTCAAGAAAGATGCTGCTGAAAGCAAACTTGAGAAGCTTGCTATCTCTGCTCTAAAAGAAATGGAAGAAGAAAATGTTGATCAAGATGTTGAAGAGAATTCTCCTACTAAGGAAGATGTTTCTGCCTCCAAGGATGAAGAAGGTCAAAATGCTGAGAATGTGGTCAATGTAGATGAGCTATCTGACAATGAGCTCATTACTAATATGGTATCTGGTATTGCAAGAAGGATAAAATCCAGGAAAGTAAAGGATGCAAGTGTCACACCCCCTACCAAGACAACTAAGAATAAAATCATGTATGGACCCCCAAAGTCAGGAAGCAAAGTGGTTCCTCCCTCTAGCAAAATAAAATCTAGACCTGTTAGCTCCACGGATGGTGATGATGAGGATGTTGTAAAAAGATCCAAGAGTAAGAAGAAAGTTGTGGTTGTTGAAGAAGTTTACTCAGACTATGATGTCAAACAAGACGTCCAGGACATATCTCCTATCAAAAAGTCTGCAAGCAAGAAGATTTCTATTAGGGTTCTTGATTCTCCCCTGGACAACATTTCCTTCCATTCTGTTGGGAATGCTGAAAATTGGAAGTATGTGTTTCAAAGAAGAATTGCCCTGGAAAGAGAATTGGGAGTTGGTGCTCTGGAATGCAAAGAAATCATGGAGCTGATATCTTATGATGTATCGATGAAAACTATTACCAGGTTTTCCAAATGCTACGAGACTCTTGTTAAGGAATTCATTGATAATATTCCTATTGACTATGTTGATCATAAAATTAAGGAGTACAGAAAGGTGTATGTTATGGGTAGATGTGTAGAATTTTCCCCTGCTATCATAAATAGATTTCTGGATAGGACTGGAGATAATTGTTGTGAGCTGGAAGTAATAGATAATCAAGTGTGCAGAGCCATCACTTCTAATTAAGTAAGTGAGTGGCCCATGAAAAATAAACTTCCTGTCAGCAAGCTTAGTGTGAAATATGTTATTTTGCACAGAATTGGAGTGGCAAATTGGGTTCCAACTAATCACACTTCAACCATATCCATTGGATTAGGAAAGTTCATTTATGCTATTGGAAACCAGAAAAAAATTTATTATGGTACTTACATCTTTGATCAGACTATTAAGCATACAGGAACTTGTGCCATTAATATGCCAATTGCTTTTCCTTCCCTCATCTGTGGAATTATTCTTAATCAGCATCCTGGAATCCTAAGTGGAAATGATATAGTGTTCAAGAGGGAGTCTACTTTAACCCTTCATTTTAAGCTCTTTTTGGGAAAACATGTACCAGAAATTGTTTTGACATCTACACCTGCTGAAAAGATCTCCACCAAGGATGACATGATCAAAGAATTAAGAGAAGCCTGCAAGGAATTGGATGATGTGATCAGAGTTATCTCAGCAAGGAAGCTAACCTTTGAAAAGATGATCAAGGACCTGCAAAAGGACAGAAACCATGATGATACAGTGAACTCTGAAGGTGAAGACTCTAGTGAGGAAGGAAGATTTGGCTCAGCCAAGTCAACTGGTCCTGATGACAGTTAGACTAATTGATGTTTCTTAATTTGGCCTTTTTGCACTTGCATGTGCTTGAATTTTGAATTCTATCATCTGTACCTAAAATACTGATACCCTCTGGAATGCATCCATTTATTTGGCATATTATGACTAAAAGGGGGGGGGAGAAAATGATTGACTGACCACTAACTAACATCTGATTAAGGGGGAGCTTAATACTTGAGGGGGAGCCTCATGTCTCAGAATATGTTTTGGCATCTTACCTGCTAACAGCTAACTACTAACTGAGTTGTTTTTTGTTTTGCTTGCTTTGCTTATGCTGCTGCTATTATATTGCTCTGATATTATATTGCTTTGATAATGTTTTAGCCAAAAATTTCTAAAGGGGGAGTTTGTAAGTGTTGGAAGCAATTTTGGTAAAACAATGTGTTGTTAATGTTTTACTAAATGTCTTGACATTTGTAGCAAACTGTTTTGAATAATGTCAAAGTAGATGTCTTGACATCTTCCTCCTGAACTGAACTCAGCCAATATCACTTTACGTTTTCTGTTTCCTGATTTCTTGTGCACCATAATTCAAGATTTGTGACTCACAGGCTGCGAAAAATATGGTGGAATATTTTTCAAAATGCATGGATTTTATCTTGACCTGTTTTTTTGGAAATATTCAAAAGAATTGAATATTTGGTTTTAAGCCCGAGCCCATAACTGCGCATATATAAGGACTTGTTTCCTTATTCAAACTACTGTAACTTTTTGAAGAAGAATACTTTCTTTCTGTTAGAATTCTAAGTCTTTTAATTGTCAAACACTCTAGTATTGATTTAATACTTGTGTTGTTATTTGGGTTGTCAATTATGTGTCATTCATAAGCTTTTAAGCATTGAATGATTGAAGTTTTTAAACTTATTATTTCTGTTGTTTCTTTACTGTAAGTGATTGAAGGGATTTGAGGAGGGCCTCATACCTAGGTGAGTCTTAGGTAGAAGTATAGAACGGGTAGTGATTAAGTGATTAGATCGTAAGCTGGTAGTTTATTGAGGGTCTATGAATTGATACTATTTAGTGGACTTGTCCCAGGCTTGGTAGCCCCCAGAGTATGTGTTGTTGTACACTGAACTGGGTGAACAATCTCTTGTGTATTTACTGCTTTTGTTATTACTTCTCTTTACTTGTAAATAGATATTTGTGTCGTGACATCTCATTCGACATCACATATATGATACCATAATTTCACCCACTTTCACCTAGGCCTTGTAGTAGTAAATATTATTAGTATAATTAATTTTGTTGTTGTTGTTTGGATTCAATTTTGGTTCTATAGCTTGAAGTCCCTTTTGGTGATTTTCCATGTTTGAGTGTTTCAACTTGCGAATGCATGGTAATTATTTTGTTAAAGTTTTGTACACGTTTGAGGTATGTATTTATCACTTGCTATACCTTAGCATATTCATGATACTTAGACTTTTTACAATTTTTATGCCATTCATTATTTTGTATACTTGTTCATTTATGAATCACTTTAGTTCACGCCCTTTTTGTGAGGTAGCTTTCCATTGTTCATATATTCTAGAGACCACAATGCTTGTTTTAACTAGATTTATTATGTTTAATCTTTTATTTATGTTGATTGTTTGAATGCAAGAAAGTGATCAAGGCATTTTTTTGTTCCATTTTGAGCATAACTACCCATTAGCCAAATAGTCAATTCACCTTGTGAGTGTGTGATCATTTGTAACCCTTTGAGCTTTTTGTCGATATCCATGTTGTTTTTGCTAAATGCTTGGCTAGGAGTGTTTAGTTTCCCTTTTTGCATGAATATTGATTCTTTATTTTCTTGAACCCTTAACTATGATTTGTAGTTGAATTTTTACCTTGCCTTAGAAAGTAGGGAGTGTTCAAATTATGATGATGGTTGAATTCAAGTTGGGGAGAAAAATTATTGCATATTTATGCTGTGATTGTTTTGAGGTTGAGAAAGAAAATAAAGAAAGAAAAAAAAAGAAGAAAAAAAAGAGAAAAAGCTTTGAAAAAGAAAAACAAAAAGAGTTTGATTAATGTTGTGTTAATAAGTGATGTGCTTTGGTGTGAAATTTGAGATTCGGAAGAAGTTAAATTGGAATTTTGTGTTTGAATCTTTGGTGAATTGATCACTCCCTTAGGTTTAGGCAAGTTTTTTTTTCCAATTAGCTTTAGGAATTATCCCTTGTTTGTTAACCAAGCCACATTACAACCTTGAAAAACCCTTTAGAATCTTTCTTTTATATTTTCAATGTAAATTTTAAGATGAATGCATAATTTAGTCTATTGTTTGCAAGATTGTTGGATGAGTGAAAATACCCTCATTTTTTTTGTTTTTCATCTATCGATGATTGTGTTTGCTAGGTGTGATTTATTTGTGAACTAGTATTGTTTTTGAATGTTTGGAATATTATTTGTATTTAGCACTCGTTTCATGTTTATGTTATCATTGTAGTTTAGTGGTGAGTATATTTATTCGTGTGTATTGTTTTTCATTTGAGCCATTGCATTTGTTTTCCGTTTTTCAAAACTTGTTGATGCATGATCCTTTGGTTTATTACTTTTATTTCTTTGAGTTGTTTGGCCTTGTTTGAGGACAAACATAGTTTAAGTTGGGGAGAGTTTGATAAGTGCAAATTGTAGCTATTTTTGTATATACTTTGTTAGAACATAGTTTGATTCTACAACCCTTGATTAGAGTTTTGATGATAACAAAATACAAAGAATAAATTATTTAAAAGATATATACAAAGAACAATTATGCTCCTTGAAATTATGTTTTGTATATGCAGAAGTTCTGATGGAATCAGCATCAGAAGATCAGCAACCTGTGCTACACGCTGAAGCTACCAGATTATACGCTGAACATTGATGACCATAATCTGCGCCTAAACAAATACACTCTGACTCTGATCAAAGACATCTTTACCAAGTCATCAACACTCTGAAGCGTTATCAGCAGATACAGCAAAGAAGACTCTGAAGCATTACTTGTTATTCAAGACAGAATTAAATGCTAACGGCTTTCTTCAGACAAAAATCTTCTACAAAAGGAAAGTGCATTATTATCATTAAACCTGCTTTATGGACAACGTATCCTTGCGTGCCTATATAAACAGGTTTGCTTGTGAAAAGAAGCACGTACGTACGCACTCAAAATTTGCCAAGCTATCCAAACCACGCATATTCAAAGCTTTAGCAAATTCATTTTATTTCAAGCTTATTTTGTGTAATTATCACAGTTGTGATATACAGTTTTGAAAGAAAACAACAACAACACACTTGTTCAATTCATTTGTAAAAGAAGTTCCTTGAGATTAACCGGATTGTGGTTGTACTCAAGAAGACTTTAACAGTTGTTAAAGTAGCTGTTGTAATCCTTTGAGAATAGTGGATTAAGACCTCGTTGGAGAGAGGCGAAATCACCTTGACGGGTGGACTGGAGTAGTTTGAGATCAAACGAACCAGGATAAAAATATTGTGTTGTTAAGCCTTTTGATTTAAGTTTTACAATTCAACCCCCCCTTCTTGTGTTTTTCACATCTTCAATTGGCATCAGAGCGCCTGGTTCTGAGCTTTACCACTTAAATGTGTCAGTACAAGATCCAGCGTCAGAAAAACACAATGGCGGGACCAAGTCAAAACATCAGCAATGACAACAATGAAGAAAGGGACAGATTCAGTGTCAAACCTCCAGTCTTTGATGGAGAAAACTTTGACTACTAGAAAGACAGAATTGAGAGTTTCTTTCTGGCCCTTGATGCTGATCTGTGGGACATGGTGATTGATTGAGAGATTTATGTTGATGACATTATATTTGGATCTGCTAAACCCTCTCTGGGAAGAGAGTTTGCTAAATGTATGCAGGCAGAATTTGAGATGAGCTTAATGGGGGAACTAAAGTTCTTTCTGGGCATTCAGATTAATCAAACTCCAGAAGGAACTTACATTCATCAGAGCAAATATGTCAGAGAACTTCTGAAGAAATTTGATCTATCAGAATGTAAGCCCTCAAGGATTCCAATGCATCCCACGTGCATTCTGGAAAAAGAAGAGGTAAGTAAAAAGGTAGAATAGAAGGTCTACAGAGGTATGATTGGTTATCTTCTCTATCTGACGGCTTCAAGGCCTGACATTCTATTCAGTGTTTGCATTTGTGCTAGATTCCAATCAGATCCTAGAGAATCTCACTTAACAGCAGTTAAGAGAATTTTCAAGTATCTGAAAGGTACTGCTAATCTGGGTTTGTTTTGTAGAAAATCAAGTGATTACAGCTTAGTAGGATACTGTGATGTTGATAGCGCGCTTAGCGCAGTTTAGGTCGGTTTAGTGTGTAAATATTGTGCAGCCCGCTTAGCGCGTTGAGGCCACTTAGAGTGGTCTGCTGAGATTTATGTTATAACTTCATTTTTAGTCATTTTAGGTTATGGTTTTGGGGATGTTTTTGCTCCAAACTCCATCAACTTGTAAATTTTGTTAGAATTAGCTTAGATAACAACTATGGAGCTTGCATACGGATGATCTGGGGTGGATTGCTCTTCGATCGGCGCTGCAAACCGGTAGATCTGTAGTTCATTTCTCTTCTTCTTTGTGTAATATTCTATGGTTGAGTTTGTATGTATATTTTCTTTTATCTAATGTATATTTGTCTCCCTTTGTGTTATATAAAACTTGCTTTATGAATCTTTTTGGATTGTTGTCCTAAATTTTTGCTCCGTGCTAGGGATTTGAGTTGTTATAGACATATACTGCTTAGGTTCTTATCTAGGATGATTAATCTGTTAGTTTCTGAACTCTAGAGATAGATTTAGAGCTGACAATATACTTGGTCATCGGAGCTTAAAGCCTCTGTGTTTTTTGTGTAATTCTAAGAGATCATCGACACAGGCGAGCATAATTGTCTTTGTGTTGTCGAGGTGGTTGAGAGATCTCTACTGAGGTGATGCAGTAGGCCTCTCAATTTGGGTTAGAAATGAATTAGGTTGTGAGTGATACGTAGTGACATTGATGAGTAATGTTAGGTTGAGTGTAACAGGACGATAAGTTTAAGTCAGTGAGAAGTAGTATATATGCATACCTGATAAGTTCTTCCTTAGTTTTTCCTTTTGTTTACATTCATTTTCTGTTAACAATATTTTCTTTGCAAAACCCATTCAACTACAAACTCATTAACAATAATTTTTTGAACGGAATATAAATAACCAATATATGTGGACACGATAAATTCCTAGATAAATATTAAAACTTTTATTGCTTGTCGTTACACCGCTTCCAACAATTGCACAATCCATCAGTTTGATCAAAATTTATCATTAGCATGATGGGGGTACCAACCTTCAATTTGATCCTATGATTTGGAATCCTCTGTGTTCTTAGTTTACTTAGGAATTCTAGGGTTAGAACTTCATAAGCTTCAGTATAATTTATATCGGTTCTATCAATTGAATCTAAACTTAAATACTCTTTCTCTTCTCCTAAAAAATTCCATGAAGTGTAAATATTAACACATTAATAGAACCAACATGATTAAAATTTCTTGTTGGAAGTTGTGTGCATATATAGATTAAATTTAAAATTATATTACCTGGTATTATGTCTAGTACATAGTGGTTGACTTTTCCACAACTTCAATGGTTGATGCAAGAATACATTTTCCTTGTAAGTATCCAACATCCTGAAAATTTTCACGCAAATTGGGATATGTGCTATCAACAATAGCTTTTATAGGATCCTCAAAATTGGACATCAATAATTCTCGAGGAATCTCTATCTCAACCAATCCATCATTTTGTTCACATATCTTACCATCCCTAACATTTAAGATCCATTTTGAAAACTCAGCTAATTCATTTGAACTTGTATTATCTCTTCCCTGTTGTAGCCTCATATTTTTTGTTAGTGTTAGAACTTGAGAATAGTCCCATACATATGATGAGCATATTGATGCATGGACAATATCATAATTCCCCACTCTTGGAACAACTGGAAGTATTTTTCTGAAATATCCTCCAAACACAACAACTTTCCCACCAAAGATTTTATTCACAATACCGTGTTTTCTCATGACATCTTTGAGTGTCTTATCCAATCCCTCAAAATAGCTATTATGAGACATAGGTGCTTCGTCCCATATTATAACATTGGTTGCTTCAAATAACTGTGAATGTTTATCATTTTTGTCAATAGTACAAGTAGAGTTGTCAAGAGTTGGCACTGGTATTTTAAACTTTGAGTGAGCAGTTCTTCCACGTGTAATAAAGAAGCTATGACACTTGAAGCAACGGTAAGAACAATTTTTTTGCGAACGAAGTTCACTTGATAATGTTATCCACATAAAAGTTTTATCGGTCCCTCCATAACCATGTAGAAAAACAACCCTCCTCTTTGTTTGTCTATAGCTTCCATAATCGTATCAAGTATTGAACGTTGTTCATCTGTGAATCAAAATGGAAAAATTACTATATGTATAACAAAAATAAACCAATTTTAATATCACAGCTTGTGAATACAAATTAAAAGAATAACATGTAAGTGCGTGATATAGAGTTTGGAAATTTTGTCGTTCAGTTTGGGAATTGTAATTGCATTTGTCCCAAATCAGTCTATTTTCCACGTGGCGTATGACATATGAATCTGGATAAGGCATATCTTTAAATTCATGCAAACTTGTTCGTTTTGATTGCAACATAATCTCAATCTCAATTAGTGCCAAATTCTTCAACTATGTTATCGACAACTGCATATCTATGAAAAATATACAACCAACACTTCACATACAGATTTATGACAATAATCACATAAATGTTCAAATTATAGAAATTAACAGCAAAGTAAAATTTACGGCAACATTGAGTATATATTTGACAATGTTGCATTACAATGAAATTACAACAACAACATAAAATACAAAATGGCAGCAACAAATTAACTGTATGAATAGCAGCAACATGTACATCAATATGAATGTTTACACGGCTGCATTAAGATATACATCAGTATCAGCCATATGCAGATTTTTTCAGTAGCAGCATTGTTCAATTAAATGGGGAGTCTATTACAATAAACAATTGTGTGCATGGTTTTTAAATAATACCTATTATAATGTTTATAAATAATTTGTATCCAATATCTTGTTGAAATATAAATGTAATAGTAACACCGATTGGTCAACTATTAAAATATATATTAATGTACTAAAAATAATTTATAAACCGGAATGTACCTCTTCTATTTGTTGCTTGTCTTTGTTGATAAAGAATACCATCAGATAACGTCCTCTAAGTTTTTTCCCAAACATGTTGTGGTCTATTACTTGTTCTAGACAGTAGCATAGTAATAAATAACTTTCTTAGAAAATGTCCAAGACCCCAATCATTCGCCTCATTTATGGCTACAACATACTCCTTGTTGTCATTAAGAAATCCAATTTCGAAGCATGCGTCCCAAAAACCATCCCGAATTATTCCACCCACTTTTTTAATATCATCATAACATGTTGGCTCCTTGACAATTGTAAGCATCATTCTTAGGTAATAAAGCTCACTGGTACTTGGAGGAACCCAAATTAGTCTTCCAATTGTATGGCTTCTCTTACATGGTCTCCATCGTCGATATCTTTTATCATAAACAAACTTGGTCAGAAAATTACAGTATGTCAGATTTCTTGCCTTTGCATATGTCTTGTTTGCTTCCATCCAAACGGTAAACATTGATTCTTTCACACTAGGTTTGTCAAGGACTTCATTTATCAGTTCATAATCAGTATAGTAAACCATATTGTCACCCTCAAGATGAAAATACAACCTTTCAACTGCAGGAGATCTCCCATGAATAGGAAATGAAAAGATCCTCCAACATGCTTCACTAGGTGAGACATATCTACAATAAATATATTGCTTGATTTTGTCAACATTTCTAATATATGAAGATCCGTCGGTCTCATTATCGACAACAGGTGCGGTAATTCTATCACACCCCTTGTTAATATACTTGAATAAGTACTTAACCGAAGTACCCTGATTACACCACTCCATATTGATGTGTCCCTAAAATTTCTTCAACAGAAATGGGTTATAAGGAACAACGTATCTGTTATCGAGAACTACATTCTTCTTCACCATTGTAATTCCAGTTTCCCTTCTTATGTACATAGGATATCCATCATGATCAACAATTGTTTGAGGCTGATATTATTTGGGAAAGAATTTAGAGCACTTCCTATTTTTCATGTAAGGTGAAGACCGATTTGCTAAACCACATGGCCCATGAATCATATGTGTCTTGACCAAATGATACAAATGTCTATCATCATTTTCATATGGTATCTCTACTGAAATGATATTGTTTATGTCATCTGTAGTGGGATACTTGCTTGAGGGATGCATGAATAGCAGAATATGTGCATGTGGTAATCTCCGCTTTTGGAACTCAATTGTGTATATATCTGAAAATATTGATATTAGAAACAAAACATGTATATAAAATATATTCCTTTTATATAGATAAAGTCACATAATGAGAACCTGACAATTATTTAGTAAATACAACTTACATTCAACCACTCTCCCTAAGACATGCTTCTTTGTTAGATCACACAACAACTCATCTAACTTAATTTTAAACACTCTTGATATAATATCTGGACCATCATGAGGTTGCAGATTAACTTTGTTAAGTAACCTTTGAATTTTTGGCCAATTTGGATTGCTTGTTGATCAGTCACCATTTGAACTATGTTTTTCGTTATTGTATCATCAATAAGTCATGTAAACTATATGAATTAGAGTGTGTTATGTTAGTAGTTTAGTCTGTTTCAATTAAATTCAGTGTGCCATGAATTATGAGTTTCTTGAGGATATTTTACGCTTTTCGTATGTCAGTAGGTCAAAGGCATATTTGGAAACACATAGGATCAAGTATTGCATGCAAGACCGAGCCAAATCAAGAAAAATGCGAGAATTGACCAAAGAACTGCCTATACACATAACACTCCATCTGTTACGCGTATGGCCCTCAGAAGTATGTGTAGCCTACACGATCCAGCATAAGGATGAAGAATTAAGGGTTCTGCCCTTACGCGTAAGAGGTAGTGCATTATGCGTAAGGGATGGCGAGGCGGGGAAGCTTTATGTAACACCCCAATTCTACCCCGGCAAATTATATAAATAAATCAGAGTTACAAAATTCAATCATGCAAACGAATCGGGACGTCACAAATTCTTCTATCAAAAATTCATTGCATTCATCGTGGATATATAACACTTTCAAAACATCGGATGAACCATCATAACATCTTTAATTAAATAACTCAACATCTACGCAGCGAAATTCTCAATAACAATTTTATCATCAATACAACAACTTCGAAACATCACATATTTAATAATAATCAATTTAAAGCTCAACAACTGAAAATCAACAATCAAAAACAGCAAGCGTTCATCCCCCCGAGTGTTACATATCAGAGCAATGACACTGACTCGAACTATTGAAGGAATACAACCTTCACTCTCGATTACCTGCACGTTACCAACATAAGGGCAACATTCAAACAGAAGGGGTGAGATATCTAACAATATAATAAAGCGCATGATATTTAATATATTAAATTAGATCAATAACATCACCACTTCTCATCTCATAATCAACAATAATTACAACGCATATACACATTCATCAACATCAAAATACACTTCTCTATGCAATCATATAATGCGACTCAATATTATGCACATGCATGTGGTACCATTGGAGCAGAACTCCCATCTCAAAAATTTGCCAATCAATAGAGGCATCAACAAGGCATAAGCTTTCATCTCAAAATTCGCCAATACAGGCCATCTCAACAAGCATAAGCTCCATCTCAAAAATGCAATGTATGCGACACAACCATGAATGTAATAACACCCAAGTTAACAACATCTCAAATTAACAACATCTCAAAAACATCTCAAATCAACATCTCAAAATTCATCTCAAATTAACAACATCTCAAAATTCATCTCAAATTAACAACATCTCAAAAGCATCTCAACATCTCATCATCAACACCTCATATCATCATAATAATTCATCAAACATCATTTATTTAATATAAATCATCAACACAACATCATTAATAACTTCTCACTCACAACTCAGATGTATATTAATACCACAGTAAATCAATACTGCTATTCTGTAACTCTAACGTCATTACCATCACTATCCTACTGTCATAATTCAAACAATAGCCTCTAAGCATCTCATCTTCATCATTCTGTACAAAACCAACGCAACGACTAACATGGGAATTAATTCTAAATCCTAAATTGGATACTAGGATTACACTTCTTATTCTTCATTTTAATCCTCTAAAACAAAGTTCATCGCGTTAGCTATTCAACGCTTCAAACGGAATCTCAAACGGCATCCTAAAACTCAAGTTACAGCACTTTAAAACTGAATCTACCGAAAACCAGGCGTTATGGGTCGACGTAAAACCCCTTGGATCGATGTATACTGCTCTAACTGCACAACATGAGTCGATGCATCCCCTCATGGATCAACTCATCCTGAGTCTTGCATACAACATGTATTGACACATGCATCCCACCGATCGACTCATCCTGAGTCTTTCAACCTTCATGTATCGATGCAAGCCTCTCGTGTCGACTCATACTGAGTCTCTAGGCCCTCATGTATCGACACATCATGATTGAGGTCGACACATCCTGATTCTTCCTGCATAATTCTGCGATTTCTTCCCTGCATCTCACTACAGGATTCATGTTTTAGCCCTACAAACTTAATACAATCATGATAAATCCAGCCCAAATGAATTATGCAGCCACTGAAAAGGAATTGTTGGTCGTAGTGTATGCTTTTGACAAATTCAGGTCCTATTTGCTTGGTTCAAAAATTATTGTTTATACTGATCATGATGCTTTGAAGTACTTATTTTCTAAGCAGGAACCAAAGCCAGACTTTTGAGGTGGATACTCCTCCTTCAGGAGTTTGATCTGGAGATCAGGGACAAAAAAGGTTGTGAGAATACAATTGCAAATCACTTGTCCCACATGTCCCCAATAAGGGAGACTGAAGAGGAACACCCGATTCAGGATGCTTTTGCAGACGAAAAAATCCTTGCTATTACTGGTATTCCATGGTTTGTTGATTATGCAAACTATCTAGTAGGTGGTATAATTCCTGAGGATTTTAACTCTAAAAGAAAGAAAAAGTTTCTTTATGATTGCAGACTCTACTTGTGGGATGACCCTTTCCTATACAAAAGAGGAGTGGATGGGTTGATTAAAAGATATGTCCCTGAAGAAGAGTAGAGAGATATCTTGAAGGCATGCCATGACTCTGAGTACGGGGGACACTTTAGCGGAGATAGGACAACACAAAAGTCCTTCATTCCGGTTTATACTGGCTCACCTTATTCAAGGATGCTCATTACATGGTCCGAGAATGTGACAGGAGTCAACGAACAGGTGATATATCCAGAAGGAATCAGATGCCTCAGAATGTTATGCTCGAGGTTGAATTATTCGATGTATGGGGTATATATTTCATGGGACCTTTCCCACCATCTTTCGGAAAAAATTATATCCTGGTCAGTGTGGACTATGTATCAAAGTGGGTGGAAGCAGTAACACTACCCACAAATTATGCTAAAGTGGTAGTGAACTTCCTCAGGCATAACATTTTCTCTAGGTTTAGGGTACCAAGAGCTTTAATCAATGATGACGACACTCCCTTTTAAATAAGCTTATGGAGAACTTGTTGAGAAAGTAACATGTAAAACACAAAGTTGCCACCCCATACCACCCGCAAATGAGTGGGCAAGTTGAAGTTTCTAACAGACAGATAAAGAAAATTCTGGAGAAAATTGTTAGTGCTTCTCGGAAGCATTGGGCATAAAAGTTGGACGACACGTTATGGGCATACAGAACGACCTTCAAAGCACCAATAAGTATGTCCCCTTACAAACTTGTTTATGGTAAGGCTTGTCATTTACCACTCGAGCTAGAACACAGAGCTTTTTAGGCATCCAAATTCTTGAATTATGATCTCGTAAAAGCTGGTGAATCCCGAATTCTTCAACTCCATGAGCTGGAAGAATTCCGGAATCACGCATATGAGAATTCCAAAACTTACAAAGAAAACACAAAAAAATGGCATGATCAAAAGATCGTAAATAAAGAATTTTGAGAAAGACAGTATGTTCTACTTTTCAATTCCAGGTTGAAGCTGTTTCCTGGAAAGTTGAAGTCAAGATGGTCTAGACCGTTTGTGGTTATTAAAGTATTCCCTCATGGAGAAATAGAGCTAAAAAAATGAGAAGAACGGGGACACTTTCAAGTTCAATGGCTAAAGGTTGAATCCATACTACCAAGGTTAAGGAGGTGGCCCAATAGAAGAGGTGAGACTCGTCTGAGTCAGAGGTAACCCGTCAAGCCATGCCACGTTAAACAAATCGCTTCTTGGGAGGAAACCCAGGAGAGAGTTTATTTGTTAATTAATTTGATTTATTTCATTTTTCTCGGTTTTCTTATTAATTTTTGTGAACCGAGTGTTGGCTAAGTCACAGTTCAGCTGAGGGAACCCCAAAATGCAGTGTTTAACTTAGAAATTATTTTGAAAAGAAAAAAGTTTGAAAATGGTGTTCAACTGCCAATACACGTAATGCTTTTCTTGTATGCGTAACAAGATGCAAAATAAGGGTTCCCTGGTGAAGCGTGTAATGTACGCGTAGCCGGCCTGATATGTGATGCATACACGTAATTAATCGGATACGTGATCTGTTACATAAACGCCTGAACTTCCCTCAGATATTACTTCGTATCATACGCGTAATGCTTTATGATACGTGTAACATCAGATACCATACGCGTATCGACAATTTCCTTTATTTAAATACTTTTTGTGTATGGACTGGTCATTTTTACACTCATCTCTTACGCGATTTCCTCGTATCACATATTTGTCTCTACAAATTCTTCCATTTGTTTTCCAACTTTTGTGTAGATTTCCAGGATGTCTCAACCTTCAAACTGAGACCAGCGTTTCAGATCTGAAGCAAATGCACAACATTATCGTCAACTTAGATCACAAACTGTCACTGAAGAAAAGGCATGGGTTCTCAATGAGGGGGAATATCCAAAGTCATGGTTGTGTTGGAGAAACAAAAAAGTATTCATTTGAATAACAGTATTCAGAGCGTCTCTAAGGACCTAGTGTTAGAGTTCTATGCAAATGCAAATACGGAATTAGTGGAGGATAGTGAGGTTGTATAGATGTTTTCATGGGTCAGGGGGAAGAAAGTTCAGTATGACTGGAAAACAATCAACAGGATACTAAAGTGCAAATTTCTATAAGTTTAATGCCTTTCTTCACCAACAGGTTTTCGGAAAAAAAGTAAATGGCCTTTGGAAGAAATAAAAAATTTGCTTGTCATACCGGGTAAACATTTAATTGAAACAGACTAAACTACTAACAGAATGCACTCTAATTCATACAACTTACCTGACTTATTGATGATACAATAATGAAATACGTAGCTCAAATGGTGACTGATCACAACCCCACACTTAGCTTGTTACTTGTCCTCAAGCAACATTATGTACCACTCAGATGTCGTCACCCCAAACTTACTTTCACATAGAACTTTCCACAACACTTCTGATCTCTTTTACACTGCACTCTTGATAATACCTTTGGCTTTCCTTTGCTCATCACGATCATTTGTTCATAACATCTTCACTTAGAAACATTACTTCACATGTCTATTTATTTCACACTCTCACCAAGTATCTCGGGTTAAAGTATTTTCACTCTTCAATCATAGTAAGCAATATCAGATCATTAGTTTGAACAAATTCTCTACACCTGTCAACATGCACAACACACACACTTTTCTAGGTATTCGGGTTGTAATGGGGCTTGGGTTAAGGTGGTATAATAGAAGGAAAACAAGGGTTTTTGGTTCAGAGTGCTTGAAATCATCCTTTCACCGTGTCTGCCTACTAGTGTCTGGGGAGATTTGAGAGTCGTTTTTATGAATGCATGTAATACAAATTTTATTCTTTCTTTCTCTTTTATTGAAGAAAGTTAGAAATGGAATTTGTCCTTTCTTTTTTTTTTCTTTTTTTTTTTGATTGCATTTTTCTCTCTCTTTTTTTTTCTTCTTTCTTTGTGCATTCATCTAGTTTCTCCATATCATTACTGCATCGCTACCCCAAACCTAAAGGTTGTTATACCAACAACAACCTGAAACTCAAATATAACACAGATCTATAAAGAATTACACATACTCTGAATAAGGTAGGAAAATATTGTGGGAAAGGGTTAGTAGTAGCGGGTAAAACAAACAAAAGGCTACAGGCTCAAATGGGGTGAACTAAGGATATTAATAATAACAACTAACACTGAGATGGCTAGAAAGGCTCTAGGTGATAAACAAAAAACTTGCCTCAGTGTGTGTACTCATACAATTGACAAGAATAAAGAATATGCGTAAACCATAAGTGATAGAGACATACCTGACATTTCTCTCTTGAGGATAAATGTATTTGGCTTTTCAGATCTCACTAGGACAGGTAAAACCGAAAATTTATGTAATGCTTATTTGATCGCTGCTACTTTTCTCCTGGTCGTGACAACATTGTTCCACCATTAGTAGTTCTCTAATACAGTGTGTCCCAGTCTTTTTCAAAAGTGGCAAATAGTTGGGGTAACTTAAGGTGAGGACTTGCAAACATCCATCTCGGATGATCGACATCATCCACTAAAAAGCTAGTTATCATTATTTATAAAATCAACAATAGAAATCACTATATAAATCAAGCAACAAAAGTCGTTAAAAGGTGAAGAACCCAAACAGGTTGTTACAATGACTATGAAAATAAAACTACAAAGAAACATCAAAATAAAGGCAAAGTACACAGTAAACAAAACATGACAAATAAAATACAGAAATAATCAGGACTGGTCCATCTCCTCATCATCCAAAGTTGGGTCATAGTCAATGAGCTGAGTCGGGTCAATATCAGTGCTATTTATAAAGTTAGTGAGCGATATCATCTCGTCAAGGTCAACCGAATGGGTCTGCTATTGCTAATGTACCAGAGGGGTTTGATGTGCTACTGAGGTATGTCACTATCCTGAAGAAGGTGTGGAGGAGGTGTCTGGTGCTGCTGTTGCTGCTGTACGTGGTATCCTAGTCGGGCTAGAAAGGACAACCCAGGGTATGTGTATATCCCGAAGTGCGGGGCTGGGGGTTCTCCAGCAAATCTATCTTGGGAGCACTGAGCCCCGGCCCACATCTATGTCTGGTGCGTCAGATAATGATCCAGTACACCATAGTGAAAGCTAAAATCCTACAGTGCACAAAATTGAGACATATGAAGGATGTATGCTCGGGAGTTCTCATCGGGCATGGGAGTAGTCAACTGTTGTGTCACCTAAGGTGGAGTCTGCAGCGGTGGAACGCTAGGACCTGCCTCATGATCATGCGACTGCGGTAATGGTTTGTTCTCCTCTCCTGCAACAGAATGAAACTTAATCCAAGCTGTATCCAACAATTTTGTAGGTTTCAAAAATGGTTCCTTACCCAAATCGGTCACCCCAACCTTCTTGCATAACAAAAAAATCACAGTAGCATGACCTAAGGATTTTTTTCGATGAGTTGGCTATTTCGTACATGTCACTAGAAATAATTTTTCTGATATTCAATTGTCTTCAACTGTGCATGTAATAAAGTGTAATGGCACGCTCTATAATTAAGTCTAAACCAGATCGGTTTGTATCCAGAGTATAATGGAGGAAATATGCTCAAGCTTTAGGAATTGGGGCCAAATCAATTACCAGAATCTTTGATGGGGATGGTTTTGAAGTTCGTTGCCAATTCAGTGTGCAGTGAATTATGAGTTTCTTTAGGATATTTTACGCTTTTGGTATGTCAGCAGGTCAAAGGAAGATTTGGGAACGCATGGGATCGAGTATTGGATGCAAGACCGAGCCAAAGCAAGAAAAATACGAGAATTGACCAAAGAACTTCCCATACGCGTAACACTCCATGTATTACATGTATGGCCCTCAAAAGTATGTATAGCCTATGTGATCCAGCAGAAGGATGAAGAAGTGAGGGCTCTGCCCTTACGCGAAAGAAGTAGTGCATTACACATAAGGGATGGTAAGGCATGGAAGCTTTACGCCCTTTACGTATAGGGAAATGGCAAAAGACAGCCCATTACGTGCATGGCCTGAGTATTACGCGTAATGAGGCCCAAAAAACTGAAGAGCCCAATTGCTGACTATTTAGGCGGAAAAATGCGATTTCACAAGGGTTGGACGATTTTTTACGGCAAAGGCATGTTTTAAAAGCTGGAAAACTCAGATTTTCAAGGTGGATCGAGATCTTCAAGAGCTTTTCGTGATTGAAGACCCATTCATCTAAATTTCTGTAATGACTATGAATTTTTCTATGTTGTTTTTATTTTCTGTTATGAGTAGATAAACCCCCCATTGCTAGGGGGTGACCCTAATTCTGAGTGTAATGATTTTACGTTGTTAATTTAATGATCGTTTGAATTCCACAATCTTAGATTTGTTCTTATTTATGGTCTTAATGCTTTATCTGTTGGACAATGAATTTCGAATTGGTTGAATGATTTAAGCTGGACAGCTATTGTTTGTTTATATGAATAAAAATATTTGATAATAAATATAACCTAAGACTAGGGATATTTTATCTCAATCGGACATTCTTGATCCTTGTGTACTTGATAGAAAACCTAATCTCATATGGACATAGTCATTAGGTTATTGTGTCATAATCTTCTCACTAAAGACTTAGGAGTAGATGTCTAAAAGAATCGGTAATCAAGTGTTGTGAGTTGTGTTATTGCATTGGAAAAGTGAAACTATTACATAAAGAATCACTCATTACCCCTAGCAATCCATTTATATACGTTTATCATTCAACTATTTTATATTTCATTGCATTTTAGTTATAATTTGACCAAACAAAACCAAATCCCCTAAGCTTTAGTTTAATTGAAATTATCTAAGAACTTTGTATCGTCAAGCAGTCCTTGAGTTCGATACTTAGAAATTTCCACTTTATTACTACAATAGGCAGAAATAGTACACTTGCTATTTTCCTATCACATGTAAAAGTGATAAAAAGGTCCGAAAAACCAATATGGCTGCATATTATCATCCCATCAAAATACAATTGTTCCATGTATCTCCGACTTCCAACATAGGTTGACAGTAAAGCGACTATTTTACCTTTGTTTTCCCCTTGAGTGTTTTCCCATTGTTCGGGACCAGACAGATTGAAGTACTTAGACACTCTAAGTTTTTTCCTATGCTTGCGGATATAATTTAATCTTTGGGACTCCATCATAGTAAATCCATCAACCAAAAATTGTTGAAACAACTGCCCTGACTTCAAAAGAGTGTGTGCTTCATTTTGAAGGTTTGAATCCTAAAAGCTAGCCATTCTCTATTGGTAAGCTTATTTTTCTTACCTTTTTTATTTCATTTAGATATCTGTGTAGAACACCAAGTCTAAAACCATCTTCCCCAAATGGAAACAGAAGCAGATATTGTAACGCAAGATAACTTGGATGAAACTCACTTATTCTTTTCAGCTTTCCGCTCTGTTTTTCAATAATGATATTCCTCTTAGAACATGTATCAACATCACCAACGATAAGTGCATCTACCTCAAAAATAGTCGGTTGGTTGTAGGTTCTTCCATCCTTTGATCTGTCAGCTATTAACTTCAACTTTAGATCAGGCACGGGTGTATCCTTTAATCTATCTGCAGCCATTCTAAATGATTTAGCGTGTGTGTTGAACTCATCCAGCATAGCTTTCAATTTGTTGATAGTTCCTGTAACAATATTGGGATTGTTACTGCAAAATAGAAATAGTTAGCATTCATAAAAAAAGAAACAAAAAAATTAATGTCATCATGCTCGGTAAGAACAGAATCAATACCCTATTTCTTAAATTCTATGTTGAATCTCATTGTCAGTTTCGTAAATATAAAGTTGTGTAAACTTAGGTGATTGTCCAGGCAAAGGTACTATGCTCCCAATTTTATGGAAAGACTGTCCATGTATTCTTATGTTAGGTGGTCCTCTACCATTTTGGAATCTATTGTCAAACTTCATTCCAGGAGAAGTAAATGCAAACATAATGTTGTATAATCTGCAATGTTGCTAGTAATTTTGATAGTCTACATCATTGTTATCAAACAAAAGATGTTTAAGTAATGGTGGTTGATGACACACAAATATGTGATATTTCTGGCTTGATATACATAAAATATTTCTCATACTTTAGTTTAAATTAAATTATTTTATAGGTATTATGCAGGTATTTTTCTATTTTTGCAGATATGCATTAAGCTGAACACTTTGGAAGAAATGAAGAAAAAAGAGGTGCAAAACTAGCAAAAAGGCCAAAGGAGAAGAAATGAGCTCAAGCCCATTAAGCATGTGAGCACGTGGCCCACCATGAAGAAGACCTTGACGATCGTCAAGGAGTCATATTGAACGTCACGCATTGAGAATGACCAAGTGACTATCGTCACTTGGACGTGACGAACATCACAAGGCCACTTTCCCCACTTTCTTCACATCCAATGGACATTAACGCATTCAGAGCTAATCCAACGACTACCTATATTATCTGACCCACTCAGTCAAAGCACCAGGGAACGTAACAAATTAATGGCCCTATTATTTCTCAAAGGAAGAAAAATTGTTCCTACATTCTCGAGAACAACTGATCACACAAGACTTATAAATAAAGCCTTGGACCATACGAGAAAGAGTTCTTCTTTTTGGGCAGAAACTTTGGAGATTTTATATTTACTTTGAGCGAATATTCCTTTCAGCATTATTTTATTTCCCATTTATTTCTATATTCCTTTCAGCATTATTTTCTTTGTACGGTTAAATATATTCTCCGATCGAAGCAAAGCCTACAATTTGTGCAGGAGTGCTTATATCTTCAGAATTATTACCAGGTTTATGTTTACGAATTCTTATTGCTTTTAATCAATATAATTATGTTTATTTTCATTTGTCTCTTAAATTATTCTGTGATTTGGTCTGATATTATGTTAGGCTAGAATTCTTATACTGGTATGTAAAGTCACTCAACCAAGGGAACGAGTAACTTAGTTGGGATTATTTTTACAACGAAACTTTCTTTTCTGGCCTAAGTTACTATTTTTAATCATTAAATTGTTTTGTTACGGAAGTAAAAAACAGATATAGGTTAGGGTCAACAAAGCGGAAGTTTGATATCTTTTAACCGGACAGTAGTAATTAGGCATTGGCTTAAAATACAGCGGAAGCACTTTAAAGTTAATTAAGATTTTATTTAGTATTCAAAAAGTGTTTTTAACTCCTGCGGGATGGCGGAAGTGTACGTTAGGACTTAACTGCATAGCCTAGATCAACAAAACGACAGTGTGAGACGAGGGTTTTTAAACTAAATAAGTTTTACTGAAAGCTGTTTTGAAAATATAAAGACACCCAACAGGTCGCTAGTTCCCGAGGTTCGACTATTGCATACTGGTAATTACGCTCATTGATTATTAAAAATCCAACTTAATTTAGTATTTAGTTTTCCCTACAACCCAATCAAATATTCATTAGCTTTAGATTTGCGAAGTAACAATAGAAGACGGTAGATCGATTCATCAGTCTCTGTGGTTCGATATCTTTTAAAACTACACGATAAGATTGTGCACTTGCAGTCCGAATCATTGGATACATAAGTATAATCCCGATCAAGTTTTTGGCGCCGTTGCCGGGGAGTGATTTAAGTCGATATCGCTACTCTTTTGTTACGCAGTAGAGACTAGAGCAAAAACCTCTCTTTTTCTTCTCTATCTCTTTTCTTTTCTTTTCTTATTTGTATGCCAAACACTCGTTCACAAGGCGAGCCGTTATACATACAAATCAACGATATTGAGCGTTATCTCAGACTTAAACGCCACATTCAAGAGTATCATCTCTTGCATAACACTCAACCTCGTGAATCACTCGAACCTCCTATTTCTCGACCAAC
This sequence comes from Vicia faba, assembly GCA_948472305.1. NCBI lineage: Eukaryota > Viridiplantae > Streptophyta > Magnoliopsida > Fabales > Fabaceae > Vicia > Vicia faba. Next base: position 227,860 of record CATIWC010000354.1, read on the forward strand.
CGAAGAAATGGCTGCCAATCCTGCTCTGCGCCCACTCAAATCCTACGCCATTCCCTCACAAGATGAACCGCACAATAGCATTGCTGCTCCTTCAATCGAGGCTCACAACTTTGAACTGAAACCTTCTTTGTTATCTTTCGTACAACAGAACCAGTTCTCTGGTGGGACAATGGAAGACCCTAATCTTCATCTATCAATATTTCTACAGTACGCAGATACAATTAAAAACAATGGGGTCAGTCAAGAGGCAATAAGACTTCGTCTCTTCCATTTTTCTCTAAGAGACAGATCAAGAGCTTGGCTCCAATCTCTACCCGCAAACTCAGTTACTACATGGGACGAGCTGAAGAAAGTCTTTCTTGCAAGGTATTTCCCGCCAAGCAAAACAGCTATGCTAAGATCTCAAATAAGCGATTTTAGACAAAAGGAGAATGAATCCCTTTTCGATGCTTGGGAACGATATAAGGATCTAATGAGACTATGCCCACATCATGGCTTGGAAGAATGGTTGATTATCCATACCTTTTATAATGGTCTCCTTTACAATACAAGATTGACGATAGACGCTGCCGCAGGTGGTGCACTTATGGACAAATCCTACACCGCTGCATATGCTCTAATAGAAAGTATGTCCCAAAACCACTATCAGTGGGGAAGTGAAAGAGGACATGCAGACAAAGGTACTGCAGAGAAAGCACCGACAAAAGGAGGCATGTATGAGATAAGTGACCTAGACAGTGTCCATGCTAAGGTAGATGCCCTCACCCTAAAGATAGATAATTTGACCGCAATACCTCCAGCCACCGTGGCTGCTATAACTCCCAATTGCGAAATATGCGGAGTACCTGGACATTTAGTTACCGAATGTAAGATATTGGCAGGAACTCCAACTAACCAAGTGAGTTATGCTCAAGGAAACCCTTACTCAAACACATACAACCCTGGATGGAAGAATCACCCAAATCTCTCATATAAAAACCCCAATGCGTTGTATGCTCCAAACCAAGCACCTGCCGTGCCACCTGGATATCAGAAACCTCCTGCAAATGCTCCTAGTGCGCCTAGAAAATCAAACTTAGAATTGATGATGGAGAACTTCATAGCTACCCAAGCACAAACAAACAAAGACGTCCAAAATCAGAACATACACACTAACGAGCAGATAAAACAATTAGCAAAAAAAATAGATGCTTTGGCCACCCACAATAAAATGTTAGAACCCCAAATCTCTCAAGTGGCTCAACAACGAGCACCTACAGCTACACCGGCTGATACATTTCCCGGTCAACCACAACCTAACCCGAGGGGCATGCTCATGCTATCATATTACGAAGTGGAACCGAGTTAGATGGACCACCTGACCCAAGACTGTCAAATCAAAGTATGTATCAAAGGTCTGAAACACCAACTGAGAAGGAGAATCAACCGGAGAAACCAGAGGAAGATGAAGAAGATAAAGGAGGAGAGGCCAAAGAAAAAGAAAAAGAAAAACCTTATGTGCTTCCACCGCCTTATAAACCTCAGATCCCATTTCCTGGTAGATTAGCCAAACCTAAGAATGTAGGGCAATTTAAAAAATTCGTAGAACTTCTAAAACAACTTAATATAACAATTCCTTTCATAGAATCCATAACTCAAATGCCCTCCTATGCCAAATTCCTCAAGGAAATCTTATCTAACAAGAAAAAGCTAGAAGATAACGAAACAGTCACGCTTACAGCAGAATGTAGCGCAATTATCCAAAACAAGATGCCTCATAAGCTGAAAGACCCTGGAAGCTTCTCTATACCATGTCATATAGGTAAGTTTGTCATAGACAAAGCCCTATGTGATTTAGGAGCCAGTATTAGCGTTATGCCTTTATCCATATGCAACAAACTGGAAATGGGTGAACTAAGACCAACAAAGATGTTTGTTCAATTGGCGGATCGCTCCATCAAATACCCAGTAGGAATCTTAGAAAACGTTCCTGTTCGGATAGGTCAATTCTACATCCCTACAGATTTCATAATCATGGACATTAGAGAAGACGAAAGTACACCTATCATCTTAGGAAGACTATTCCTAGCTACTACTGGAGCTATCATAGATGTAAAAAAGGGCAAACTAACCTTTGAAGTAGGTGAAGAGAAAGTCAAATTTATTCTGACACAATTTTTACAAGTGCCTGCCATAGATGACACATGTTATCTTGTAGACATCGTGGACGAATGCGTAAGAGAGATTGAATGGGAACTGATACCTTGTTCTGAAACCATGAAGATTCCCACACCTCTTATATTCGAAGATAACGAATGGTGTCCTGAATACCGAGACGATAATCTGAGTGAATGCTTAGCTCTGACACCCGTTCACATGCCTTGTCCAAGAAAACCAGCATTGGATCTTAAGCCATTACCTAAGACCCTTAGATATGAATTCCTTTACACCGAGTTAAAACGACCTGTAATTGTCAACGCGGACTTAGGACAACAAGAAACAGACAAATTATTACAAGTCTTAAGAAAATATCCATCCTCCTTGAGATACAACATTACAGATCTCAAAGGAATAAGTCCTTCCATTTGCATGCATCGTATTATGCTGGAAAATGACTGCAAATCTTCTAGAGAACATCAACGAAGAATTAATCCAATATGGAGCACCGTAGTTAAAGATGAAGTTAAAAAACTTCTGAACGCAGGAATCATATACCCAATCTCCGATAGTCAATGGGTAAGCCCAGTCCACTGTGTACCAAAGAAAGGTGGTATAACAGTAACAACAAACAAAGCAGGCGAAGCTGTAGCGGAACGAACTATAAGTGGAGCTAGAATGTGTATTGACTATAGGAAGCTAAACAAGGCCACTCGCAAGGACCATTTCCCTCTACCGTTCATTGATCAAATGCTTGAACGATTAGCTAAGCACTCTCATTACTGTTATCTAGACAGTTACTCAGGATTCTTTCAAATTCCTATTCACCCCGATGACCAAGAGAAAACAACATTCACATGTCCTTATGGAACTTTCGCCTACAGACGAATGTCGTTTGGATTATGCAATGCTCCCGCCACATTTCAGAGGTGCATGATGGCAATCTTTGCTGATTTCATAGACAACATCATGGAGGTCTTTATGGACGACTTCTCTGTATGTGGAGAGAGTTTTGAAGATTGTCTGATAAATTTAGAGAAAGCTTTGGAGAGATGCGTAAAAGTTAACCTCGTTCTGAATTGGGAAAAGTGCCACTTTATGGTCAAACAAGGAATCATACTAGGACACGTTGTGTCTGAAAAGAGGATTGAAGTCGATAAAGCTAAGATCGAAGTCATAGAAAACTTGCAACCCCCTAAAACAGTAAGAGAAATACACAGTTTCTTAGGACACGCCGGTTTCTACCGACGATTCATAAAAGATTTCTCGCAAATATCAAAACCTCTAACCACCCTCCTAATGAAAGACGTTGAATTCGATTTCGATGACAAATGCCTAAAAGCATTTAACCAATTAAAAACAGCTCTTGTATCCGCACCAATCATGCAACCACCTAATTGGAGACTTCCATTTGAAATCATGTGCGACGCAAGTGATTACGCCGTAGGTGCAGTCCTGGGACAACGAAGAGATAAGAAGCTTCATGCGATATACTATGCTAGTAGAACCTTGGACCCTGCACAGATGAATTACGCAACAACGGAAAAAGAACTTTTAGCCGAAATCTTTGTACTAGACAAATTTCGCTCCTACCTAGTAGGTGCAAAAATAATCATTTATACAGACCACGCAGCTATTAGATATCTCTTAACCAAGCAAGATTCAAAGCCGAGACTTTTGAGATGGATTCTGCTTCTACAAGAGTTCGATTTAGAAATTAAAGACAAGAAAGGTACCGAGAACGTAGTAGCCGACCATTTATCCCGAATGGAAAGGCTGACACCAGAAGAAGTACCCATTAACAATGACTTCCCGTATGAACGTCTGCTAGCTCAGATGGACTTAGGAGATGCCAGCGAAGAACCACCTGAATCAAATCCAAATCAACTACTTTTAGAACTTAACACACACGTTAGCCGTGATTCACAAGAAAGCCAAATAAATAATGATATAAACGAAACCGTGGTCTTTGTCCGAACTAATCAAACCCTACCATGGTATGCGGACATAGCAAATTACTTGGCTGCCAAAATCCTACCCCCTGATATGACTTATCAACAGAAAAAAAATTCTTTCACGATTTGAAACATTACTTTTGGGATGAACCTTTACTATTCAAGAGAAGTGCTGACGGTATTTTTCGACGATGCATCCCGAAAAATGAAATTGAAAGCATTATTTCTCATTGTCATGATGCCCCTTACGGAGGACATGTAAACACATCAAAGACATGTGCCAAAATTTTGCAGTCTGGCTTCTACTGGCCAAATTTGTGGAAAGATGTGCACATAGCCATCCTCAACTGCGACCGATGCCAACGCACCAGAAATATATCCAGACGCGATGAGATGCCTCAGACTGGCATTCTACAAGTCGAAGTCTTTGATGTATGGGGAATAGACTTCATGGGACCATTTCCGTCCTCATTCGGCAACAAATATATACTCGTGGCTGTAGATTACGTTTCGAAATGGATCGAAGCAATAGCTTCTCCAACAAACGATACTAGAGTCGTGATTAAACTCTTCAAAACCATTATATTCCCAAGGTTTAGTGTACCCAAGCAAGTCATAAGCGACGGTGGCTCCCACTTCATATCAAGAATCTTCGATAAACTCCTAACCAAATATGGGGTGAAACACCGCATAGCAACACCATACCACCCCCAGACAAGCGGACAGGTGGAAGTCTCAAATCGAGAAATAAAACAAATATTGGAAAAAATTGTTGCCATGTCAAGAAAGGATTGGTCGGCTAAGTTACCTGAAGCATTATGGGCCTACAGAACGGCGTTCAAGACACCAATAGGTACAACACCCTTTAAACTCATCTATGGAAAATCATGCCACCTGCCAGTGGAAATTGAACACAAAGCTTACTGGGCAATTAAAACTTTAAACCTAAGCTACACTGCGGCAGGTGAGAAAAGGATCCTCGACATAAATGAATTAGAAGAACTAAGATTAGACGCATATGAAAATGCGAGGATCTACAAAGAAAGGACGAAAAAGTGGCACGACAAACGAATCTCAAGGAAGGAATTCAATGAAGTCGATGTAGTTCTCCTATTCAACTCTCGTCTAAAACTTTTTCCTGGGAAACTCCGTTCACGATGGTCTGGACCATTCGAAGTGACCAAAGTTTTCCCCAGTGGTGCCATAGAGATTAAAGGAAAATCCACAAACCCGTTCTTAGTAAATGGCCAACGTCTAAAACATTATTACAGCATTGAAAATAAGGACTACACCGCGAGCTTAACACTACTAGAGATACCACCCGAATTAGGAAACTAATTCACGTCTAAAAACATTGTCAAGCTAACGACATTAAACAAGCGTTGTGTGGGAGGAAACCCACAAGTTTTTTCATTTACTTTCTTTCAAATCTCTTTATATTTTTATTTTTTATTTTTTTGCATTTTGATTATTACTTTCCGATTTTTCCTTTTCCTTATTTCTCCCACTTCATATTTTATTTATTTGCATTCTTCTTTTACAAATTTTAGTACCGACTCACAAGAACTTACAAGATAAACTCATTTATGGATACCATCATCTTCGCCACGGAGGCCCAGCAGAGGCGGTATGAGATTCTGGCTCAGCGCCAGATGAGCATGACTACTTATGTGCATGATCCCATGTTGACAGCTTTAGGCATCAGGGAGAGTGTATATTTCTTGTTCAACCAGATAGGATGGGAAGGGTTCCTTGCCCATAAACACCCTACACATCAACGCCTCACCTTAGAGTTCTTGATCTCACTCATTTATAAACCCACCCAAGGCCTAGGGCGTAGTAGGGGACAGATGTCCTTTAGATTATTTGGTTTCACCCACCAGTTTACAGTTCGTAGTCTAGCTGAGCTACTAGGATTCCCTAGTTCTTTAGATGCCTACATGGAAACCCAGGAGGATGACTACCTTAATTTTGAACTTAACCACTTTTAGAGGGACATAGCGGGCCAATACCCTGAAGACCTTAACCACCTTGATGCGACTGAGATCCATAACCCTGCAATTAGGTATTTCCATCACATATTAGCTTTCACCCTTTTTGGAAAACCTATAAATAAACTCTCAGTTTCTAGGGATGAGTTATTCATTATTTACTGTGCTTTTCAATCCAGACCAGTCATTGGTGCATCATTTTATGATCGCCAACATGTTAGATATAGCTCAGTGTACCCATGGCCCCATCTGTGTCGGCGGGCTAGTCACTATGATAGCCGAGGCCTTATCCCTACAGTCATCTTTATCACGCCGTACGCCAGATACTATACCATGGATATCCCTTTCTGTTTTAACATACCTTTGATTGGTAACCTCAACCCACCTCACTTTCAGCTGCTAGTCCGAAATGACCTTGTCTATTACTTCCACTTGCCTAGCCCTGAGAACACAAGTGTCTATACTAATAAAAACTGGCTATATAACCTAGAAAAGACAGATGAACATGACCCTGAGAGGGAGGAGAGCGACCCGTCCACACCTACCGGTTACCATGACTATACACCATCAGAATACCCTACACTTCCCCTTGTTACCGAAGCTGTTGACGTCTCTATGGTTGATCATACACATGTTATCACGACACTACAGACAGATGTTACTACACTCCGAGGAGAGCTCGCCACCGTTAAAAATCATGTCAGCACACTTCAGCGTGACTTCTTTCATTTCATGGATGTCGTCACAGAGCAGTTTGATCATATTTATCAGCATCTGCATGCTACTGCCCCACCTCCAGGATGTCCTAGTGCTCGATAGTTTTGTTTTTGTGCCGCCCCAGTGAGGACATTGTTTTTTCTCAATATGGGGGGGTTTCATTATTATTTTTAATAATCATTATTACTTTATACTCATATATTTCGAATATTTTGTTACTTTCGGTTCTAAAATTTCGATTATCTATTTATTTTCATTCACAAATTTCGATTATCTATTTATCTATTCATTTCATATCTATTTTTTTTCATTCACAGTATTTATTTATTTTCATTTCATACTATGCAATTTCAATTATTATTGTTATTTATTTCACAATATTTGTTTCTTATTTATTTACCATATTATTCTTCCAATTCTACTATGTGCCACTAAATATCCCTTGCAAAAATACTACTCAAAGTATATGAATTAATTAATTAATGGAACCACGCTTCACTGCACGCGGTCAAACAAAGACATGCACGCATCACTACACCCTGACGGACGTCAGGAAGCATGTGACGAACGTCAGAGATTGCCCCTTTGACTCTGACGAATGTCAGAGAGCGCGTGACGAGCGGCAGAGCTTGTCTCCCACGTTTTCTCTTCCCGTGACCGTTGAACAACATTGAAACTTGTACGAAATTTTGTTTTAAAACCCCCACTACCCCATTTACTCCATTCATCCATAACTTCCATAACCTCTCATATTCAAAATTCTCCCATAAACCTCATTAAATTTCCTACTCAATAAAACCAATATAAACCTCTCTTCCATCCTTAGTTTCATCACTACCACCCACCTTCCATCTCTTTATCACAAATACATTTTTTCTATCAAGTTCAAAATCATGGCCGCCCAAAGGAATCCACCAAACCAACCCGAACCCGACATGCGACATCTCGTGCTCCGACAAGGAGAAGTAGGTGAACTTCAAAAGGAAAGGTACATAAAATTCCATCGTCGAGGGCTAACATCCACGAGGTTCGTCGACAACAACTGCTTGCAAGAATTGGGGTTGCAAACCCATATGCAAGGCTTGCTGAACAAAGCTGGCCTGAGCTTTATTAGCACGATGAACACACCAACTTACGAAGCTCTCACGTTGGAATTCTTGAGTTCCTACGCCTATCACACTCGCGATGATGCCAACGCACACCTAACGGGAGCCGCTCAATTTCGGATGTTCAACCGAGAGTACACACTCAGCCATGAAAATTTGAGCGACATATTCATTTTCCTCGTGGGAATAATGTGCAATATCGCATTCCCCCGGAATTGGATTGGAATGGAAGTGCATACGCACTATGGGAGAGAATAACCGGTGAACCAAATGTTAATCCCGAAGCACGTTACACCCCTCACATCCACAACCCAAACATTCGCTTCTTACACCGCGTTATGGCAAACACAGTATTTGGAAGGGCAAACAACAACAAAGTCAACACTAAAGAATTATATGCTCTTCACTGTACCTTTTCACAAAACCTCTATCTTAATCCTGTTACTTTAATGATGGACCACATTCAAAACCTCTTTACAAGAGACGGGACTACGCCTTTCTGTATCGGAGGCATTGTCACCACAATCGCAGTTCACCTGAACTGGGGGGAAAGGATTCAACTCCTACCTCCGCTGCCAGCAGTTTATATGGATATTGATAACTGTAGAGCTGGCCGCCTAATCAAAGTGTGAGAAGCTGGAGGGTACTATCTAATGGTTAAGAATGCAAAAGTTCGTAGCGTGATCATGCCGAATCACAATCGTACTAATTTGGGTAATCTAGATAACTGGCTTTACAACCTGAATGCCCCAGAACCCGGAGAAAATGAGCAAGGAAATCAAGGTGAGGCCAACAACGCTGTCGCTGACGAAATCGAAGAAGAATTAGAGCAGCAAGAGCCCCAACCACAACAAGCCAACAATCCTGCCACCATCGATGCAATCTATGCCGTAATAATGCAGCAAAACTAGTTGTCCACTCAACGCTACCAGAGCCTCGAGACGCGCCAAATTGAGATGATGACTCTCATGCAACAAATGCAGAGAGACCAAAACGACTACACTCACAGGCATGATCAAAGTATGCTAGAATTCACCACAGGAATGACGAAAGATATGCGATCCTTAACACTTCGTGTTGACGACTTGCATAACATCATATCTCAGAGAGACGGAGGCGAATCTTCCGGACACGGTGAGCAAGCACGTCGAAGAGAGAGGACACGTGGACGATTCTGAAGACAAGAGGAGGAAGAATGATTATCCAGTTTCCATTTCCCCTTTCCATCTTCTGTCAATACATTGAGGACAATGTATGATTCAAGTATGGGGGAGGAAGTATTTCCCTTTTCCTAGTAATTTTTATTTTTTTTCTTTGTAATTTCCCTTTCGTTATCTTGATTTCAATAAAAAAAATTTTATCAAGTTATCTATTAAAGCAATGTGTGTTCTTTTAGACTCCCCTTTCTTTTTGAGCCCTATAAAAAAAATTTGACTCACTCGACAAGTACATAGACTGCAAGATCTTTAATCGTCAGGAATTGGGGCAAGATTAAGCGAAATTTCTACCGTCTAGACACTCTACAACCCCAGAGTATGATAGATCAGTTCAAGTACCTGTTATTCCAACATCCTGAGTTTAGTCTTTGTAGTAACCCTGAGTAGTTTATATTAGCAGTCAGCATCGTCTTAAACACAAACTACACAGGAAGTCGATGAATATAAGTAGATGATATAATATTTCAGCAAAATGTTGCAAGGAAACACACCAATTAAATTGGACGATCCTTACCCGGTCGCCTAATCCAAAGGATGTAAACCTTACAAAGTAACATGAAAATTCATTTGGTGGATGGTTCAGGAGCATCTGGTACTGAACTCGGTAGGGCCGATTACGGTTTGATCCCCCGCATCCAACCATTGAATTGAAAAAGGTTGCCATATTACTGTGCCAGAAACCTCTAAAGTTTAAAAGGATCATAACCACTAACTGACTGTTCTGCTATGTGCGTGTAAAGATAAAGGGCTTAATGTGTTTGCGCTAGAATGAAAAGGGTAAAACAAGACAAATACTCGAGGTAGGCTATGATAGGACCTGTAACTAGTTTACGTAAAATAGGACTGTCTAGTGTCATTGACGTAGTAATGGAGCATGAATCGAGCCATCGATTTTCTGACAAAAACATAATGCAGCTATATATTAGTTGATCTGAGTCATAACCATGCATCGTACTTAGCATTTGCTTGAGGACAAGCAAAGTTTAAGTATGGGGGAGTTTGATGACACACAAATATGTGATATTTCTGGCTTGATATACACAAAATATTTCTCATACTTTAGTTTAAATTAAATTATTTTATAGGTATTATGCAGATATTTTTCTATTTTTGCAGATATGCATTAAGCTGAACACTTTGGAAGAAATGAAGAAAAAAGAGGTGCAAAACTAGCAAAAAAGCCAAAGGAGAAGAAATGAGCTCAAGCCCATTAAGCATGTGAGCACGTGGCCCACCATGAAGAAGACCTTGACGATCATCAAGGAGTCATGTCGAACGTCACGCATTAAGAATGACCAAGTGACTATCGTCACTTGGACGTGACGAATGTCACAAGGCCACTTTCCCCACTTTCTTTGCATCCAACGGACAGAAACGCATTCAGAGCTAGTCCAACGACTACCTATATTATCTGACCCACTTAGTCAAAGCACCAGCGAACAAAACAAATTAATGGCCCTATTATTTCTCAAAGGAAGAAAAACTGTTCCTACATTCTCGAGAACAACTGATCACACAAGACTTATAAATAAAGCCTTGGACCATACGAGAAAGAGTTCTTCTTTTTGGGCAGAAACTTTGGAGATTTTATATTTACTTTGAGCGAATATTCCTTTCAGCATTATTTTATTTCCCATTTATATCTATATTCCTTCCAGCATTATTTTCTTTGTACGGTTAAATATATTCTCCGATCGAAGCAAAGCCTACAATTTGTGCAGGAGTGCTTATATCTTCAGAATTATTACTAGGTTTATGTTTACGAATTCTTATTTCTTTTAATCAATATAATTATGTTTATTTTCGTTTGTCTCTTAAATTATTCTGTGATTTGGTCTGATACTATGTTAGGCTAGAATTCTTATACCGGTATGTAAAGTCACTCAACCAAGGGAACGAGTAACTTAGTTGGGATTATTTTTACTATGAAACTTTCTTTTCTGGCCTAAGTTACTATTTTTAATCATTAAATTGTTTTGTTACGGAAGTAAAAAATAGATAGAGGTTAGGGTCAACAAAGCGGAAGTTTGAGATCTTTTAACTGGACAGTAGTAATTAGGCATTGGCTTAAAATACAGCGGAAGCACTTTAAAGTTGATTAAGATTTTATTTAGTTTTCAAAAAGTGTTTTTAACTCCTGCGGGATGGCGGAAGCGTACGTTAGGACTTAACTGCATAGCCTAGATCAACAAAACGACAGTGTGAGACGAGGGTTTTTAAACTAAATAAGTTTTACTGAAAGCTGTTTTGAAAATATAAAGACACCCAACAGGTCGCTAGTTCCCGAGGTTCGACTATTGCATACTGGTAATTACGCTCATTGATTATTAAAAATCCAACTTAATTTAGTATTTAGTTTTCCCTACAACCCAATCAAATATTCATTAGCTTTAGATTTGCAAAGTAACAATAGAAGACGGTAGATCAATTCATCAGTCTCTGTGGTTCGATATCTTTTAAAACTACATGATAAGACTGTGCACTTGCAGTCCGAATCATTGGATACATAAGTATAATCCCGATCAGTGGTGGTATTTTCAAAAGTGGTAACACAACTTTCCCATTTACACAACATAAATGGAACTTGGGAACTGCACTATGTTTTCATTTATCTGTCTTTTCTTGATACCACGTTACTGCTTCACAATGGGTGCATTCAATTACAGGATCACCAATGTCTGAATAACCTAAATAAATCAAAGATAACGTAACATATCATGTAAAAAATAGGAAGTTTAAGTATCTTTAATTGGTCTTTTTAAAATTTAAGAATCGTGTAACTACTAATAAAATATTAAGATATCGACGCGTACCAGAGTTGGGACAATAAACCGGTGTAGAAGTGCTATCAAAGTATTGATCATCATCTGAACATGAAGATGTGTCATCGTCAGCCTTTTTATTTATGAATTCGCATGAACTATCACTGAAATATTCATCTGTTGAACATTCTTCATCTGACACATCACTTCTAATGTTAGCACTTATAGTAGAAATGTTAGCATTTGTAGTAGATGGTAAATGATTTATGGATGAAGAGGCAACTCCATGATCAATGTTTGAAAAGGAATTGAAAATATTTGCATCAACCGACCAAATGACACCAACACTCAACTATATTTTAGATGAATATATGTATCTACTTGACTGTGCATGTATATTATTGTACCTTTGATTATACGATGAGGATGTTATTCCACATAGAGTCGTATCTGAATTTTCGGTGAGTGTAGAATGGTTCAACACATCACCACCATTAGTGTTGACAATATTGTCGTCATGTATACTTGACACATTAGCCTTATGTCTAATAACTCGCATCCTTCTCTGCCTTGCACACACAGATGAATGTTGTGGGGACAAATAATTAAAAGTAATGTTAGATTTGGAGCTTCCTAATACAGATGTTAGTGTCTTGAGATTAGATATTTAAGAAGAGGCGGAATATCGATTCTCACAACCAAAATGCTTATGGAGATTGGATGACACGTCATGATTCACACCCACGTTCAATCTATGTGCATTTTCCAGAACAGTTCCAATTAGATTTGAACTGAAATTCTGCTTCGTCACATTTAAAAATAAAAAAGTAATATTGGATAGAGGTGTTCTGAAAGGATTTTTGGCAGGACTACTCATGTTAATAAAATATAAGTTGCAGTTCATATTGATTTATCAACTCGGTTCCTCTTAGATCTTCTATCTTTTATAATTTGCTTCCTTTTGCTTCTTGTCAAGGTTGCTAATGTTTTCCTGTCCAGAATATGTGAATTTATCTTAGTTGAATAACAGACTAACCAAAAATTGAGCATGTAAAATCAGGCATTGAAACAGTCAATAACTAATACAGTTTGCAAGCTCATTATGTATATGTAGTTTTTACTGATATGAACAAAAATGAACCAATTTGTTTGTTATTGGTTCAATGTAAATGTAACAACTTCTCTCTCATGATGTTAATTAATAAATTAAATTTTCTGAATAGATTAACCATAGTATTTATAAAAAAAAATTAGCACGACTTTGGAAAATGTAAGGACCTTTACATACAATTAAAGTTAAACATTATAATATGATGCATGTTGGAAAGTGAACAAAATTTATTATTCAATGAGTTAAGAGGTAATACATGCATGTGGTACACATTGAGATATTCCCATCATCATTACAATTAACGCAAGCTTAAATATATAAGTAATTCTTTGTTTCCATAGTTATAATTATAATATATAATAAACTTTATTACTTTTTAAGAAAATGAAAAAAGCTGGAGTTAATAGTAGTTACCAAAGTGTAATAATGCATATGTTGAAAACTTAAATGAAAAGGGAATACTGCTGCAGTAAAAAAAATGTTTGTGGGTTGTAATGCATGACACGGTATACCAAGAAATATAATAGGGATGGTCTAAATATTTTTTGCATTAGTAGGTAGTGTGACATCAAATCAAATAAAGACCTTTAACCATTCTTAGAAGTAACATATTCATGTCTTTAATTCTATTTATAGGAGAACTTGTGTATGATATGCTTGCATTGTATTGGATTCGTTCACTTGGAGTTGAACAAATCTCTCTCCATATCAAAAGGTTTTCTAAGAGAAATGTGTTTCATTTGTTCTCCAAACATGAGTGGGTAAGTCTCAATTTCTGATCTTACAAACCATTTTTCCTGTGTTATTAATATGGTTGCATGCAATCGTTTGAAGTAGTATTATAGTCATTCATGATCTGTGATTACTGGACAGATTTGTGCCACTAAACACCTCTCAACTTTATGATATGCTATCCAACATTATGGAAGAGCCAGAGACTGAGTTACATGAGAAAGCAAGGAACGAAGTAGTGTTGTTTCATGAAAACAATACTGCAAGGAACGAAGTAAAAAAAGGAGATCATCATTGGAGAACCTTCAAAATCGACTGGAAGTGGGGAGAGTTGAAGGAAGAGATGACATGGTTAAAATAGATAAGCAAAGTTGGAAAGAAGGGGAATCAAGTTTTTGTAATTAATATCCTTAACTATATGAGTCAGTCAATTACATTTTGTATAATTTAGATTTTTAGATACTGACTGTATGTGTTCTGACATGCAGTATTTTCCAGCTAACGTGATAGAAAATTGCCTTCGTTCCGACATTAGCTCGTGCCTTGTTAGGGATTTCCACACTGGCGAGTACTATTCATGCAAGATAATGAAATCTAACAGGAAATATATGGAAATGTACTTGGGAAAAGGGTGGTATTCGTATGCTAAGGGGGAAAACTAAAGGTGGGAGATACGCTTGCATGCACTTACAATTCATATAAGGAAATCCTATTTGTGAGGTTGTACCAAAAAAGTGAAATTCGGATAAAAGAGTGAAGTGGATATTATGTATGTTTGGGCTGGAAAAAATTAGGAGTTTTATACCAAGTTGGGAACAATGTCATGTTCTATGTTTAGTTCTGGGAATCATATTATGTTTATGTTTATCTTTGTTACATGTTTTGTTAACACTTTGCTATTAGGGATGCACCGTTTATGTAATGTGTTTCTTTAATTTGCTGTTAGCATCTAAGTGGATTAATCTACTAAGTATAATAGTGTATCACTTCATTTTGCAAAATGTATTTCACAAGTTTGGTGTTATTGTAGTTAATAGTATAATAGTGTATGTTTCCAACAATTGCTTGCTTCATATAGTTTTATCATCTTCTTACCATATATCACGTAAGACGTCCAAATAAATAACAATTACATTAACTGGATATTGTGGAAGATATAAAAACATATTATATTTGGAGGCAAATGATTGTATGTACCTGCTTCTTCATTGAATTGCATGAAGTCAAATAAATGACTATTCATTTTGAAGGTTTTTGTAGTCAAGTATAAGATTTAAAGGTTTTAGGCCTGTAATGAACGATAAAATGAAAGTTTTATGGATTCTGACATATCAAGAGAATACTGAAACCATATAGAGATAGCATATATGAAAAAGAGAATTATTTAAGAAGTTTAAATAATGTAGAAACTGATTATTTTCTGACACCATTAAAAACATAATATAAACAATGAATTCAAATCTATATTGAAGTTGATGAAACAACATCAGTTATTAAGTATATTAAAAACAGGTTTTGCATTGGTTCGGGACGCATACTACTAAAATTATGTGACACTAATAGACAAAGGTATACTTGGTGCACATCACGATATAACATTCAAAATAATTAACCAAAATATAAGATGGAGTTCGACAATCCTCATTCAAGGATATTAAAGAGATCAAACTGGAATTTTTTGAGACGGATCCAAAGTATTCAAGGCAAGAAACTATAAACAATCGGATTGGTTTCTTCAAAACTAACAATAACTTAACATAACATAAATGTGAATATAACTACTTATCCTTCTTTATATCCTTAATTAACTTGGTTGAAGAAAGTTGGACACTCTCAATATCTTCAACAACATCAGGTAAAGTCCTTTTTGATGGTTTGAATTTCCAACAGCAAGGTCATAATCGGCATATGCAGATAAAGGTTCTTGCTGGCAATATGGATATAATATATCAGCATTAGACAATGTATGGAGATTTCTGTTTTATATAGAGGGCACAAGTTTGAATTAATAAATTACAGTAAAGGATATTTATTCATCTTGATATGAAGGCTCCATTGATAGAAGCTTTGAAGTAGGCTTCCAAGATAAAATAATATCACTCCAAATGAATAAGGAGTGATCAGCCATGATATTTTTGTGTTTACACTGAGATTACCTCTTCCGAGCTGAAACTCCCTCTAACTCTCTTACGGAAATCTTCATCAACGTTGCAACTAATGACAGAAAGTCGGCCTTTGTTAGGCTAAAAAACAACCCTAATAGCCCATTCCTGCTTTAGAATTGCATCAAGTGCATAAGGGAAATCAAGAGGATCATCTTCACCGGCCTACATAAACACAATTAACTGTATTACACAGTTTTTTAAAAAGAATAAAACTTAATAAGGTGTCATTATATACCTCTATCAATTCATTTTTCATTTGAAGAGCAGACTTCCCAATCAACATGACGCAATCTCTGTCCCAAAAAATGAATTTGGCCTTGTATTTATCGTCAACAGCCAAAACTTCGAGTTTATATCTATAAGAAAATCATAAACCATGAATGTAATGCCACCAAAAATTGAACAACATAAGTCCTAAATAGAGATACAGATAATACCTTGGTACAGGCTCTGGACTAATGTGTTTGGAATAACAAACCAGCTTTCCACCCTGCAGTGACACACTTTTTGTGCAACCAACACATCCATCATAATACCAGCCTGACTGTCCAACCTCAAATTTGTCCAAAGTTGCAACAGTAACATATATAGTCTCTTGATAAAATGATGAAACCCATAGTTATTTTGATATGATTCTTAATCATAATGTGATTATACAATGAAACATGTATTACATGTTGTAGAGTTGTTATTTCAGCAAGACTTAGAATTTTTGCCTTCCACGCAAACTTATCGAACTTGGAATAGTATGAGTTTTGTGTTGTGTCCACTTGAAGACTTGATTAAGATAATAATGGCAATTCAAACTGCAGACTGCATGAAATATAAGACAAATGTTCATAATCAGTTTGACGCGTAATGCGTTAACAAAAAGATATGATACAACAGGATAAATAAAATGAGTTCAGTCAACACCTGTCTCTGAGTTTGCTAACTTCCTCAAGGGTAACATCATTAATCAGCAACTTTGTGTCGTTCCAAGCATTGGATATGTTTAAAGGAAACCCTCCTGCAAGTTTTAGTCATTCTTTAGAACATACAGCTGTATAGAACATAAGGATAATATTTGATGTTACATAATTTTGGATTCGCATTTGGTCAAAAAGCAAATGAAAATTAAGTGTCAAACCTTGAGCCTCCTTAATCCTGGCATTAATCAGAAAAACAACTATATTACCATCTTCCTTATGACTTTTATAATAATCGTGAAATTGTATGGCAAGATGACCCCAAAGAGTACATTATACTTCAGATCTGTTGTTTTGTCAAACATATTAACATTATTAATATGATGAAGTTGGTTTACTTAATGCAATAATATTATATAAAAAGGACATGAAGCATACCTATTATCAGTAATTGAAAACCCGACTTTGCTCTTGTTGTTATCAGTATTGATTTGAGTTTGAGAAATCTTGGTCACTCCTCCAAGAATATCTACAATAATTCATGTGTTATATACTATATAGATTTATAGACGTTTAGAAACAAAAACTCTATTAATTAAACTAAAAGTCACTAATAACATACCAACCAAAACATTAGACTAGAATTTTCCTTCAACAATGACATCCAAATGAAGAATGTTCGGGTAATTCATAGGAATATCGGGGAGTTCTTCCTTCTTAACATAAGTTGAGCCATAAAATACCAACTTAAAACTATGAGTAGTCGACTTAAAAGAGAAATCATTGTTTAACACTTTGAAATTCTGCATTATATATGAACATCCAGCCGCGAGATGTTCTTTGAATTTGGAAACCAAGAAGGGTGGCACAATGACTTGAATTGTATCTAACTACAATAAACGAACATACAAAGTTAGTATTACAGACATCAGCATTGCAAGTACAAATTAATAACGGCCAGACTGCCAAAATACCTTAGAATCAACCAAAATCATCACGATGTGTTCCTTTTTCGATGCACTCGTCACAGTCCACAAATGTTTGCACCTAACAGCAATCTTCCATAAATCCTTTGACTCATTGATATCCTTTACTGCTTCAATTGGGCGAGCCATAGATGATGATATATCCTGTAACAACAATATGACAAAATTAGAACCAAAATATAAGTTGAAACGAACGCATAAAACTGTAACAACAACATGAAAGCATTTACCATAATCAGAATAAAAGAACCGTATCAACAACTGCAAAATAGAAATTGAAATTTTCGAATGTGCAACAACCAAATATTCTTCAATCATCTTCTGAAATTTTCATTAGCTTCAACAGGAATTTAACCTAATCCATGATATTGGGGTTGAAACCATCATATTAACAAAACAAAATCCATGGATTTGGGGTTGAATTCGATAGGATTTGTGACACAAACAAAAATAGGGAATCGAGAAATGTCATAGATTGGTGTTGACTACCTGAGTATTGCGAACACTTGAAGATTGGAGAAAGGATAGATTGAGTTTTGGAGAAATACAAGGGAGGATATTTATGGTTGAGTTGGGAGGAAACGGAAGCTGAAAGGGTGGATTTCTCCATTGTTCAGAGTTGTGGTGTTGATGGCTGCTATCAATACACTTGCATTTGAATTGCAAGAGTTATGCAATGTGGCCTCCTCGTTTGCAAGATAGCCCTAATTGTACACAAACAATACTATTGCGCCTCCTGATATTTAATAAATGTAATTAAGTTTTTGAACAAATAAATTAATTATAATATGAAATTAGTGATTAAATAATTAATGATTAATGATTAAAAAATAAAAAATGATGGGAAAATCTATTATATTGACACATCAACAACATTAAATATCAAAATAATATAATAATAAAAGTAGATCAAAAAGACTAATGTGTCCTTAATGATTAATTTAAAAATTAATTGTAATTAGAACACATCTATTAGATTGCAGATACTTTAAAATTTATATATTAATAATAGATTAACAAATGATAAAAGACCGAGACTTTTTCCTACTTGCCACCTCACACACTTCACATTTTTTAGAAAATTGTTTCAAAATTCAAAATTTACAAATTAGTTTTTCCTTCATATGGAGTATTTTTATCCCCGTCTATTAACCACAATTATCTGCTTCTTTGGAATCAAATGGCTTCCTCATTATCGAGGAGCTCAACATACCTATATCCATCTCTCTATACTGCTTTATAGTCTCCTCCTTTCCCCTATGATTCAGATTAGATGCTTTTTCATCTTCAACAACTCATTCCTCTTTTCATTGGATCTAAATTTCTTGAATTCACTATCTAAGGCTTGCATCTCTATTAATTTCCTTTCATAGTTGCTTCTTTTTTTTTTTCTAAGCCTCTCTAATTATCCGTTCACATGTTTCTTTAGTAGCCCACTTGAATCGGGGATAATTTATTAATAAATGATTCATTGTCCACTATTAGACCATGTGAAGGGTGTCCAATGTACCTTAGATCGCGAAGTTCATAGGATTCAAATGTTTCTCAATCCATGTGAATACAAACTTTTAATTTACTACATGATGACAATTTAGTACATATACTAAAATATACATTAAGGATAAAAATATATAAATTTAAATGTGTGCTCTCGAAGTACTAAGTTCGTACTACCCACATATTAAATTATTATGTTTTCAAAAATTTTATGTTTTGCAAAACTTCTTTTAAAAATATCTTGATTTGGGAAAACTTTTTGAAAATCAAAATTTAATCAATTATAATGCTTACTTAATTGATTATACAACAAAAAAAATTTGCTAGGTCTAATCTGTTGAAAGAATAATCCAACTACATTGATCAATGACTGTAATAAAAAATAAGGACTGATTGGTTAGTTTGTTAGATAACCAATTATAGTTAGTTTTCTAATAGTTTGTTATATTGCTTTAAATAGCAAGTCTGATTGTAATAGTTAGTTAGAATAGAAAATAAAGAATTACTCATTCTTCCCAATCTCTGAGTTCTCTCTCTTTATTCTTCTCTCCCTGTTCCAACAAACTGGTATCTAGAGCAAGAGTTTCGAAGGGGCCTGAGGAAAAATTGAAGGAGACGAAGCTGTGAGTCTGTGCAATTGTGATCCGTAGCCATGAGTAGTGCCCATGGAAACCTTCCCACCACATTGTCCGTTCTTACTGAGAAGAATTGGGAACGATGGAGCATCCAAATGAAGGTGCTGTTTGGGTTTCAGGACATCCAAGAAGTGGTGGAATCTGGGATTCCAGCGTTGGCAACCGGAGTTAGTGATGCACAGAAAGAAGCGAACAAGGAGGCGAAGAAGAAGGACTGCAAGGCGATGTTTCTTCTTCATCAATGCGTGGACGATGCGCATTTTGAAAAGATCTCCAAGGCAACCAGTGCAAAGGAAGCTTGGGATATCATTCAACGATGTCACGCCGGAGGGGAGAAGGTGAAGAAGGTTCGCTTGCAATCTTTACGCAAGCAATATGAGAGCTTGCACATGGAGGAGAACGACACGATTGGAGCGTATTTCACCAAGATTCTCACACTGATCAATCAGATGAAAGGGTGTGGTGAAACGATCACAGATTTGATGGTGATTGAGAAAATCTTGCGATCTTTACCGGTGAAATTTGATTACATAGTAGTGGCGATCGAGGAATCCAAAGATTTGGAGAAGGTGAAGCTTGAGGAACTGCAAAGTTCGTTGGAGGCTCATGAATTACGTCTTCAAGATCGAGTGGCTGAGAGGAATCACCAAGATCAAGCGTTGAAGGCTTGGACATCGAAGAAGGCGTATGATGAGAAACGCAAAGGCAAATGGAAAAGCAAAGGCAAGGCCAAAGGGGAATCTTGGTCTTCTTCAAGAGATGATGATCATAAAAGTGGTTCTTCAAAGCAACGTGGTGGTCATGAGAGGAATTCTGGAAAGAATCAAAGGGTGGACAAGAAGAAAGCTGAATGCTACAATTGCAGGAAGATTGGTCATTTTGCACGAGAATGTCCAAATGGTAGAAGTGAACAGAGAAGGGGTGACAATGAGGCCAATGCAGCTCATGAGGATTCAGATCAAGAACCCCTGCTTCTCATGGTAACCACCAGCTCTAAATATTCTTCAGTTTCTGTAAATTCTAAATCAAACTTGTGGTATTTAGATACGGGTTGTTCTAATCACATGACTAGTCATAGAGAATGGCTAATTGACTTAGATGAAACTAGAAGAAGCCCGGTTAAGTTTGTTGATGACAGAACACTTGACATAGAAGGGATTGGAAGTGTTTCAATTCATAGAAAGGATGGTAGAACTGCAATAATAGAAGATGTGTTGTATGTGCCTGGAATGACTTGCAATCTATTGAGTATTGGCCAGCTGATTCAGAAAGGGTTCAAGGTCATTATGGAGAAGAATTCTTTTGATCTGTTTGATGCTAAAGGAAGATTGATCTTGAAGGCTCCACTTTCAGAAAATAGAACCTTCAAGGTTAACATTAAACCATCTGAGGTTCATTGCTTGAAAGCCTCGGGATCCTTACAGGGCAGGGAGTCAGATTGGTTGTGGCATGCTAGATTTTGTCACTTGAATTTCAGAAGTTTACACCAGCTGGGAAGTGATGGTATGGTCTTGGGATTACCGACAACAACGATCCCAGAGAAGATTTGTGAGACCTACTTTACAGGGAAGCGTACAAGGAAATCTTTCACTGCTGAGTTAGCCATGAGAGCTAATGATCTTCTTGGGGTTGTTCACTCTGACATTTGTGGACCCTTTGAAGTTAATTCACATGGTGGAAATAGATACTTCATCACTTTTGTGGATGAATTCAGCAGAATGTTATGGCTATTTCTCATTAAAGCCAAGAATGAAGCACTTGGTGTGTTCAAGAGATTCAAGGCAGAAGCTGAGAGACAAAGTGGTAAACTTCTGAAGGTGTTTAGGACTGATGGTGGTGGAGAGTATACTTCACATGAATTTGAAGAATTTTGTTCACAAAGTGGTATTCAACATGAGAAGACTGCACCCTATACTCCTCAGCACAATGGCTTGGCTGAGAGGAGAAATAGAACTCTACTTAACATGACAAGAAGCATGCTGAGGGAGAAGCACTTGCCACAAGAGTTTTTGGGGGAAGCAGTTTCCACAGCTTGTTATATTCTAAACAGATGCCCTACAAAGAGATTGAAGAAGCAAGTACCACTTGAGGTGCGGATAGGAAAGAAGCCCTCTGTTAGCCATTTGAGGATTTTTGGGTCTTTATGCTTCAAGCATGTACCTGATCAGAAGAGGAGGAAGCTCGAAAGCAAAAGTGAACCAATGATTCTTATAGGGTATCATCCAACAGGTGCATATAAATTGTTTGATCCTGTGAAAAGACAATCTTATTTTAGCAGGGATGTTCATGTTGTAGAAGATGAGCACTGGGACTGGAGGTTGAAACAAACTAGTCTCAACAAGGTTCACATTGCACCAGAGATGCTTGAAGAACAAGTCACTGATGGAGAAAGTGAGGAGCAGCTACCCGCAATACAAAGACAAAGACAAAGACAAAGACAAAGAAATCTACCTGCCAGGTTCAATGAATTTGAAATGGCAAGTGATGCTGACATTTCTGAGGAGGGTGAACTAATCCATTATGCACTTATGGAAGATCCTGAGCCACTTGATCTCAATGAAGCCTTGAAGCAATCAAAGTGGAGATTGGCAATGGTCGATGAGCTTAAGGCAATTGAGAGGAACAAGACTTGGGAGTTAGTAACTCTACCTCAGAATAAAGTTCCAATTGGAGTTAAATGGGTGTATAAGCTAAAGTTTAATCCTGATGGATCAATAGCTAAACACAAAGCAAGGTTAGTTGCTAAAGGGTTCTTGCAGAGGCATGGACTGGATTATACAGAAGTTTTTTCTCCTGTGGCTAGGATGGAGACAATTAGAGTGGTTGTTGCTATGGCTAATGCAAGGCAGTGGAGTTTACATCAGCTGGATGTAAAATCAGCATTCCTGAATGGTCCATTGGATGAGGAAGTTTATGTAACACAGCCACCAGGGTTTGAGATCAAAGGCCAAGAGCACAAAGTCTACAAACTTAACAAAGCACTTTATGGACTCAAGCGGGCTCCAAGAGCTTGGAAATAAGAGAATTGATAGCTTCTTAGAGCAGCTGAAATTCATTAAGTGTTCAGTGGAGCATGGAGTCTATGTGAAGAAATAAGGAGATGAGAACATCATGATCATTTGCCTCTATGTTGATGATCTTCTAGTGACATGATCAAATGTGAAAGACATTGAAGCATTCAACATGGTTATGAGCTTAGAGTTTGAGATGATAGATCTAGGTGAGTTGACCTATTTTCTGGGAATGCAGTTTACTAGAACATCACATGGTTTACTTATGCGTCAAAGTAAGTATGTGAGTGATATCCTTAAGAGGTTAAATATGGCTGGTTGTAATCCAGTGAATACACCTGCTGAGGTAAATGTCAAGATGAGAAGAAGTGATGTTGGTGAAGCTGCAGATCCTACATTGTTCAAGCAGATTGTAGGGTCATTGAGGTTTCTGTGTTCAAGCAGGCCTGATATTTGTTATGCAGTGGGTCTTGTGAGTATATTTATGAGTGATCCAAAGCAAACTCATATGGGAGCTGCTAAGAGGATACTAAGATACCTGCAAGGAACTCATGATTTTGGAATATTGTTTCCAAATCAAGCTAAGTCTCAAAAGGCATTGCTGACAGGTTTTTCAGATTCGGATTATGGAGGAGATCTGGATGAGAGAAAGAGCACATCAGGGTATGTGTTTAGGTTCTTTGGAGCTCCTATTTCATGGTCTTCAAAGAAACAATCTGTGATAGCATTGAGTTCTTGTGAGGCAGAATACATTGTTGGTTCATCTGCAGCTTGTCAAGCATTATGGTTAGATGAATTGTTGAAAGCTTTGCAGATTGAAGTGGAGAAGCCCTTGAAGCTGTTTGTTGATAATGTTTCTGCTATAAGCTTAGCCAAGAACCTTGTGTCCCATGGGAGGAGCAAGCACATCGAGGTGAGGTTCCATTTCTTGAGGGAGCAAGTACACAAGGGAAGGCTAGAGCTGGAGTATTGTTCAACAGAAGAGCAGGTTGCAGATGCATTTACCAAAGCGTTGAGGGTTGATCGTTTTGACAAGATGATGAAGGAGCTTAGTGTGGTATCACTAAGGAGTTTGAATTAGAGGGGAGTGTTGAAAGAATAATTCAACTACATTGATCAATGACTGTAATAAGAAATAAGGACTGATTGGTTAGTTTGTTAGATAACCAATTATAGTTAGTTTTCTAATAGTTTGTTACATTGATTTAAATAGCAAGTCTGATTGTAATAGTTAGTTAGAATGGAAAATAAAGAATTACTCATTCTTCCCAATCTCTGAGTTCTCTCTCTCTATTCTTCTCTCCCTGTTCCAACATAATCAATAATGGTGCAGATCTAACCCCTAAAAATCTTCCTATCTTTACTCAATATTTTACTATAAAAGAAGGACTTTTAGTAACTTGAAAATACACAAGAAATTTGAAAAGAACCTCTCTTTTATTTATTTCTTTACTCTTCTAAATTTAATATTTATTTAAATACAATTTTAGTGCTAAGAGAAAAAACACTTCAGTATAGTTATTTTGTATAAACGGTTGGTGATCTATTACTGTAAAACAAGAGAATATTGTTCTATTGACTCTAATATAGTGTTATAAAGGTTACAAGATAAAACTAAGATAAAATTTTGATGTAAAAGGTGTTAGAAGTTATTCATATTCAAAAGTTGTTGTTAGAATCATAAGTTTTTGATGTTATTACTCAGAAGCATTGTTGCTCAGAAGCAATAGGGCCTCTGAGGTTGTTAGTCAGAAGAAGAAGCTTCTGAGGTTACGCCCAGAAGTATGTTTAACTTCTAGGGTTCTAGTTATTTTATTAGCTTAGATATTAAGTTAGCTTAGTCTTTAAGTTTACCTTTTGTTAGGGTCTACATGACAATTTACTTTATGTATAAATAGATTAGTAATAGTTGTCATTTGTAATCAATCTTTTACATTTTTATAGCTGTCATTGTAGAGTAATAAATATATTCTCTCATTCTTTTTGTCATCACCATCTTGTGCACTAACAATTGGTATCTAGAGCTCTGTTTTGGATACATATGGAAACACGGGAAATACGAGTGAAATAGTGAGGTGTTGTGTGATTGATTTCGTAAACGGAATCATAACAAAATCACATTTTCTGATTCTGTTGGATTAGGAAACACTGTGTTTGGTGAGATCTGAGTGACTTGCACAAGGTTGAAGATGAACGAAAACGGTAGTCTGAGCACCAAACTTCCAGTGTTCGATAGCAAGAACTGGAATCGCTGGATGATTCAGATGTGCGTGTTGTTCGGTGCTCAAGATGTTCTTGAGCTTGTTACCGAAGGTTACGTTTCGGTTGCAGCGTGTGCAACGGAGGAACAAAGAAACGCGCAGAGAGACAAAAGGAAGAAAGATCATAAGGCATTGCTCTACATTCATCAGTGTGTGGATGTGAATGTATTTAAGAAAATCAATGACTCGACGATAGTGAAGGTTGCATGGGACACATTGGTTAGGTGTTACAGTGGTGATGCACCAGTGAAGAAGGTGAAGCTCCATTCTCTATGAAAGCGGTATGAGAATCTCAACATGAAGGACAATGAGAAGGTATATGAGTACATCTCCAGAGTGATTCTGATCACTAATGAGATGAAATCTTGTGGAGAAACCCTTTCTGAACAAGTAAACATTGAGAAGATATTGAGGTCTATTACTCCTCAATTTGATTACATTGTTGTAAAAATTGAACATTATAAAGATCTGGACACCGTGAGAATAGAAGATCTACAAAGCAGTCTAGAGGCGCAAGAGTTGCGTCTGATTGAAAGAACTTATGAAAGATAAGTTGAACAGGCTCTAAAGGCGTCTTTTGTCAAGAAGGACCAGAAACAGAAAAAACATGGTAGGTATCAGAAGTCAGAAGTTTTCTATTCTGATGAGAAGAAACGTCATAAGGGAAAGGAGAAATATGACAAGAGAATGGTTCAGTGTTACTGTTGTAATAGGTTTGGTCACTTTGCTAAAGATTGTTGGTCAACAAAGAAGAAGCAAAAATAGCCAGAGAAGATTTTGATGATGAACCTATGCTATTGATGGCTTATGAATCTGATGAGGAACCTGTGCTATTTTCATTTTCTGATTTTGAAGGGGAAGAAGATGACTCTGAATATTCCGAATGAATATTTGAATATGAGTCAGAATCAGAAGAAGAATTTGAAGACTCTGAAGATGAGTCAGAGTCTGATGGAGCTTCTAAAGATGAGTCAGAATCTGAAAGTTTTGAAGACGAGTCTGAGTCTGAAAGTGACTCTGAAGAAGAAGACTTTGAAGGCGAGTCTATTTTTGATGGTGAATCTGATTCTGATCCATATTTAAAATATGGTGGTGGTCGTGTTTCTGGAAGGGAAAACTCTGAAGACGTAGTTTCTAGAGGACAAGCTTCTGGAGATGATCATGTTTCTGGTGGTAATCATGACTCTGAAGGTGGACCTTCTGAAGGAAGAGCTTCTAAAGACAGTCCATCCTCTAACGATGATCAGGTTTCTGAAGGTGGAACTTCTGAAGGCGATTCAACTTTTGAAGGTGGTATTTCTAAAGGTAGTGGTTCTGGACGACGTCCAAAAGTTAACAAAGGTGTAGCTTCTGGTGGTAGTCGAACTTCTGAAGAAAGTCCAGAAGGAGATATTGTTCTAGAATCAAAAGGAGATTCTGAACAAGTCTAGAGGCCACAAAGAATCAGACAAATATGAAGGAGATTTGCAGATTTTGACAAGCTGCAAGATACTTAAAGGACTCTAAGGTATGGAGTGTTATTCCCTTCTAATCTGAAGACTGATGCAGAGCTGATATGCTATTCAGACTCTGATAGGTGTGGTGACAGAGTTGATAGAAGAAGTACTTCTGGATATGTTTTCAAATATCTGGAAAGTCTCATTTCTTGTTGCTCCAAGAAGCAACCGGTAGTTGCATTGTCAACCTGTGAAGCTGTCAAGATTGAACACCTTATCCGTTTGAGGGATGAAATTAGTGTTGTTGTAGATTTTGGTTAGCTGAATATGAATTAAGGGATGGTGTTGGAAGTAATTCATATTCAGAAGTTGTTGTTAGAATCATAAGCTTCTTATGTTATTATTCAAAAGTAGTGTTGCTTAAAAGCAATAGAGTCTCTGAGGTTGTTAGTCAGAAGCAGAAGTTTCTGAGGTTACGTCCAAAAGTATGTTTAGCTTTTGGAGTTCTAGTTGTTTTGTTAGTTTAGCTATTAAGTTAACTTAGTATTTAAGTTTACTTTTTGTAGGGTCTACGTGACAATTTACTTTATGTATAAATAGACTAGTAGTTGTCATTTGTAATCAATCTTTTACACTTTTATAGCCGTCATTACAGAGTAATAAATATATTCTATCATTCTTTCAGTCATCATCATCTTATACACTAACAAAAGAATGTGAATTGATCCTATTGTAAATAAATAATTGATCCTTGACATAGATTTTACAGCAAACTTTAAATATATTCAACAATAACCTATAACTAAACTATAAGCTACTCTTCTCATGTAAAACAACCCCAACCAAGACAAAAACAACACTTTCATAAATCGTGTCATCAACATAAGATCTTTATTTTATAGCCTCCAAAACTTTCCTAAGATTCTAAGCATCCACTTCAGTTTCCAATGACTTAGCCCTGCTTTCTTTTTACTTGACATTCAGATTCTAGGTTCTCAATTTTGAACCTCAATGCACCAATTTCTTCCTTCAAGGTCTTGTTCTCCAATGCACTGACGCTTTTACTGCTCTCTAAACTTCGATTTTGATTCTTAATACTTTCCATAGTTTTCCTAAGAACCCGAAGCTCTCTAATATAACGATGCAATCTATCTATAACCAAAGAGAGGAACAAAACAAACCCTGTCCACACAATCACAATATAAAACAAATTAGAACAGAAAGAATAAAAGTGAAAGTGAAAGTGAAAAGTTGATTTATTACCCAAAAGAGAAGCTTGTAATAGGTGGTTGGACAAGAGTACTTGATCAGTGGGATCAATAATAGTAACACTTCCCATATAACGACAACGAATCTTATAAATACTGTAGAGTGCAGAAGCAAGCATCACCGCCAACATGACGGTGATGGTTTTAACAACAACTGGTCCACGGCCTCGCTTGGCCGTGTTCAAAGCCATGATCACGAGCTTCCTTAGCGGTGTCTTGAACAGAAAGCTCGTAATCATTAACATTTCTGCAAATATAACAGCATATAATAGCTGCAACATTTTCGTTTGTTTGTGTTTATTATTCTAAGTAACTAGATGGATTGGAATATAAAGAAGGGTTGAAATAGAATTTATTATGATGCAAATGTGAATAAACTATAAGTGGAGTCCTATTTTTAATGCAAAAATAAACAAGTCAAGTCCTATTTATTATTATTATTATAGAGATTGAGATTTGAGCGCGTGAGTTCAGTGTGCGTGTTGTGTTGAGGAAATAAAAATCATAGTCGACAATCAAATTATGGTTGTTATTATGGTTGTTGGGTGTGTGTGAGAGGTGTATGAGAGTGGTGGTAATAAGTCAATTTTTTTTTTCCAATTCAGCTTCTTTCACACATTCTCACGAAATTGTTGCTTTCATTTTAATGGGTCTCTCTAATAATAAATAAACTATCAAATTAAAAACAGAGATAAGGAATGGTGAAATAAAACAAATTTTAAAAATTAAAACAGTTTTACAAAATCAAATCAAACATACTTTTCAAGGTTTTGATATTTAATATTAATTGGTAAATTTCCTTTCGATACTTTCTATTGAATGATAATTTTTAAAGTTATAAACTTATTTTCGTTCAAGTTACTCAATTGATCATGCATCATATTCGAATATAATTTTGAATTGGATAGATCATATTTTCTTTGCAATTTGAGAGATTGTAAAATCAGTTCGACAAGTAATTCTATGGAGTTGTTTGTTTTGATAAATGTTGCAGCTATTATATGCAGTTATATTTGCAGCTATAACAAGAAAGTGTTAAAAAAATTTACAAAAGAAAGTTTTCATAAATGTTTTAAATGAAAATTTATTCTTAAAATATTATTTTAAGTATTTTATCTTTTTATGAAAACTTTTTTGAATATCGAAATTTCAAAAAATTATTTAATTTTGAAACTATTTCAAATAGATTTTCATAAAAATTATTTTTGAAATATAACTTTTTGAAAAAAATTACAATTTTGACTATGTTTTGATCTTCAATAATACATGTTTATGTTATAAGAAATCAAATTTAGTGTTTTTATTTATAAAAAAAAATGAATATTAAAAAATTGATAATATTTTGAAAAACAGTTTTGTAAAATCTATTTTCAAAAATCTAAAAAAAAATCAATTTTTTTAAAGCTGAAACAAATATGTTCATCCAGCTGTTTCTTTGCTTGAGTGTAATAAAGTGTTGATGTGAATCTTTAGAGGAATTAACATTTCATCTCGTAGTGGCAAAATTACCGAAAAGTTCCAGTCTAATATCGGAATTTTTGAAACTTATCATGTTGATATACAACAGTTTCAGAAGATAGAGAGACTTTAGAAAGATCTTTTTAAAATTCTGAACAATTTTTACTCAAGGATTTTCATTTTTCAAAATAGAATGATCACTTTTTTGTTCAAAACTTTCTTTCTCTAGCTTATCAGATTCTTCAATTTCATATTCATGAGCCATCAGAAGATTCTTGAATTTTCGTTGAAGCTTTTGATGCTTGTTCAAAGTTTTTGATAAACATAATTCTAATTCAGCTTGAGAGAATTCAGAAAATACCTCTTCAGAGTCAACATTGTATTTGTTAAACTTTCTTCTAAATGATAGCTGTAATTGCTACGTTTGTATGCTCTTCATCAGAATCTGATTCTGATGCTTCTGAATCATCCCATGTTGTCATGAGACCTTTCTTTTTACCTTTGAAGTTGTTGTTCTTGGAACTTCCATTTCTGGAGCCTTCTTTCTTTAACTTTGGACACTCATTTTTATAATGTCCTGGTTCATTACATTCATATCACGTGACTTTTTTATTCCCCTTTGAGAAAAAATCTGAGCGATCTCTTCTGAATCTTCTAGAATTATTTTGTCTTCTCCAGAGTTTTTTCACTCTTCTGAAATGTAATGACAATTCATCATCATCATTTGAATCTTCATCATCTGAATCTTCTTCTTCATCACATTTGAGAGCTTTGAGTCTTCCTGTCTTGATCTCCTTTTCTGATTTGGACCTTAGAGCGATGGACTTAGCCTTTTTCTGAGGTTCATCTTCCTTCAACTCTATTTTGTGACTTCTTAGAGTGTTGATTAACTCTTTAAGGATGATTTTGTTCAGATCTTTAGAAAGTTTCAAAGTTGTTACCATAGGTCTCCACTTCTTTGGAAGACTTATGATGATCTTCTTAACAAGGTCCGCTGTTATATATCCTTTGTCCAGGACTTTGAGTCTTTCTACTAAGGTTTGAAACCTTGAGAACATGGTCTTAATAGTTTCATCTTCTTCCATCTTGAATACTTCATATTTCTGAATTAAAGTTAATGCTTTAGTCTCCTTTACTTGAGCATTCTCTTCATGAGTCATTTAAAGAATCATAGATTTGCTTAGTTGTTTCTCTACTGGTGATTTTCTCATATTTATTATATGAGATAATACTGAGAATAATGGTTATGGCTTTATAATGATTCTTGCTTCATCGTTTCTAATCTTCACTCATTTGACTCATGGGAATAGGAATACATTCTTCAGATATAGGTTCCCCATAGCCATATATAATCAAATCCCAGAGATCTGCATCATAACCCAGAAAGAAACTCTCTAGTCTATCCTTCCAGCAGTCAAATCTTTCTCCATAAAAAATAGAAGGCTTGGAAAAATAGTTATCTTTTTCATTGTTGTTTGCAGGCGTGGCCATAAATTTTTTTTTCAAATGGATCTCTCTACACAGTTAAGTGTTTAATTTGAAAATTAGTGAAGAATCATGATCTGATACCAATTGAAGGGTGAGAAAAACACAAGAAAGTGGGGGATTTGAATTGGATTTTCTAATAAGCTTTTACTTTTAGAAATATTTTGCAAATTAACTAGAAAGAATATAACTAAAGAAAGACTAAAAAATGTCTCTTTGGTTTATCCAGGTTCACCTTCAACAAGGTTACTCTTGTCCACCCTCCTCAGGTGATTTCGCCTTCAACAGTGACTTAATGCACTAATCTTAACAGATTACAAATGCACGGGCTACCCGCTGGTGACTAACCATAACCGTCTAAGAGTCCAAACTGGCACCGTATCCCTTTTAAGTCTCAGACTAACAACCTAGTCACTTGAGGCAATAATCAATTCTAATCAGAATTACAATCAATTGTGTTTACAATGTTTGCTTCTAAAAAGCAGATTAACACAAGAATAAAGAACAAAGTATCTAATACAAATAATGAGCAACAACTCTTTGTATTGAGAACTCTAAGATGAAACACAAATAATGAGCAACAACTCTTTGTGTTTAATCCATAATGTCTTAACACAATAACGAGAAACAACTCTTGTATTCTTGATATTTCTCTAGAAGAATATTTAAGGATGTATACGAATAGTGATTCTTCTTTTCTCTTGATGTTTCACAATATTTCAAAAATTTGATTCAAGCTTGATAATCGTTGATAGTTCGTCAATCTTCAAATGCTGATGAGGTTCCTTTATATAGACCTTGAAAATAAGATTGTGTTAGCTCCTAAATTCGACACCCATAATATATTGGTCTTATTGGCTAAAAATATATTGAAGAAATCTAGAGTTGCCAACACTTCAACCATAAGAGCCTATGAAAGAGGTTGTGTCGAAGTAATCCTTGCTAAGAAGGAGAAAACACTTAGAGAATTTTCTAAGTTAAATTTGGTCTTCGACCAAGAAGTTTTTCTAGTTTTTGACCGAGAGGATCCTGCGGTCTTCGACTGAAAGATCCTTGTATCAGCAAACAAGTGAATTTTGAATCTGAAGAAAGGAGGGAAAGGCGGTTCACTTGACAGTTGAGGAAAGCAACGTGACATGAAGATAGAAGTTGAAGCACATGAAGGGGACACTTGTCCTCATCCTGGAACGAGGAAACTATTCGACGGTTACTTAGTTTTAGTATAAATATAGGAATTTCATGTAGATTTCTGTGTGTTCAACTTATTAGTACAAATCACTCAATCATATCCGAGTACCCGCTGTGAGAGAAAAGATATTGAGAATGTACGTTTGAAACACCATCTTTTATTTCAATCAAAGTCTTTACAATTCCTTTACATTCATCTGTAGACTTTATCATTACTGCAAATTTACTTTATTTTGCCATTTACTTGCACTTTTTATCATTTTTCAACCTTTACCCTTGAACTCTTCTCAACCCTTTCTACTTATCTGTTACTTGCACTTTTATCAAGTTTTCTGCCTGCATCTTGCCTTTTCTCTTACTTTCCCTTTCAACCCTTTTCACTTAAACTCACTTACTTATAAAAAACCCAGCATATGTCCTAGGATCAATATGATCGATCCTGCAAGTCACCAAAATAACCCTTTTTGGAAGATCAACGGTTGTTTACCAATTTTCAAGGTAAACAAATTGGCACACCTGGTGAGACCTTGCTGAAATCTTTTATTTTCTTATATAAACTTTTATAAAAATAGTTTTTATCATAAATGCTTCAAGTAATTTCATTTCTTTCAAAGATTGTTGTATGTTATTAAGAAGTGGAAAAACAACCATAAAAGAATACGTACCTAAGAAAAGAAATAGTACAATGGCTAATCAGTCTAGTGGAGAAATGCCTCCACCAATTTCTGGCATTGAAACTAGGGTGATACCCACAATTAGTGAACCTTTTCCATCAACGGTTGGTTCGACACCAGCAGTAACGGTTACGCAAACATGACCAATACTTTCTTATGTATGTCCTAGGGGTCCACCAAGAACACCCCCACCAAGGGGAAATCCATGAGTTCGACCCTATATCCCTCCAGGATTTTCGACAGTATGGATGGGTCGAGACCAACCCTATGGCATTCCAATTACTAAAATGGAAAGCCTTATGAATGTTGCATCCACATTTTCAAACCCTTTAGTGAGTGCATCTTCTCCATTGCAGGGATCTGGAACTGGTATAGCAAATTTGGGTAGGAACCAATTCTTAGGAGGAACATCCCATACGATGCCAAGCCTTATAAATGCTTCTATAGAAATTATGAGGCAACAAATGGATGAAAGTAACCATGACATGGTGCAAATGTTGGCACAAACTTTGAGTACAGTGCTAAACCCTCTGATACAAAATACCACCCAGTTGAATCAGCAAATGACAGCACAAATGATGTGCATGGATGAATTTTTTGGGATTCCCCAATCTATTCGACAACCCCAAAGAGAACTGATAAGAGGAAATCAAGGTGTAGTCTTAGAGGATGACATGACCATTAACTAAAACCCACATCCAATTAGAATGAACCATAGAGTGGAGATCGAACAACCTAGAGTCAAAATACACAGGGTTTCCCCACAAATCCCTAGAGTTGTTGAACAATATATAGTAATGGTAAATAGAAACCAAAATGCTGATGAGGTAATATAGCAGGTTCGACACCATAACTATGCGGAAGATAATAACTTGACAACCATGGTCGAAAGGATCATGGCACAGAATGGAGTGAATATTGGCTTTCATAGGCCAAACTTTACATCTCTGTTATCAGATTATATCTTGCAATCAGAATTACCCCCTAGGTGGAAATTTCCAAAGTTCACCAAGTTTGCAGGAGATACGATAGAGTCCACTGTCGAACATGTAGCAAGGTATTTGATAGAAGCTGGGGAAATCTCAAATAATGAGAATCTTAGGATTAAATATTTCCAAGTTCCCTAACAAAAAATGCCTTCACTTGGTTTACCACACTCCCAACCAATTCAATCCACAATTGGAATCAGTTGGAGAAATTGTTCCATGAACAGTTCTATATCGGACAAACCAAAATAAGTTTGAAAGAATTGGCTAGTGTGAAAAGGAGGTTCACTGAGCCAATTGATGAGTATCTCAACAGATTTCGACTTCTCAAAGCCAAATGCTTTACACAAGTGTCGGAAGATGAGTTGGTCGAAATGGCTGCAGGAGGTCTAGATTATTCCATAAGGAAGAAATTAGATACCCAATACCTGAGAGATATGGCCCAATTGGCCGATAGAGTTCGATAGGGGAACGTCTTAAGGCTGAAAAAGTTAAAGCAAATAAAACTCATCGAAGAGAAAGGGTCGCGTATTTCGAAATGGATGATGACGATCCAGAGACATCTAGTGATCCTATAACTGTCGAAGAGAGTGAGATCGATTTAGCAGAATTAAAGCAAGGACCACCATATTCTTGTAAACTGTTAGCACCCTACAATGGGAAGAATCCTATTGAATCAGAGAAGAATAATGATAGGTTCCCAAAGAAAACATATAGTTTCGACATCACAAAATGTGACGAAATATTTGACTTATTAGTTAAAGATGGCCAGATGATAGTGCCCCCTGGGGAAAAAATTCCTCCTTAAGATCAAAGGAAAAAGAGAGGTTTTTGTAAATATCATAATTTTTGGGTCATAAAACCTCACAATGTTTCCTTTTCAGGGATCTCATTCAAGGCGCAATCAAAGACGGAAGGCTTAAGTTTCTTGACAAACCACCCATGAGGATTGACGTAAACCCATTGCAAGTTGATGCCAACTATGTTGAACCTTCAAGCATCAACATGGTCAAAGTCTCAGCAAACTTCATCAACAAACCCATCTTTGGCAGTTTCACTGAAGATGTTAGCAAAGAAGCTTTCGAAATGATACAAAAAAAGGCTACTGAGGACCTAAACAAAGGGGCCACTGAAGGTGCAAACAAAGGAACTGCTGCAGGTTCCAACTTGGCTACTGTCACAGGTTCGACTGAGGGCCTAGAAGCCAAGATGCAAAAGCTGAATATAGATGGTAAGAGTAATGTGCAAATCAATATGGTTGAAGTATCTGAACCTAAGGCTTCAGAAGATGCCATCAGACAAGAGGAAATCAACAAAATCTCATTTCCTAAAGAAAATGAAAATCTGGCAGACTTTCTGCAAAGATGCTAGAAAAAGAAGTCAGAAGTCATGTTGTGCCCAATATGCGGCTCTATCTTCGACAAAAAAGTTGATGAACACATACAAGGTATGCGTGCGGCAAAGAAGAAATGGGGCACCAATGCCCAACCCAACATGGATCCTGAGGTAAGATATGACCCTAGAAGGGGATACCAAAAGGGGCCAGTCAATCAGGTGAATAGGCCACCAACGTTCAGGCCTCCAACAAGTGTCCCTATGGACACTTGGTTGAAAACAACAAGCAGGAAAAGGCCCAACGAAGAAAAATGGCAGACATTCGTTGTGCCAAGAGGATCCTCCTTGGCCTATATAGAGGAATTTCAAACAACAACAAATAAAGCGGCTCATGTGTTGAGCAACTACAAGGGGAAAAACCCAATGACATGCTCTTAATGGAGGAGATATCAAAGGCGGTGAAAAGTCGAATGAGAGGTTATAGAAGATCCCTAACCCGAAACAAGTACTAATGTGCCACAAAGAAAAGGAAAAGGCAAACCAAGAAAGTCTTTGGAAAGAGAGTCAGTTTCCAGAAGATTGATATGGCCTGGACAAAATGAATCAAAAGATGAATGCGATTATGGGTCTGATGCTACACTAGATATCATGGTCAATATGGTGACAGTGTTACCCAGGGAGTATGACTGACAATTTGAAGTCGAAGAGACTGACTGGGAGGTCGAACAGGAGATGGCTAAACACACGCTAGTATGTTATTACGTCATGAACAACAGTTGTGCCGAAGAGCGGAATTCTTTCTTCGAATGCCCCACTGAGGCGATAAAGAATCACCTCAAACCCTTGTTCATTAAGGCAAAAGTAGAGGAAGCAACCATCAACAAGATCCTGGATGATTGTGGGGTTATAATTAACATAATCCCTCACAGTATGCTGAAAAAGCTGGGGAAAGGAGATGAAGACATCAAGCCCCATAACATGGTTCTATCGAACTATGAAGGTGGAGTTAGGACCACTATGGGAGTAATACAATTGGAACTCAAAGTGGGAACCATAGTTCGACCAACAATGTTCATGGTCATCTCAGTGAAACCCAATTACAATTTGCTCCTAGGAAGGGAGAGGATCCATGGCATAGAGGCAGTGCCATCATCAATGCATCGGCGCGTTATAATCTGGCGCCCAAATGGCATAGTGGAAAATATCGAAGTTGACCAAAGTTATTACATGGTCGAAGTCAACAATCTTGGCAAAACTAGCTTCGACAGAAATTTGGCCCATATAGGGCCATGTAATCCTCTAGATTTCAACTTGGCGCCAGCACCCAACGCCTTCTGTTCCCTATACCTGCACTCAGATCATGGGTTTCGATGGGATAGGGAGGATTTGTCCAACATCGATTTTGGAGGAATTGATGATATACGACCAACGGGCTGGGGAAGTGAATTTAGTGATTATTACTTAGTCACAAGCATTGTAAAGGATTTCAGAATATGTAGCCGAAAACAGAATGATAGCGGCCTTAAAGGCTGAAGTGAAGTATATGGCTATCAAAGCTAATGAAATACTGCCATTTCCTGAAGGCCTTGGGAAAGACTTCGATCCAGAGCCACCTGACTTAAGAAAGGAGGAAGTGAAAAGCTATAGGCTAGATGCCATCTACGATGATGGGCCTTTTGGTTTTGAAAAGTATCCGTTGGGAAACAATGTTAAAATGCTAGCACAAGATCCTCTGGAAGAAATAGACTTGGGCGAAGGATTGCTGAAGAGACCAACATACATCAGCACAAAGATAGATCCAGCGCTCAGATTCCAAGTAATCCAATTGTTGAAAGAGTTTAAAGACTGCTTTGCATGGGATTATGATTAAATTCCTGGTGTGATACGATAGCAGAACCGACTGTTATACTGGTTTGCGTTTTGTATTCACAAATACGCGGTAAGCAAGAGTCGCCACCGACTTTTATTTTATCCAAAGGAAAGGGTGAAAGGAACAGAAAAAGACCTTTTTCGAGATTTTCGAAGTAAGGGGGTAGATTATGGAAAGGGAAGGTTGTTGTACCCCAAAATTTTCCCTCTCACTTATCAAGAATTTCCTCACAAGATCTCTCTGATTCAAGACTGCATTAGGGTTTGACCAGCTCAAGACATCTCCTCATGCACTGATGACCAAAATTAGGGTTTGAGTTTTCACAAGGATTTTTGGATTATAGATGTTTCATATGACTTTCAAGGATCATTATGGACCCCTGATATTACTCATGTCAAGTTTCAAGCCTTGAATCACACTTTTGATCAATCAATTGAATAGTTGGCCTAAAAATCAGTTGTATTGGGAAAAAGTCAACCATGGCCAATTTACAGTCAAACTTCATAATTTTTTATCCACATAAACATATTAGACTCATATGTATCATTTGATCAAGTTTGGACCATAATTCCTCAAAAAATTTGATCAAATCATCAAAAGGGCAAAATGGTCAAAATTAGGGTTTTAATTGAGAAAAGGCAATTTCTGATTTTTAACCTAGAAAATGATCAATTGGTTTGAAGTATGATTTCAAGTGTTCAATTGCATAATCTTGAACTAATAACATGATTCAAAACATTACAAACCCATTGGATTCACAGATGAATTTTTCAGTCAACTGATCAAAAGTCAATTGTACACTGAAAAGTCAAAACTTTGACTTTTTGGTCAAAATCGAGTGCCAAAGATCATAATTCATCAAAACATGTCAAAATGTGAAACTTGTTCATCAAGAAATCAAGGATTTAAGATTTTGTTTTGAAAAGTTGAAATTTCTTAACTTAGAAATTTTTGTAAGTATGGAAATTTTTTTATTTTTTCTCAAATTTGAATCAAATTTCCACCATGATGCAAGATGATTCAAAGGAAACTTACAACATGAAAGTTGTAGATCCCCATGAAATATACAACTTTTCTTCACACAATTTCTCCTAAAAATTCTTGTATCTCAAGATATGATTTTGTGAGTACATGCTCATGAACTAAAATAACTTAGTGAAATTTTGCCCTAGTTAGGCAGATTTTTTACCTAACTTCATGCCAATTTTTCACATAGTTCCAAAGGGAATTTTCAAAATCAATTCAAATATGAGTTATATGGAACACTGCAAGCTTTCCAAAATGTCCAATAACTCCTTGAGATCATTCTTGAGTAGGGAGAATCGAAGAGATGAAGTTGGTGATTTATCACTTTGGTTTCAAGTCATTTCATGATGAACAAAAAATCAAATCCAAGCCTAGGCTGCATAATCTTTGATTTGCAGGCCTCAAACTTGTTTCTCACTCCATAATTAAATGTTTACACAGCTTCTAGAGCTTTAATCCAAACAATTGAGCCTTTATCCAAGTTACAATTCCATTTATGGCACAAAGTTACCATTTCCATTTTGATAAAGCATTACTTTTGCCTTTGTCAACTTCTTAAGCCTCTCAATTGTTTTCTCTGCACACAAGCAAAGTCAAAAACCAAAAGCAACTTGTCTAAGACCTCTACCAACTCAGATCATGCTTGTACAACACTTAGAGACTTGTCTCCTCACCTTTCTTCAAAAGCAAGTTATAGAGCCAAAAGGCTATAACTCAGAAACCTGGAGTGGAGTTGATCTCTAACCTTTTCCATACATATACACAAATGTATTGCAACATAACACACGAATGCTAAGACTCCAAAACACTTCCAAACACTTTGCAACTGAAAATCTGCCATAGCTTGACAGTTTTGAACCTTACATAGCCATCTCCAAATCCCCTCGTGCGTATTGAGTTTTAACCACCCAAACACTTAATATACATCATATCTAAGTGATCCAGACCCCTGTTCCCTCACTGTAACTCCTCCTCCACCATCCACCATTTTCAAATATCAAGCTTGCAGGTTGACTTGAGTAGAGAGATTCAGAGACTTTCAGGACAAAGTAAGGATTGGAATACACTCAGGGAGGTCCAGGTGTTTACCGTGGTTATTGGTAAACAACCGCTGATCCTCCAAATGGTTACTTATTTGGTTACTCGCAGGATCGATCAGATTGATCCTAGGACATAGGTTGATTTTGAAGTTTGATTAAGGTGGATAAGGCTTTAAGTAAAAAGGTTTCAAGTAAATTGCATGAAGGAAAGATTTGGTAAAATAAACAAGGCTTTAAAGTAAAGGTTCGACAGGAAATGTAAAGAGAAAAGCAAGTAAAATTCTGGGAAAGTAAATGACTTTAATTGATAAAATTGGTGTTTCACACATACATTTCTCAACAATTCTTTCTCACACGCTGGGTACTCGAATCTAAATGAGTGACTTTGTATAGAATTGTGAACACACGCGAGAAACTACATGTCTACTCCTATTTATACTAAAACATCCCAAGTAACCGTCGGGCAGTTACACTGCTTCGAGATCAATCCACTTGGCACGTTCTCCATGCTCGACGCTCCAGATCCTTGCACGTTTGCACGTGGTAACTGCTGGAAACCGTTTTCCCTCCAAACACTTGAATTTCAAACTGCTCCACTCTGAACCATCGAACACTTTCGTCAAGAGACATCTTCGACGAGAAACTCCTTCGACGTCGAAGGCAATCAGCCTTCTTCCTTGGAAGAAATCTTCTAAGTATTTTGCCATCTTTCGACGGGCGCTTCGACAGACTTAGCCAGTCGAAAGCATCTTTCAGCTTTTAATGGCTGACATCAATCAAAACAAAGGTGTCGAATTTAGGAGCCAACAAATTGCCCCCCAAGAATGCCTTATTTCGACTCTGAAAGAAAAAGGCATTCTTTGAAACGCCATTCGACACCTGTCTTTCCACGCTTAGTCACAAGTTAACTTGTGCACTTTTTGTTGCTTTTTACCAACTATTGGCGATCCCAAGAAACCATCATTGATTTGATCCTAGGACGTCACTTTCAGTACGGCGTGCAGTACCAAACGTCATTTCAGAATTTGTCATTATGACAAATCCCAAAAACGAGGACGCACGCTGCGTCCCTCTGTTTCTGCAGAAACGGCCAAAACAACAGGGGGCTGCCACGCGTCCCACTAACTCCTGCAGCATTAAATGGAATTTAATGTCCTCGTTATTGGGGATTTTTCCCACTACTATAAATAGCAGTGAATATCCCATTGTGGGACTTTTTACGCCATCTAGCCTTCAAACTTCCTTGTTTTCGTACAAGCTTGCTCTCTTTGCAGAAAACTCTTCCTCTTTCACTTCATCTTCAACCTCATTTCAAAAAATGGCCTCTGCTTCTACTGCTCCTAGTGCTAACGCACCAACTGAACATGTTAAACCCAAGGTCTTCGTCACTGCTCCGGTAGTAAACTCTACAGGCAAACGAAGGGTTCCTGAACCTTCTGACATCTCCGTTCGCGATGCTTACTCGCGCCACTTGATGATCCCGGTTGGATACTCCAACCAGATCTTCGCAATGTCTGGCCCCATGAATCCAAGCATCTCTGAAGCTCTGAAGATCAAGAGCTATTTCCCAATCGTCGAGAAACTCAAGCCAGTAGCATGCGCCAAGAAAGACGCAGAAGACAACGAAGACCCTACTCGTGAAAAAATCGACCTCCGCTTCTTCAACAGAGGGGTTAGGGTCTTCAGGTCTTGCCCTAATCTGACCTCCGATTATGTTGCTTGGCTAACCAAGTTGGAGAAGCACCAAACCTCGATCTGGAAGGATATGGGAATCTTCGACCTAGTGATGCTGTCGAAGACGGGTTTGAACTACTCCCCAGAGATGCTGATAGCTTCACTGTTGTTCTGGGACTACTCCCATTTTACTTTTCATCTTCCATGTGGGATGTTAACCCCCACACTCTTCGACGTGGCCGCCATTACTGGCCTTCGACCAACCGGGGATTACTTCGATCCGGAGGAGATGTCGGAGGACCAAATTGGCTTCTCTGAGACCAAGCCAACATACACCACTTTTATCAACCATTATCACGACAGGTCGACAGATGCGGTGTCGGATGTCGAACACATAGCGTTTCTAGCCTTATGGCTAACTCGCTTTGTGTTTTGCTCGAAGTCTCTGCAGGTGACCAAAAAGATGGTCACTCTCGCTACCCAACTGCATCACCGCCAAAACATCTGTTTGGCAGAACTGATTCTGGCCAGTCTTTATGACTCGGTCAGAAATGGGGCCACTCTTCTGAAACATATCGAGGACAGGGCCAGTTTGCTACTCGCTGGGCCTTTTTGGCTACTTCAACTGTGGCTCAACGCCACTTTCGAATCTTTCTTGCCCAAGAAGGTTCAGATAAATGAACAAGCTCCAACGATAGCAAATAGACGCATCGAAGGAATCAGGCTGGGTCTGCTGACACCTGTAGAAGATGGACTGGAGTTTCAACAAACCTTCACCAACTTCGTTCTGATGTTCGCTCGAAGGAAGGAATTTGTTTCAACTATGGCTCCATTTTCTCGATGACAAGTAGGCCCAGCATGGTTCACAAGGCCACATCCAAAGGAGTCGAGTGGTCCCAATGTTGATGAACACACAGTACTTTGGGAGGCGTTCCTTACACCAAGGATCATGCCTCTTCGATTCAAGAGTTCTAAGACTCATCTGAGTCTGATCGCCTACCAACCAAATCTGGTATCTCGCCAGTTTGGTATTATCCAAACCCTACCTTCTCCGATTTTTCAAAGAGAGAAGTCAATGTTGTACTTCTGCAACGATTATACAGAAGAAGCTGCCATCAAGCATATAGGAAGATATGCTGGTCGAACCATCCTCTCGCTGTTTAACTACCAGCTTAATTTTCTTTGTTCACCATCCTTCGAGGAGTGGTGGAGAAGCTATTATGCTGAGTACTTCTTCGACGAGAAGGACTTCATGGCTGAGCTGCAGAAGTCTTTTGTCCTTGTGTTGGACAAAGTAAAGAAATGTAAGTTCACTCTCTCACATTACTTTTTGTCTTTCTCTTCGACTGCTAGCCTGTTAACTTTTTCATTTGTTTTCAGTTGTTCGAAAGCCTGTAGCCAAGAAGGCTACAGAAGGCCAACAGGGAGGAGCCCCTTCAACAAAACCTCCACCGCCGGCGAAGACTGTAGCGCCGGCGAAGACCACAGGCAACCAACAGGGGGAAGGCTCTTCGAAGAGGCCTCCTATATCGGTAACCAGACTTTCTTCATTTTCCTTCTGGCTTTCGATTCTGATTTTCGATGTAGTTATTAAATCGAATTCCCATTGGTTTTCTAGGCACCTTCTCCCAAGAAACGGCCAGGACTGGTGGTCGAATCTGGGAGTGATGAAGAGAGTGATTCCCCTCCTGCCCCCTTAAAAAGGCGAAAGTTAACGAAGGATGCTTCTGTTCCTGCTCCTGCTCCTGAAGGTCGAACCGTCAGAATAAAGGTTGCTGTGAGAAAGCCTAGGCCACCTCCAGTGATCATCGAGGAGCCAACTGAGGAGGAACTGAACGTTCTTCTTAACAAGCCTGTCGAAAGTGACAATTCCAGCCCTGGGGCTGAAGTTAATCCACAGGTAATCCCTTAGACCTTTTTTATAATTTAGGCATAGATACCCATATTCGATTGTGTCTCTTTCGACATCTGAAAGTTTGTCTTCTTTCCTTTTTCAGGACACCACTGAGAGTTCTCCGCCAAGGACCTCAGAAACGCTGGAATCTGCTGATCTTAGCAGGCCTCAGGAAAAAGACTTGGGCAATGACGAAGCCCATACTGAGAATGAGGCCAATGCTGAAACAGTGGAGAAAACAACAGAGGAACCTATGGTGGAGGAACAACAGCCAGAAACGGTTCAGGTGGTGGATTTGTCAGAAGAGAATCATGAAGAAAGGGACCAAGGCAATGACGGCGAAGAGAATCAAAATGCCGTCGACGAAGAGAACCAAGGTGGTACTGGCGAAGGACACCAGGGTGACGCTAGCGAAGAGCCACAAAATGACGCTGGCGAAGGACCCCAGGGTGATGCTAACGAAGAACCACTAGTCGATGCTGGTACTGCCTCAGTCAGAGTCGAAGAGCAACCAGTCGAGGCACTTAGCACTCAAGAACCTCAAACCCAAGATAATACTGTTGCAAGGGTTACCTCCTCGAAGCACAGGTCAAAAGAGGACTTGGAACACTTGAAAGAAACTGACCCTGTTAGCTACCTCAATGCCATCATTGAGAGTAAGAGTTCGTCTGACACTAGTCAGGAAATTCCTACCCTGTCGGGGAAGTCTACTGAAACTTCTCCTCTTGATGATGCATTGGCGAAGGTTAAGGCCCAGTTCTTCAAGAGGGACTTGATGAAGACTTTAGAGGGGGACCCCACTGCTCCATCATGCTTAAAGGAGGTCTTGAATGCTGTCGACTTTGAAGCTGTAGCCCCAGAAATCTCAGACTTGATCATGGAGTTACACTCTATGATTGATCAAGTTTCAGCGGATTACAGGCGCCAAAGAGGGTTTAACAGTCAGCTTGAAGTGCTGCATGGCAAAAGCTCATCTGCGTGGACTGCCGTCTCAGATTCGACTTCTCGAATTGCTGAGTTGTCGAAACAAAAAGCGTCTGCACAGGAAAGAGTTGATGCCATTGATCGAGAGAATGTCTCCTTCCGGGCACAAATCGCAGAGATAGAGGCGAAGATAAACGCCAACACTGTACTCAAGGAGGAAATTCTTTCGACCATCTCAGACACTGAGAGCCAGACTGAGATCAAACAAGGCATGGAATTCGCTGAGAGGGCCCAAAGCCTCGACGCTCAAATTGCTAAACTAGTGCAGGAAAACTCCTGGTGCAAGAAGAGGTTGGAGCTGCAGCACGCCAAGTATCTTCGACTCAGGAACTCTCTTACCTTTTGATTGATTCTCTTTTGTAACCATCTTCTGTAATCGTTATTCGACAACAATTGCCATCTTGGCTGAAATTAATAAAAATTTCCATTTTGGCATTTTTATGGTTAATTTAGACTTGCTCTTTTATTATTTTATTTTTATCTCTTGAAGTATAGGTTTGTATTTTTTCAAATATTTACCATTTACTCTCAAGAGCCTTTTATCTCCACTTAACTCTTCGACTTCAT
Organism: Vicia faba; assembly: GCA_948472305.1. Lineage (NCBI taxonomy): Eukaryota > Viridiplantae > Streptophyta > Magnoliopsida > Fabales > Fabaceae > Vicia > Vicia faba. The sequence continues at coordinate 271,935 of CATIWC010000354.1, forward strand.
AAGCTCCACCAGAAAAAGTTTGGATAACTCTGAAGGGTCCTTCCCATTTGGGTGACCATTTCCCCATGCTTCGATCCCTTCGATCCATGGGAAGAATTACCTTCCAAACTAGTTCTTCAGGCAAAAATACCTTAGGTTTTACCTTTTTATTATAAGAGTCTTCTACTCTTTTCTTCTGAAGCCTGAGTAAGTCGAGAGCGTGTAATCTCTCTTCGTCTAAATCCACCAGTTCATCTAACATCATGTTCCAATAAACCTCAGAAGGAATATCATAATGCCTCTGAACCCTTGCAGACTGAAGACAAATTTCTGCTGGCAATACTGCATCATGGCCAAAAGTTAGCCTATATGGTGTTGTACCAGTGGCTTCTTTTGGGGACGTTCGACAAGCCCATAAAATCTGGTCTAACGTCTTATGCCAATTCTTTGGTTTCTTCCCAACATGTTTCTTTATCAAGCCAATCACCACTTTGTTAGCTGCTTCGACCTGACCGTTCGCCTGGGCATAATAAGGCGTGGATGTTAGGAGCTTGAAACCTGTTTCCTGAGCAAATTCCTGCATCTTTCGACCAGTGAAAACTGACCCTTGATCAGTTGTTATTGTCTCAGGAATTCCATATCTAAAGATAATGTTCTTTTGAATAAATTCAATGACATTTTCTTGGTCCACATTGACTAAAGGGATAGCTTCGATCCACTTAGTAAAATAATCAATGCCTACCAATATGTATTTCTGACTCTTTGATGATGCTGGTCGAATCTCTCCAATGAGATCCAACGCCCATCCTCTAAAGGGCCAAGGCTTCACTATCGAGTGAAGTTCGCTTGCTGGTACATGTTGGATGCCTGTATGAACTTGACACTCTTGGCAACCTTTGGCGAACTCAACACAATCTTTCAGCATAGTGGGCCAATATAGTCCTTGTCGAAACAACAACCATTTCATTTTATGGCCTGCTTGGTGAGCCCCACATGCCCCAGCATGCGTAGTCGAAAGGGCTATGTATGCTTCAGTTTCACTTAAACATTTCAGCAACACCCCTTCAGGCGTCTTCTTGAATAACTCATTACCCATGAGTACAAAACTCAACGCCCTATATTTTGTTTTTCGTTCTGTCGAAGCTCCTGGATTTTGAAGATAGTCCACAATGGGTTTCCTCCAATCTTGCTCTGACAAATTATCAATGAACGAAATATCGAAGTTACTGTGATCAGCATATCCTAGCCTCGTCGATTCCAAGTCTGATGGTGATAGACAAGTTGCTTTTATCTTTTCTCGAACTTCGATTGCTCTTTGTAGTTTCGTTTTTGAAACCTTATACCCAGATGCAATTTGTGCCAAGTCATTGGCTATTTGATTTTCGACTCTGGGTACGTGTCGAATATTGATCGTTTCAAATTGTTTCAATAAACGATTTGTTATCACAAAGTACATAATGAGATTCTCCCTTATGCATTTATATTCCTTTGTGACTTGCTTGATGACTAACTCTGAGTCTCCCATTATTTCGACTCGAGTTGCCCCCAATTCCAACAATATCTCAAGGCCAGTAATTAGAGCTTCATACTCAGCCTCATTGTTCGAACAAGAACCTGCTATTTTGTACTTGAATGTTGTTGGAATTTTATCTGGAGAAATAATCAAGACTCCTACTCCTGTTCCATCTTTATGGCTGGAACCATCGAAGTAAAATTTCCAAGGTTCTATCTCCACATAATTAATATCCTCGACTTGAATTGAGTGGTCGACTATGAAATCTGCAACCACTTGTCCTTTTACTGCCTTAAGAGGCATAAAGGTCAAGGAGTATTCAGTTAATGCTAATGCCCACTTGCCAATTCGACTATGCAAGATAGGTTTCGACAACATATATTTGAAAACATCAAAATGAGACGAAACATAAACATCAACTGGTTTTATATATTGCTTGAGTTTTGTACAAGAAAAATACAGACATAGACACAATTTTTCAACTTCGCTATATCTAGTTTTTGCATCATTCAAAACTCGACTGAGATAGTAAATGGGTCTTTCGACTCCATTCTCATCCTCTTGGGCTAACATACTTCCCAGAGTTTTGTCAGATGCAGCTATGTACAATCTCATACTCCTATTGCTACAAGGAGGCACCAAAATAGGTGGCTTAGTAAGGTACTCTTTGATTTTGTCGAAGGCTTCTTGTTGCTCCTGCCCCCATTCGAACCCCTCTTTATTCAGTCGAAGTAAGGGTGAAAAGGCCTGAGCTTTCCCACTTAGATTAGATATAAACCTCCTTAAGAAATTTATCTTGCCTAAGAGAGATTGCAATTCCTTCTTATTCGATGGCGCTTTCGCTTCCAGAATTGCCTTCGTCTTGTTCTGGTTGATTTCGATTCCTTTCTTGTGGACAACGAAGCCCAAGAAATCTCCAGCTTTCACACAGAACGCACACTTCAAAGGGTTCATCTTCAGACCATGTTCTCTCATTCTTTCGAATGATTGTCGAAGGTGGTCAATGTGATTCTTCCTGGAAACAGATTTTATAACAATATCATCAATATAAACTTGCATAAAAGTGTTAATAAAATCATGGAAGATAGTATTCATTGCTCGCTGGTACGTTGCCCCAGCGTTCTTTAGGCCAAAAGGCATCACTACCCATTCGTAAGTGCCTAAGGCCCCAGGGCATCGAAAAGCTGTTTTCGACACGTCCTCTTCAGCAATGAATATTTGATTATATCCTGAATAACCATCGAGCATACTCAGGTATTCATAACCAGCGGCAGAATCGACTAGCATTTCCGCCACAGGCATAGGATATTCATCTTTGGGGGTGGCAGCATTCAAATCTCTGAAATCTATGCACACCCTTAATGTGCCATTTTTCTTAATTACTGGCACAATATTTGCAATCCATTCGACATACCTTGTAACACGGATGAATTTGCATCTCAGAAGTCTTTCGACCTCCGTTTTGATCTTCGACAATATTTCTGGAGCGAAGCGCCTTGGATTTTGCTTGATTGGCTTCTTTCCAGGTTTGATTGGCAACTGAAGTTCTACCAATCTTCTGTCGAGACCAGGCATTTCGTCATAATCCCTTGCAAAACAGTCTTTAAACTCTTTCAGCAATTGGATTACTTCCAACCTAAGTTCTGAATCGATTTTGGCGCTGATGTAAGTTGGCCTTTTCTCTGATCCTTCGCCTAAGTTGATTTCTTCTAAAGGATCTTGTGCTAACATTTTAATGTTGTTCGCCAAGGGATCCTTTTCGAAGCCCAAAGGCTCATCGTCATAGATGGCGTCGAGCCTCTGTTCCTGCATTTCTTCTGGCATGATATCAGGAGGTTTTGGATCGAAATCCTTTCCTGGGCCAACAGCAGATAATTGTTGATCATTGGCCTGTGTGGCCATGTACTTTACTTCGGCTTCGAGAGCCGTTATCATCTTGGTTTCGGCTACATAAGCCGAAATTCGCTTCAGAGATTGTGACTCAGTCATTATCACTGAATTCACTTCCCCAACCAGTTGGTTGGATATCAGTTAACCCACTGAAGTCTATGTGGGACAAGTCTTCTCTGTCCCATTGGAAACCATGCTCAGGATGCAGGTATAGGGAACAAAAGGTGTTTGGCGCTGGCGCCATGTCGAAGTCAGGTGTTGGACATGGCCCTATGTGAGCCAAGTTTTTGTCGAAATCCGCCACACCCAAGTGATTCACTTCGCCAAGGTAGTAGCTTTGATCTGCCTCTATGTTTTCGACCATCCCATCTGGACGCCATAGCAGCAGTCTTTGGTGCATCGATGAAGGCACAGCGCCAACACCATGAATCCATTCACGGCCTAACAAGAGATTGTAGTTAGGTTTGGCCGATATGACCATGAACATCGTTGGTCGAAGGATGGACCCAACTTTGATATCTAGCTGGATCACTCCCATAGTGGTCCCAATACCGCCCTCATAGTTCGACAAGACCATATTGTGAGGTTTAATTTCCTCATCCCTTTTGCCAATTTTCCTTAGCATAGAATGAGGGATAATATTGATAGTTGCCCCACAGTCAACCAATATTTTATTCACAGTAGTCTCTTCGAGCTTAGCCCTTATGAACAAAGGCTTGAGGTGATTCTTCATCGCCTCTGTAGGTGGCTCGAAGAAGCCATTTTGTTCCTCAGTAGTGCCATTGTCCATGACAAAATAGCACACTGGCCTATGTTTGGCCATTTCTTGTTCCACCTCCCAGTCACTTGCTTCGACTTCTACCTGTCGATTGAATTCCCTGGGCAGCACTGAAACAATATTCACCATTATATCCAAAGTATCATCCGACTCAGCATCATCTTCGTCTTCGACTTTACTTTGGTTAGGCCAAACTAGCCTGTTGGTAACTGGTTCTCTCTCTAGAGGCTTCCTTTGTTTCCTTTGAGGAACATTCGAACTAGTTTCTGCCTTAGGTTCGTTGGCAGCCTCCCTTTCAGCTTTCCGTCTCCTTTGATATCTCCTCCATTGAGATCGAGACATAGGGTTTTTACCCTTGTAGTTGCTGGACACTTGAGTAACCTTAGGTGCAGCAACTTGAGGCTCTTTCTTTTGAGTTAAAGAGGAACCTCTTGGCACATCGAAGGAATGCCATTTCTCCTCACTTGGCCTTTTCCGGCCAGAGGTTTTATACCAAGTGTCTACTGGCACATTTGTTGGAGGCCTAAAAGTCAGAGGCCTCTTGTCTTGGTTAGAACCCCTTCTGGGATCATGTCGAAGGTCAGCATTCTCCCTTCTCTTGTTCGCTGCTCTCACGCCTTGAATGTGCTCAGCAGCTTTTTTATCAAAGATCGAACTGCATCTTGGACACAGCATCACCTCTGATTTCTTTTTCTGGCATCTTTGTAAAAAATCTGCCAAGTTTTCGTTTTCCCGAGGGAAAGCCGTCTTATTAGCCTGCTCTTGCCTTATGGCCTCTTCTGATGCTTTTGGATCAGAAAGTTCAACCATGTTGATATTCATTGTATCTTTGCTAGCAAGAGTTAACTGCTTCATTTGTGTTTCCAGATTCTCCGTCTGGCCTTGAACAGTGGCCAAGTGGGAACTGGGCTTTGATCCAGTTTTTTGTGCTTCAGCAGTCTCCGACTTCGGGCCTTCGACCGCTTTCTGGACAGCTTCAATTGTCTTCCTGGATAAACTTCCAGAAAAACTGCCAAAGATTGGCATGTTGATGTGGTCCTTTGAGACTTCGACCATAGTAATTCCTGGCTTCTTCGACTGGATCCTGGTTGCCTCTATCATGTTCACCTCAGAGGGTTCTGCATAGTGGGCTTCAGCCTTCAGTGGATTGGAGTCGACAGCCATGGGGGATTTGTCAGCAAACTTTAATCTCCCTTCCTCAATAGCGTCTTGCACAAGATTCCTGAAAAGAAAACATTGAGAAGTTTTATGGCCCAAAAAATTATGATATTTGCAAAAACCTCTCTTCTTTCTTTGATCAAGAGGAGGCACTTTTACCCCAGGGGGTACTATCATTTGGCCATCTTTAACTAGCAAGTCGAATATTTCATCACATTTTGTGATGTCAAAACTATAAGTCTTTTTTGGGAACCTATCGTTGGTCCTGTCTGGACCAATGGGATTTTTCCCATTTGAGGGGACTAACTGTTTACAAGAGTATGGTGGCCCTTGTTTTAGTTCTGCTAAATCGACTTCTCCTTCTTCGACAGTTAAAGTATCGTCGAAGGATTCTAGATCTTCATCATCCATCTCAACGTACGCTATTCTCTCTCTCTTGTGAGTTTTCGTTGCCTTAGCTTTTTCAGCTTTGAGGCGTTCGACCTGTCGAACTCTATCGGCCAGTTGGGCCATGTCTCTAAGGTACTGGGTGTCTAGCTTCTTCCTAATGGAATAATCTAAACCGCCTGCGGCTATTTCGACCAACTCATGTTCTGGCACTTGTGTAAAACATCTCGCTTTGAGCAACCTAAACCTATTCAGATATTCGTCTATAGGTTCAGTGAAACGTCTCTTCACACTGGCCAGTTCTTTCAGGCTTATCTTGGTTTGCCCCATGTAGAATTGTTCATGGAACAATCTTTCCAACTGGGTCCAATGATGGATCGAATTGGGGGGGAGAGTTGTAAACCAAGTAAAAGCGTTCTTGGTTAAAGAACTTGGAAAGTACTTGATCCTTAGGTTTTCGTTATTCGAAATGTCTCCTGCTTCGATCAAGTATCTTGCCACATGCTCGACAGTAGATTCTGTCGTGTCCCCAGAAAACTTAGTAAATTTGGGGACTTTGCATCTAGGAGGTAAGTCCGTTTGTAACACGTATTCTGACAATGGAGATGTAAAGTTGGGCCTTCGAAAGCCCATATTCATCCCATTCTGAGTCATGATCCTTTCGATCATGGTTGCCAGATTGTTTTCCAAACCCATGTTTTGGTATTGGATATGCTGAACCACTTCGTCAGCATTTTGGTTTCTGTTAACTAACCTTACCTCTGGGGCTATTACCCTAGGTTCTTCGACAGTTTGTTCTAATCGTGCCCTAAGGTTTTCTTCGACAGGCTGTTGAGCCTGGTTAATGGTGGTTTCTTCCTCTACAAATATCCCCTGATTTCCCCTTATTTGCGCCCTTTGGGGCTGTCGAACAGGTTGGGGTACTCCAAAGAAGTCAGCCAAACGCGTCATTTGCGCTGTTACTTGCTGATTCGATTGAGTAGTGTTTTGTATTAGAGGGTTTAGCACTGTACTCAAAGTTTGTGCCAACATTTGCACCATATCTTGGTTGCTTTCGTCCATCTGTTGCCTCAAGACTGCTGTCGAGGCATTTGTAAGGCCATGGGCTACTTGGGACATTCCTCCTAAGAGTTGGGTCCTATTTCTATTCGCCATGCCTACTCCAGAGCCTTGGAGTGGCGAAGAGGCACTCACGAAAGGGTCTGAAAAAGTGGACGCAGCATTCGTCAGGCTTGCCACTTCAGAAGTTGGCATACCATAGAACGGAATAAATCCTGGGGGAACCACAGGCCTTGTGCCTATATTTCCCCTTGGTGGGGGAGTTCCCAAAGGTATCCTGGGGCCTGTTAACGAAGGTATTGGCCCCGTGGTTGTAACCGACACTGCTGGTGTCGAACCAACGTTTGTCGCTTCATTTACGGTCATACTAACCGTTGCTCCCACACTCGCTTGTGGGATTTCGTTATTGTTTGGCGGATTCGCCATCTCTTCCCTTCCTCTGGCAGTATTGTTATCGTTAGTGTATATTCTACCACTTCTCAATAACATACAACTCGAAAAGATGAGATTATTTTCAACAATCAACACACGGTCCCACCAGGTGTGCCAATTTGTTTACCGTGGTTATTGGTAAACAACCGCTGATCCTCCAAATGGTTACTTATTTGGTTACTCGCAGGATCGATCAGATTGATCCTAGGACATAGGTTGATTTTGAAGTTTGATTAAGGTGGATAAGGCTTTAAGTAAAAAGGTTTCAAGTAAATTGCATGAAGGAAAGATTTGGTAAAATAAACAAGGCTTTAAAGTAAAGGTTCGACAGGAAATGTAAAGAGAAAAGCAAGTAAAATTCTGGGAAAGTAAATGACTTTAATTGATAAAATTGGTGTTTCACACATACATTTCTCAACAATTCTTTCTCACACGCTGGGTACTCGAATCTAAATGAGTGACTTTGTATAGAATTGTGAACACACGCGAGAAACTACATGTCTACTCCTATTTATACTAAAACATCCCAAGTAACCGTCGGGCAGTTACACTGCTTCGAGATCAATCCACTTGGCACGTTCTCCATGCTCGACGCTCCAGATCCTTGCACGTTTGCACGTGGTAACTGCTGGAAACCGTTTTCCCTCCAAACACTTGAATTTCAAACTGCTCCACTCTGAACCATCGAACACTTTCGTCAAGAGACATCTTCGACGAGAAACTCCTTCGACGTCGAAGGCAATCAGCCTTCTTCCTTGGAAGAAATCTTCTAAGTATTTTGCCATCTTTCGACGGGCGCTTCGACAGACTTAGCCAGTCGAAAGCATCTTTCAGCTTTTAATGGCTGACATCAATCAAAACAAAGGTGTCGAATTTAGGAGCCAACACCAGGCAAGCTAAACAGATCCTCAAGCCTTCTCAAAACTTTCTCAGACTCCATTCACGATCTCAACTGCAAGAGGTAAAAACTCAAACTTCTATCTCTTCGTACAAGCATCATTTGCTCTTGATTTATGAAAGTAAAATGTAGATATACTTGCTCTAAAGCTAACCATGTTTATAGTTTTCATTTATATTAACTGTATATAGAGAATTTTGGATTTGAAATTTCTGCAAAAATTAGGTTTCAAATTAGGGCCAGTAAAATTAGATCTTATCTTTGACTTTTAGTTTACATAAATTATATGGTTGAACTCGTGGGAAGAAACACCATAACTTTCATGTTTGAACTTTCCATTTTTATGGAGAAATAAAGAAGATACAGGTGGTCCGGCCATGGCTCAAGGTTGAAGATGAAGTTTCCTTCAGGAGGCATTTTCTAATATATATTTATGTTTGTGTTTATATAAACGGATGTACAGCCACCCCAGTGGTAAGTCAGTGCCCCTAAATGCTAGAGGTCATGGGTTCGAGCCTCAGCGCGCTGCCTTTTGCATTTTCTCACTTTTTTCACTCTTTTTTTGTCCATTACAGCGCTGGGCCTCCAAATCTTGGGCTTTTTATTTTTTCTAACATTTTGCATCCTGTTTACTTGTGACACCCATGGCCCAATATCATTTTATTTATTTATTTTATTTTCATTTTATTTTCTTAAATATATTTTTCTTAATATTAAAAATCCTAAAAAATATAAAAATGATAGACTTGTATTTTGGCTTGTTTTATTTTATTTTTCTCACATAAAATATTTTTATTTAGTTATATATTATCTATTTTTATTAAATAAACTTTGTAAATTAAATTATAACTAGTTTAATATTTATTTTTTCTTTATACCCATTAAATATTTATTTTAATATAAAAAAAGATCAAAAAAACCTCATAATGCCATATACTATTTTCAAGACAAAAAATACAAAAAATACTTTTTTCATAAAGAAACTTATTTTCTTTTAATCAAATAAAATTAGGGTTATTCAAAAAATATTTTCTTAAATAATTCCTTTCCTTAATTAATTTAAGTTAATCTTTATTTACTTATTTTCTAATTAGGTTTTAGGTTAAAGCTTTTCCATATAAAAAACCAAACAAAAATCTTCTTTGCATTTACACATCTTTGCATATATAATTCATCTTCTATACTATTTGTTCCAATTATTTGTACAAATTCAATTTGGTTGTAATTGATTAATTAGGTTTATATGATTGCAATCCCCATTCATAACCACAAATGTTTGTAATAGCATAGTAACTTTAAATTTCACAATTTATCGCTTTTACATAATATGCTAGTAATTAGGGTTTGTATGGGAAGATAAAAATCAATCAAATAGAAAACCCTAATTTAAGACAAAACTAAGCATGAAAATGACACATTTGCACACAAACACCCCTAGGGTTATCCCACTTGGTTTCCTCACACAAAAATGGCCATATTACGCATGTAAGGTGTCTTAGCAAAAACAAACAAATACAAGATCATAGTACCTCGATGGCGCTATTCAAAGTTGCCTTACAAAAATGATCTTAGTCCCTCAAAAAATGCTAAGATACCTTGCAACATTGCTAATCATGACTATACGATGACCCACGTCCGTCCCGTTTATATCCAAAGATAGGGTTGCTTACCAAATCAATGGTAAGACAACAATGTCAAAGGAAAAGAAAATGAACAAGAAAGACATTTGAGTAGGTAGATAGCTCCTAATTACTTGCTTCATTTCAAAACAAACATCCTTGCTATTTTCAAAACAATCACATACACCTTCAAACATCTTACAAAATTGAAAACATTTTCAAAAGATCAAACATCTTTGTATACATTCTTACGAACGAGAATCATTACAAAGTTTGCCTAAACAATGGCCTATTTACAAAATACTTTCAAAAACCACACAAAGCACAATTTCAAACAAAAATCAAGTGATCTAGCAAGTAACTAAGAGCCCATGGAAAACCATGGATGAAAAGGGTGCTCATACCTTCCCTTTTCATAATCTACACCCCGAACTCAAGAAATAATCTCAAAGGTCTTTCCTGTGCTTTTTCACCTTACCTTTTTGGATAAAAGAAAATTTGGTGGCGACTCTTGCTAACCGCAACATTTGCAATCAAACGCAAAACCTATAAGTCAGTTCTCCTACCGTATCACAGAACTGACGACTCTGCTGGGGGAAATTTTAAAAGTGGGGTTACCTTAGGGATAAATCACATTTACTTGCTTACATTGTTTGACTTGTATGCTTTACATTATGGTTCTTTGTTTGGGTTTGAATCCTTTACCCGGATTTGAGATGCATTATAGGTAAGTAGCAATACATTGTGGAAATTGTGCGGGGTATACCGAAATAGTGCGACATATTTGTGGGTACCGGTAGCCTTTGAGTTAATCAAACAGAATACGGGGCCGCTGAGGGATGTCATGAAGCACTAATGAACTTTTAGAACCTTTACTTGACCAACTTGTCCTTTAGGATGTAGTGAGATGACCGGCTTTGGTGAAGTACGAAGTTGGTAGATACTCGATACTACACTCATTGAGGTTTGGTTTCTTGGGATATTTCGATCGCCATTAAAGAGGCTTGAGCTGAAACAATGACCAAGGAAACAATCCAGTGATATTGAGCTACTTAGAACCCTGTTACTATTACTAGGACAGTTTGAGCCAAATAAACTTCAAGAGGGTACTTACCTATAAAACTCCATGCAAGTTGATCCGCTGTCGCAGACGAATAAAAAACGAGTATTTTGTAAAATGCAGTATAGCGACAATGACTCGAGTCGTATCGCAAGAATTCTTGATTTTATTATTAATTAATAGAAATCAAATGGGGGGTTGGCTTTAGGATTGATTCATAACATGAAATAAGTGGTTAAAATAAGTGATTATAAAAATAAGTCGATCTACTGTTTTCAGGTTCCTGCTAATCATTGGTTTTTACCTTACCAATTCCCTAAGCGGCTTCGACCTCTATTCAATTTCAATACCAATTGACAAGCGCAATAGATATAGAATAGATTGAATTCCCATTCCGAATTAAGCAAACAGATTAATATAATCGTGAATTAAGCAAACACGATATAGAACGTGATTTAACGACTAAGCGACGTAAACAACGATTAAAGATTAGGAATACAATCATACGAATTTAATCAAGACAGTCCATGAAATAATAGATAAAGAAAATACAATTTCATAAAATAGAATTGAAAGAGAAACGAAATTGAATTGATAAATTAAAAACCTCAAAGCATCGGAACACGATTACAGTAGATCAACTCTAGATGATTAGTTCTTCATTCAAGCGTACAAGTCAAAGTTTTTTTATGAATAATGAAAAGGTAAAAACTAAATTACTCTAGCGGATGCTAGGTATAGCAAGGACAAGGATTCGGTTCATAACCCAACTGGGTCAAAAACATAACCCAGGCCCAAAACAAATGACCCAAAACTTAAATATAAAATGTTGCAACTTCAATGAATTTCATGGACCTTCTACAGTTCTAATCAGCTCTCAACTTCTGAATGAAAATCGTAGAACTTTCTCTTAGCTTTCCAACGACTGGTAGCACGCCTCATTCCGACTCCCGTAGCTCAAGTTATGAATTTATTCGTGTAGACTGCTAATGCTGAAAATAAAGTGCGAAAATCAAATAAGAGTAGAAATAAACTAAAACAGAAAAACACTATAAAATACAAAAATAAGCTAAACAAACCATGAAAATGCATAAGTACAATCATGGAAGAATGTGCATCAAAATGCACTGATCAAATTCCCCCACACTTGAACTTTTGTACTCCGAGAAAAATAAAATCAAAAGAAACACAACAGCACCATCAGCTACTCATTCTAGGCTACAAACTCTTCTTCGGTTAAAATTGAATCAATAGGTACTAATCTTACACCCTAAGGGTATCGTAGGAACACTAATCTTGTCTCTTGAATATACAAACCAATTTGAATCATATTATTATGCCAACGCCTAACTTACTCATCCTCCTTTTTGCTCTTTTTCATTCAGGCGCAATCACATTAAGTCCGTTATCTCCATACACTCATAGCAAGGAGACCAGTTAGTGACTCTGATCCTTTTTGCACGGGGTTCTGGTACTTTTATGGCATAACCCTTTGCTTACTCGGTTGTAGTTGCGGGGGATCATACCGTAATCCACCCTACCAAGTTCAGCACCAGAAACCGCTGAACCAACTAACAACGAGTCTTATTATCAACTTTTTTTTGTAGGTTCTATGACCGTTGGGTTAAGTGACCAAGTGAGAGTCACCAAACTTAGAAGGCGCATTCCTTTTTTCTTTTTTTTCTTTTTTTTTTCAATTTTTTTTCCGGAACACTCACTTATATTCATCGGCTTCCTTGCATAGAGTGTGTGTGAGGAGGTGCTGACTGCTGAAATAAACTACTTAAGGGCTGTCAGAGAATGAGAGTTCAAGGCTAAAAACATAATAAGAATTCAAATCAATTTCCATATGCAGGAGACTTACAGTGTTAAGATGATACCGATCTTGTGAACTTTTCCCAAGTCTCCACAACTAACCTCAGATTAATCTATAACCTAAAACTTTCAAAAAGATGCATTTTTTATAACTGAAAACAAAACAAGAAAACAGAGAACAAAAGCAAAGAAAACAAAACAAGTAAATGATTCCCTCCCCCATACTTAAAACACACATTGTCCTCAATGAAAGAAACAAGCATAAAATAAGAGCGAGGAGAGAGGAAAGAACACACCCGAGGAGTCAAGGTGGATAGATGATCGCATAAGTAGCTTTTCCCAATGAGATCTCTTCTATAGTTTCTTCTTCCAACGCGGGACTCTCATGGAGTAGCTTTGGGTAATGTGCATTGAACTTGAAATTTTTATTAGTGCATTCACATTTTATTCCAGGATCAAAGAAGAATCTTTGATAAGTAAAAGTGTTGAATGGGCACATGATCTTCTTTTCCACAACAACAAAGATCAAAAGATTGAGAGGTTGCCTCATTATATTTGTTACATATTCAAGTGAGATCCTATACATACACATGGACGGACTAGTATCATAAATATCATCCAAGATCCATCCAATTCCTTTCTTATGCTTTTTCAATACCTGCAAAAATTTACTTTCTTGATCAAAATAAAGTTTAGAAGAAATTATAACCGGAAGTTTTTCATTCATCTCTAAATAAGCATATTTAAGATTTTCAGGAATTAGTTTCAGCTCTCGGGAAGGTGGTTGTTCGATGGATGATTTATTTCCGGAAGCCAGAGTGTCGAGAGCTTCATCCACATGAACAACTTCATTTGCAACCTCATCTGCAGTAAGAATATCAACTTGCAAGGCGGACTCAATTTCAGCACAAACAGAGCAAATTTTAATATCAGTACAAACATCACAAGAGTAAACATCATCAAAATCAGATAATGATGGAAAATCAGCTGTAAATAAATCATTACAAGTATCATCAACAGTCTTAGAAAGCAACTCTATTAGAAAAACAGAATTCTCTTCCAAGGGTTGTTGGTTAGATCCTTGAGCTTGTTGCATGATATTCATCAAAGAGGCAAGTTATTCAATCTGTGTTTGCAAAGTCTGGAGAGTAGAATCTATTTGTTGTTCATACTTGAGATTATTTGCAACCATTTGTTTGACAATGTCCTCTAGCGAAGGCTCAGAAGGTTCTGAGCACACAACCTGGAATTCCTTTATATGCTTATGTGGATCCTCACCTGTAAGACTATTAAGCTTTGACAACAAGTATATTAAATCAGATTTCGATTTAAAAGGTGTATCAGCTGCAGGATAGTCAATACATAACCCATTATAGCTCACATCAAGGCCAACAAACTGCCACAAAGTTCTTTGTTCAGCCATGTTATCAATAAACACAAAAATACTAACTATGTCCCAAACAGGCAGAAACAAATAGAAAGAAAGAAAACGATTAAAGTAAATTAAAAAAAAATACAAAAATACAAAATTTAATCTAATGAAGCAAAATAAGAATTTTGAGGTTTTTTTTTGGATTTTTTCAACACTATTAAAACAGTACAAAATTATTTAAAAATAGAAAAAAGACAAATTTTCAATTTTGAGGGTCAAATTCTTTTAGAATTTTATTCTAAAAGACTAATGTTCGTCTATTTTTTCTGACTTTGTGGAGAAAATTCGGAGCAAATCGAAACAGTAACTTATAAACTTACCTGACAGGTTGAAAAACTGTATTGCAACCGGAATTGCAATCCTGAAAATCAACAAACACAACAAAACAACAAAAAAAAAACAACAAAAAAAACAATAACACTAAACCTATGACTATAATATCAGTTAATAAAAACAAGAATCTCCGGCAACGGCGCCAATTTGATCCTTTGTCGCAGACGAATCAAAAACGAGTATTTTATAAAATGCAGTATAGCGACAATGACTCGAGTCGTATCGCAAGGATTCTTGATTTTATTATTAATTAATATAAATCGTATGAGGGGTTGGTTTTAGGATCAATTCATAACACGAAATAAGTTATTAAATTAAGTGATTATAAAAATAAGTCGATCTACTGTTTTCAGGTTCCTGCTAATCATTGGTTTTTACCTTACCAATTCCCTAAGCGGCTTCGACCTCTATTCAATTTCAATACCAATTGACAAGCGCAATAGATATAGAATAGATTGAATTCCCATTCCGAATTAAGCAAACAGATTAATATAATCGTGAATTAAGCAATCACGATATATAACGCGATTTAACGACTAAGCGACGTAAACAACGATTAAAGATTAGGAATACAATCATACGAATTTAATCAAGACAGTCCATGAAATAATAGATTAAACAAATACAATTTCATAAAATAGAATTGAAAGAGAAACGAAATTGAATTGATAAATTAAAAACCTCAAAGCATCGGAACACGATTACAGTAGATCAACTCTGGATGATTAGTTCTTCATTCAAGCGTACAAGTCAAAGTTTTTTTATGAATAATGAAAAGGTAAAAACTAAATTACTATAGCGGCTGCTAGGTATAGCAAGGACAAGGATTCGGTTCATAACCCAACTGGGTCAAAAACATAACCCAGGCCTAAAACAAATGACCCAAAACTTAAATATAAAATGTTGCAACTTCAATGAATTTTATGGACCTTCTACAGTTCGAATCAGCTCTCAACTTCTAAATGAAAATCGTAGCTCTTTCTCTTAGCTTTCCAACGACTGGTAGGACGCCTCATTCCTTCTCCCGTAGCTCAAGTTATGAATTTATTCGTGTAGACTGCTAATGTTGAAAATAAAGTGCGAAAATCAAATAAGAATAGAAATAAACTAAAACAGAAAAACACTATAAAATACAAAATAAGCTAAACAAACCATGAAAATGCATAAGTACAATCATGGAAGAATGTGCATCAAAATGCACCGATCACAAGCCTAAACTAAGGACTTGTTTTCTTTGCTTGTATATGCATACTTCTACATAACATCATGGATATCATGAACATCATATACATCCACTAACCATTTCAAGGATTTTGGGGATTCATCTTTGTTCTTGTTTTGTAGGATATGGATTCACTTCACAGGAAAACTATTCAAATCAACCTTGTGAGAATACATCCACAACTTAAGGAGCTAGCTTCAAGGATTTCTGAAAACTCTCCATTCACCGAGAGACATGATCGTCTACTCAACTTGGTCACCTCCAACACAGATGAGGAAATGATGAAAGTGCTTTTTTAGTTCTTTGATCCTTTACACCATTGCTTCACATTTCCCGACTATCAACTTGTGCCTACTTTGGAAGAATTCTCCCAACTCTTAAGGATTCCCATTCTCAATCAACTACCTTTCAACGGTACGGAAAGATACCCAAATCCAGAAAAGATTGCTCAAGCTCTACACTTGCACTCATCTGATGTCACAACCCATTGGGAAATATGGAGTGGTGTCAAAGGTTTCCTAGCAAAGTTCCTATTTGAGAAAGCCCAAAGCTGTTGGAATTCCTTAGACTTGCAAGCCTTTGAGGAAATTTTGGCTCTCCTCATCTATGGGATGGTTTTGTTTCCAAATGCTGACCAGCTCATAGATGTGAACACCGTCAAAATCTTCATATCACGTAACCCGGTGCCTACATTGCTAGGGGATATCCTACACTCTTTTCACACTCACACAATGAAGAAAAGAGATGTTCTTATGTGTTGCACTCCTCTCTTGGCAAGATGGTTTATTTCTCATCTTCCCCAAACTGTATTAAAGAATGAGTAAGGTTCAAGGTGGTCACAAAGGTTGATGACGCTCAAACATTCATACATTCATTGGTGCTCCCGATCCAAAGAGAATGTTATCATTGTCGACCATTGTGGAGAATTCCCTAATGTCCCTTTACTTGGCATAAGGGGAGGTATCACCTACAACCCATGTTTAGCCTTAAGACAGTTTGGTTACGCCCGAAGGGATGACCCGCACGAGTTGCTGATTCAAGGTTTGGTATTCAACTACGACAATGACAATCAAGGTATTCGCCAGAGATTTATCCGAGCTTGGAGGATGTTAAACAAGGTGGATAGTAAGACTTTGGGGCACACGAATTTCATCCCTCTTGAGCCTTACCTCAAATGGGTATGAACTCGCGCTCAGAGTCTTATGATGCCTTACCCCTCTATTCTCCCGGTAATCATTGAGCCTGTCATGGAGGGAGACGTTCCATACACTATCCTACATCCCGACATGCCCACATCTCTTGAAGACCTACAAAGGGATTGGATACAACTCAAGGGGGAGCGAGATACTTTCGAAGCCCAATTCTGCACAAGTGAGAAGAAGGTTTTGGAGCTCACTAAGCTACTTCATGAGGAGAAGACTCTGAATTCCTTCATTGTACCATAGAGGATGCGCACTACTTTTCTATCTTAGAGATTTTGTATTATTTTGCCCTAGGGGAATTAATGTACCCAAACTTTATCTTATTAATATAATGTGTGTTTCCTTTTTGTCTAAAACAAATCTGAATCTTTGAAATCCTTGAAAACATTGCATATGCATATATCATTCATCATAACATAAATAGGTCTTTTGCAACAAGTATCCTCATCTCTCTACTGTTTATTTCAGTAAGATGGATCTCGAGCAAACAATGAAAGATCTCCAAGATCAAAATACGCAGTTTCAATAGTTACTCATGACCCTAGCCAAGGGGTGTTATACCCCAAAATTTGCCCTCTCATTTTATCAAGATTTCCCCTCACAAGACTCTTTGGACTCAAGACCAAACTAGGGTTTGCTCTGACCAAGACATCTCCTTGCACTGTTGACCTTGAATCAAATTTTTGCCCAAGTCAATTGGACAGTTGACCTAGAAAACAACTATATTGGGGAAAAAGTCAATTGTGGCTAATTTATAGTCAAACCTCATAATTTTTGACCCACATCAACATTATAGACTCATATTAACCATTTTATCAAGTTTGGATCATAACTCCTCAAGAAATTTGATCAGATCATCAAAAGGGCAAAATGGTCATTTTTAGGGTTTTGACTGTATAAGGGCAATTTCTGATTTTTCACCTAGCCAATGGCAAATTGGGTTCAAGCATGGATTCAAGGACTCAATGGCATCATCTTTACTTATTCACAAGGTTCAAAAGATCTCAAATGCATTGGATTGACAGATGATTTTTCCAGTCAACTGATCAAAAATTGACTGTACACTGAAAAGTCAAACTTTGACTTTTTAGTCAAAATCAAGTGTCAAGGATCATTTTTCATCAAGATGTGTCAAAACATGAAACTTGTTCATCAAGAAACCTAATTTTGCAAATTAGGGTTTAAAGTTGAAAAAATTTCATAACTTAGAATTTTTTTTAAGTTATGAAATTTTCTTATTTTTTCCCAATTTTGCCCAACATTTTCACCATGATGCAATTGGATTCAAACAAAACTTCCAACATGAAAGTAGTATTCCTCCACAAAATCTACAACTTTTATTCACAAAGTTTTCCCAAAAGAAGCTTGGATCTCAAGTTATGATTTTTGGAATAAGGGTCCATGAAACTTTTAACTTAGTGAAATTTTGCCCTAGTTTAGGCAGGATTTTGACCAATCTTCATGGCAATTTTTCACATAGTTCCACTTGGCATCTACAAATTCATTTCAAATATGGATTGTAGAGCATGTTACAAGATTTCCAAAATGTGCAAGAACTCTCTAAAATCATTTATGGTTAGGGAGAATCGAAGGTTTGAATTTGGCAAAAACTCACTTTGATCCAAGGCATTTTGCACATTGCTACAAGTTGCAAATTCTGTCCAACCATGCTTGTACTTGGTTTACAGGTCTCTCAACCCTTCCACACTCAAAAATTAAATGCAAATACAATGGATAATGGTCTTATTCTGATCTTTGAAGTTTGGCACAATGAATTAATCCATTTATGGCATAAAGGTTGTAATACCATTTCCATAAAGCATACTTTTTGCAATTTTGTATTTCTTGAGCCATGGACTTGATCTCTTGATACAAGCAAAGTCCACAAACTTCAGAAAAAGCTCACTAACCCTATGCAGACCTTGAGCTAGCTTGTACAACCTTGGCCTTTGTCACTTCCTACCTTTTCTTCAAAAATAAGTCATTGTGCCAAAAGTCCACATCTTTAAAAATCTGATAAGAACAAGTGTTGTAAGGATTCCAAACAAGTTTGGCACATTGCCTTGAGCCAGAAACACGAGCCATCCAACCCTCAAACCTTCCAAAACACAAAAACACCTTCCTCT
This sequence comes from Vicia faba, assembly GCA_948472305.1. NCBI lineage: Eukaryota > Viridiplantae > Streptophyta > Magnoliopsida > Fabales > Fabaceae > Vicia > Vicia faba. The sequence goes on from CATIWC010000354.1 coordinate 290,838, forward strand.
TGCAAAACAGGGCAGCTTCTGCATTTTCACTTCCATCTCACAAATCACTCGTGCGTTTTGTCCCAAACCAGTTCCAATACCTTCCACATAACCCACTTAAGCTATCCCAACCATTGGTCATTGACTGTAACTCCATTAGCAAGCTTCACCATTTCTGATTTCAGCTTGTGCAGGTTGACTTCTATAGGCTTATTCAAGCAAGCTTAGAGCAAACAAAGCATCGGGGAAGGTTAGAGGAAGTTCAGGCAAGCTCAAAAGAACCTCAGGCCTCACTGAAAGTTGCTACATTGCCATACTCGTGTTCAACTGAAACAGGTATTTTCCAGCTTTCTATCTCTCTATTTAGGAATCATTAGGCTTAGGTTTGTGAATAAAAAATGTAGTACTCATAGCCCTTAAGCTGTACATATGCATAGATTTCATTTAAGTTAAGTGTGCTGAGAGAATTTGATTGATGAACATTCTGAAAAAGGTAGGTTAGAAATTAGGGCCAGAGAAATTCTCTCTGGTCTTTGAGAGTTAGATTAAGTTCTTTACATGGTTGGAATCGTGTTGAAAAATGCTAAAACTTTCATGTTGTGAGTTTTTGCTTTAGAGCACGTATGCAGGAGTTGGACATTTGTACAGGGCGCGCGTTTTTTCTGATTCAAAGGTTGAAGATGAAGTGGAAATGGGCTGGGCTGGCTTGTTTCTATTTGACACCCCCTGTTTACTTCCTACACACCCTTGGCCCATTGTTTTATATTTTTATATTTTTCTATTTCTTTTTCATTTATGATTTTATTTTATTTTTTCTAAACATAAAAAATTATCAAAAATATTTTTATAATTTTTCACATTTTATTTTATTATTTTTATTATTTTTTCTAACATAAAAATAATTATTAAATAATATACTTTTATTTTCTTTAATAAAACTTATAAATAATACATAAAAATATTATATTTTTATTTACATAATTAAATAATATTTTTTCTAAAATATTTTTATTCTTTGACATTTGTATATATTTTATTATTTTATTTTATTGTACATAAATAAATAAATTAGGGTTTTATTTTATTATTTTATTTTATTGTATATATACTTTCTTAAAAATAAATTAGGGTTTTACCCTTAACAAAAATAACTTTTTTAATCTTCTTTTTTTTTAATACATTAAATATTATATTTTTCTCACACATTTTATTTTTTTAATATTTTGTATATATTTTATTTTATTTTATTGTACATAAATAAATAATACATATATATATATATATATATATATATATATATATATATATATATATATATATATATATATATATATATATATATATATATATATATATATATATATATATATATATATATATATATATATATATATATATATATATATATATATATATATATATATATATATATATATATATATATATATATATATATATATATATATACTTTCTTAAAACAAATTATCGTTTCCACCCTTAATAAAAACAATATTTTATTTTCTTATTAAATATTATATTTTTACATACATAAAAAATATCAAAAACATTTTTTGCATATTTATAATATTTTGCATATTTATATTTAATTGCTTATTTAAATATTGTTTATTTATCATTTGAGCAAAGAAATTCAATTTGGTTGTAATAACTTAGGGTTTTAATTTCTTGCAAAATAATCCCCTATTCAAAATTGTATCCCCCTCCCATATCAATGTTGTAATAGCTTAGATTACTTTTACACATTTATGCTTTCAAATATGCCATGATAGAGATTAGGGTTTGTATGCAATATCCAAAATCAAAACAAATAGCTAGACCCAATACAAGACATAAATGCATTAAATTGACAACACAATGCACACAAGCATCCCTAGGGTTTCATCCACTTGTTGCCTTTAAAATGGCCATGCATGTTGAGTATCTTGGCAAAACAAAAACAAAACAAAAAGATCATAGTCCCTCGATGACGCTATCTTGGTTGCCTACACAAAATGATCTAGTCCCTCAAAAAAATTGCTAAAGATACTTAGCACAATTGCTATCATGGTCAATACGATGACCCGCGCCTGTCCCGTTTAACATCCAAATACAAGGTTGTTTACCAAATGCAATGGTAAAACAACAATGTAAAAGGGTTAAAAATGTGTAGGAAAGACTCTTGAGTAGATAGGGTAGACAACTCTTAGTTACTTGATCAAAACTTGCAAACATCCTTGCTAATTTCAAAACACACAATTTCAAAACATTTTCCCAAAACAAACTTCCAAACATTGAAACATTTTTCAAAAGACAATACACCTTTGTATACATTCAAACAAGAATCATTACAAAGGTTGCCACAACGATGGCCTCTTTTCAAAACATTTTCAAAACCACACACAAAGCACCATTTCAAACAATTGAAAAGCAAAAGCTAGTGATCTAAACAAGTAACTAAGAGCCCATGGATAACCATGGATGAAAAGGGTGCTTGCACCTTCCCTTTTCATAATCTACCCCCCGAACCCAAGAAAACATCTCAAAGGTATTTCCTGTACTTTTTGACCTTTCCTTTGGATAAAATAAAAAGTCGGTGGCGACTCTTGCTAAATTGAAACATTTGAAATCACAAATGCAAAACCTCAAGTCAGTTCTCCCACCGCATCACAGAACTGGCGACTCTGCTGGGGAAAATAAATAAAAGTGGGGTTACCTTAGGGTTTTAGATCACCTTTACATGCTTATTTTGCTTGACTTGATTGCTTTACATTTGGTTCTATTGTTTGGGTTTGAATCCTCCACCCGGATTTGGGAAACATTCATAGGTAAATAGCAATACGTTGTGGAAACTGTGCAGGGTATACCGACATGGTTGAAGCAATGGCTATATTAGTGCGACATATTTATGGGCACCGGTAGCCTTTGAGTTAATCAAAGAGAATACGGGGCCGCTGAGTGATGGCATGAAGCACTAATGGACTTTTAGAACCTTTACTTGACCATCTTTGCCTTATTAGGGGTAGTGAGATGACCGACTTTGGTGCAGTCCAAAGTTGGTAGATACTCGATACTACACTCATTGAGGGTTATTTTCTTGGAATATTTTAGTCGCCATTTAAGTGGCTAAACTAAAACAATGAACACAGAAAATAATCCGGTGATATTGAGCTCCTTAGAACCCGGTTACTATTTATAGGACAGGTTGAGCCAACTAACTTCAAGAGGGTACTTACCTATGAAACCCCATGCAAGCCTGAAACTAGGAACTTGTGTGATTTGTTTGTACATATACTTGTGCATACATCATGAACATCATAAAGCATCATATGCATCCACTAACTATTTCAAGGGTTTGGATCTTCATCTTTGTTCCTATTTTGTAGGTTATGGAATCACTCCGCAGGAAAAAAATCCAAGTCAACCTTGTGAGAATCCATCATCAACTCAAGGAGCTGTCTTCCAAGATTCCAGAGAATTCTCCCTTCACTGAAAAACATGGTAGACTTCTCAACTTGGTCAACTCCAACATTGAGGAAGACATGGTGAAAGTTCTCTTCCAGTTCTTTGACCCCCTACACCACTATTTCACATTTCCTGATCATCAACTAGTGCCTACTTTGGAGGAATTTTCTCAACTCCTGAGGATTCCTATTCTCAATCAACTACCCTACAACAGTACGGAAAGAGAACCAAAGCCTGAAGATGTTGCTCAAGCCTTACACTTGCAACCATCTGATATCAAAGGTCATTGGGAAACCAGAAGTGGTGTCAAGGGTTTCTTGGTAAAGTTTCTGTTTGAGAAGGCACAAGACTGCTGGAATTCTCTACATCTGCAAGCTTTTGATGAGATTGTAGCACTTCTCATCTATGGGTTGGTCTTGTTCCCAAACCCTGACCAGCTTATAGATGTGAATGCTGTCAAGATTTCCATATCTCGGAATCCTGTGCCTACATTGCTTGGGGACATCCTCCACTCATTTCAAACACGAACAATGAGGAAAAGAGGTGTTCTCATGTGATGTACTCCTCTTCTAGCAAGGTGGTTTATTTCTCACCTTCCCCAGTCAGTCTTGAAGAATGAGCAAGGTTTGAGATGGTCACAACGGTTGATGACTCTTACACATTCTGATGTTCATTGGTGTTCTCGGTCTAGAGAAAATGTCATCATCATTGATCATTGTGGGGAATTCCCTAATGTCCCACTACTTGGCATTAGGGGAGGCATTACCTACAACCCCTGCTTGGCTCTGAGACAATTTGGGTATGCCCGAAGGGATGGCCCTCATAACATGTTGATTCCAGACTTGGTTTTTGACTTCGACAACGACGCTCAAGGACTTCGACAAAGGTTTATCCCAGCTTGGAGGATTCCCAACAAAGTGGACAGTAAGACCCTGGGGCACAAGAATTACATCCCCCTTGAGCCTTACCTCAAGTGGGTACGAACCCGCGCCCAGAGTCTTATGATGCCTTACCCCTACATTCTGCCTATGATCAAAGAGCCTGTTATGGAAAGAGAGGTTCCATACACCCTCCTACATCCTGAGATGTCAACATCATTGGAATATTTGCAAAGGAGTTGGATACAACTCAAGGGAGAACGCGATACTTTTGAAGCTAGCTTTTACGCCAGTGAGAAGAAGGTTTTGGAACTTACTCGCCAACTTCATGATGAGCAGAATCTCAACACCTACATAGCACCAAAGAGGATGCGTAACGTATTTTTACATTAGAATTTTGTATTATTTTTCCCATGGGGCATTTATGTACTAACAAATTCTTCTTATTAATATGACGTGTGTTCGTTTTGTTTGCAACAAATTTGAATTTTTGAATCCTTGAATGCATTACATGAATACATCTCATTCATCATATGCATAAGCAGGTCTTCATACCATGTTTCCTTATCTCTCTGCTGTTTATTTCAGCAAGATGGATATAGAGCAGGCAGTCACAGACCTACAAACGTAGAATTCACAGTTCCAACAACTACTCATGGCCTTGGCAAAGGGTCAGGAGGATCTTAAAGCACTACTGGAAAAGGAAAAGGAAAAAGAAAAGGATAAAAAGAAAAAGAAAAGAGTTGGTGTAGATACTTTGGGAAGAAGATTTGAGAACCAAGCTAGAAGGGTCCTGGATTTCCCCTCATCATCTGAGGAAGGGGCAGGAAAGGGAGCTGCAGCACAACCTGAGTATGAGGAAGAAGAAGAAGAAGAGGATGAAGATTACTCTGAGCAGCAATATCCACCTGCATATGACAAGTATAAGAATCTGGAGGAGCATCTAGCAGCTATGGAGGTGCAAAGAGTGCCTGGGCTGGACTTCGAGGAGCTAGGGTTGGTTGCTGGGATTGTGATTCCCCCTAAATTCAAGGTGCCTACATTTGCTAAATATGATGGTTTGTCTTGTCCGAAGATGCACCTACGGTCTTACGTCAGAAAGATCCAACCTCATTCTTCTGATAAGGATCTGTGGGTCCACTTTTTTCAAGATAGTTTGTCGGGTACGCAATTGGATTGGTTCTACCAGCTTGAGAGATCTGATGTACATAATTGGGAGGATTTGGCTGCTGCCTTCTATAGACAATATCAGTATAATGTGGATCTAGCACCTACTCGTACTCAATTACAGAGTATGGGTATGGTCTCTAATGAAGGCTTTAAGGAGTATGCCCAGAAATGGAGGGACTTGGCTGGAAGGGTGCAGCCACCACTGTCTGAGAGAGAGCTTATGGATATGTTTTTGGGGACCCTGTCAGGTCCATTCTTTAATCACTTAATCGGGAGTTCGTCTGCGGGGTTCACCGAGTTAATTATGACTGGTGAAAGAGTTGAAGCTGGCATCAAGAGCGGTAAAATTCAAAAGGATGCATCTGCTTCCACTGCCATCAAGAAGACCTTTCCAGCCAAGAAAGAAGTCTCAGTTGTTTACTCCCAGAGAGGTCAAGGAAGAGTTGAACGCCGGCCAGCGGTGGGGGCTGTAATGATTCAGAATTCTGCAGTAGATCAACCTCGAAACAGTCAACCCAGAACCAACCAAGCAAGGGTGAAAAGGCCTTCACGGTAATTCACCCGAATCAATATGACACCTGCTCAGGTTCTCCCTCATATGTTGAAGTTAAACCTTACAAGCTTGAAAGAGGCGCCAAAGAATCTAAATACCTCTTCTCCCTACTACCATTCAAATGCGAAGTGTGCTTATCATTCGGATAGCGTGGGGCACGACACCAACAATTGTTGGGCCCTCAAAAATAAAATCCAGGATTTAATAGATGCCAAGGAGGTGGAGTTTTACGCCCCTGAAAAACCTAATGTGATATCCGCTCCAATGCTAAAACATGGTCACAATGTCCATGTTGTTGTAGAAGATCTTTATGTTGCTATTGTTGATGACTTAATGACTCCATTACCAATGATCAAGATGAATCAGTTAAAAGCCGGGATTTTCCCGGGCTGTGAAAAAGATTGCTACCTTTGCTCGTCCTTACAATCCGATTGTCCGCTGTTGAAGTTAGGCATCAAACGCCTAATGGATAATCAAGAAATCCTCTTTGAGAAAACTCATGTTACCCCTGTTACTCCTGTTACTCCAACTCCTATCAATGATGTTGCTATAATTACCATTTCCACCAGTCTTTCCAAGGTCTCCAAAAGACCTGTTAAGATTACACCTGATCCAAAGTTTGTACCTATGAAGATAACTATGTCGGGGCCTATCCCATACAAGTCCAACAAGACAATACCGTGGAACTATGGAGGAGAGATCTTCTACCACAGTGTTAAGCAGATTGAATCAGTTGAATAAGGTTCTGATGAAGAGACTCCTAACATAGGAAATATTGCAGGGACAAGTAAGATCACCCACAGCGGAAGAATTTTCTCTCCGGAGATTGCTCCTCCAAGGGAAGTCTTCGGACCCTCAAATGCTCCTAAAGTTACTCCTGTGTCGGTCAACATCTCTGTGCAAACTCCAGTGATTGAAGAAATTGTCACTCCCGTAGTTGTACCCTCTGCGGTTGCTGCTGATAAAGGTAAGGGGATCCAAGAAGCGCCCGTCAGGATGAGAGCTCAGCCTTTGGTAATCCCCGAGACCACTCAAAAGGAAATGGAGGAGATTTTAAAAATAATTAAGAAGAGCGACTATGATGTCGTAGAACAACTGGGGTAAACCCCTTCAAAAATATCTATGCTGGCCCTATTGCTCTGTTCCGAAGCTCATGCCAAATCTTTGATCAAATTCTTGAAGACGGCCCATGTGCCTCAAGAAACCTCCGCGGACCAGTTCCAGGAGTGTGTAGCCAGCCTAACAGCCGACAACGGTCTTGGCTTCTCCGACGCCGATTTAACATATAAGGGGAGAAAGCATAATGACGCGCTGCATGTCTCGGTGGAATGCAGAGGAACTACTCTTGCTCACGTTCTGGTGGACACTGGATCGTCTTTAAATGTCTTGCCTAAGAAAGCATTGGACTGTGAAGGTTTAATTTTGAAGCCCAGCAACATCATTGTAAGAGCCTTTGATGGTTCTAAGCGGATGGTCCACGGGGAGGTGGACATCCCGATTAAAGTGGGTACTAAAACTTTCAACTCCACATTTTATGTCATGGACATCCGTCCCTCCTACTCTTGCTTGTTAGGAAGGCCCTGGATTCATCATACGGGAGCCGTTACATCTACTCTGCATTAGAAGCTTAAGTACCCTGTCCAGGGGAAAATTGTGACAGTTCATGGCGAGGAGGAGTATATGATAAGCCATCTGAATTCATTCCGCTATGTTGAATTATATGGTGAATTCATCGAGACCCCCTTTCAGCACTTTGAAGAGGTTTCTGCTGAAGCTGCGGTAGCAAAGACAATGACTTCCGTGCCCATCATTACCAAACCTGTGCTCCGGATGTCATCCCTTAAAGATGTGAAGCCTGTGATTGAGGAAGGAGGAAGCACAGTATGGGGTCAATTGCCAGATTTTCCTTACAAGACAGATAAGTTCGGCTTGGGTTTCACTGCTGCTAGTCAGAAGGTTGTGCGTCGCTCCCGGGCTGGAGGACCACCATTGAAGATCACCCATTATGGAGTTCATGCTTTAGAGGAGGATGAAGACGAGAACAATTTCGATGACTGGATCTTTCCAACTATTGAAAGAGGGTTGAACAACTGGGAGACAAAAGACTTCGTTCCCATTAATTTCATCAATCAGTAATTTATCTTTCGAACATTTTCTGTTGGTCTGTAATAATTTTTAAACAATTCGTACACTTTTTGCCTTATGCCTTACCCGAGGCATATAGGTCCATTTGTAAGGGCTTGATTTTTCATCTTCATATGCCATTTTAATGAATCATGGACGTTTTCACATATAAAATTTTGTGTTCATTTTCTTTCTTTTTACATTTTATTTGTTTAAAGGTGGCTATCCCTTACACACACCCACACTCACAAAATGCAGGTACCCATCCACTCCGGATTCCATGGGTAACAATTCTGCTATGGCCTTCAGTGACTCTGAAGATCTGGTCAATCATGCCGAATACTAAGGTGATGAAGACTGTGAAGTGCCTGGAGAGTTAGCTAGACTATTGCAACAGGAAGAAAGGGCTATTCTACCTCACGAGGAGTTGTTAGAGACTATCAACTTGGGAACAGAAGAAGACAGAAAAGAGGTTAAAGTGGGTGCCAACCTAGAGCCAAATGTCAAGGAGCGCTTAGTTCAGTTGTTGAAATAATATGTTGAGATCTTCGCCTGGTCCTACGAAGACATGTTGGGACTGGATACAGATATTGTGGTTCATCGTCTCCCTACGAGAGAAGATTGTCCACCAATCAAACAGAAAGTCCGCCGAATGATGCTCGATATGTCTGAAAAGATCAAAGCTGAAGTGATGAAGCAGTTCAATGCTGGCTTTCTTGCTGTTACTTCCTATCCACAATGGGTTGCTAACATTGTGCCCGTACCTAAGAAGGACGGCAAAGTCAGAATGTGCGTGGATTATAGAGACTTAAACAAGGCTAGCCCTAAAGATGACTTTCCACTACCGCACATTGACATCTTGGTTGACAATACAACTCAGCACAAGGTATTTTCCTTCATGGACGGATTTTCAGGTTACAACCAGATTAAAATGGCCCCTGAAGACATGGAGAAAACTACCTTTGTTACATAGTGGGGTACGTTATGTTATAAAGTGATGCCATTCGGACTGAAGAATGTCGGGGCAACCTATCAACGCGCCATGGTAGCCTTATTTCATGACATGATACATCATGAAATAGAGGTCTACGTAGACGACATGATAGCCCGTTCACAAACTGAAGAAGAACACCTCGACCATCTGCAAAAGCTGTTTGTCAGATTGAAAGAGTACAAGCTCAGAATGAACCCTAATAAGTGTACTTTCGGAGTCAGGTCCGGTAAACTCTTAGGATTCATCGTCAGTAACAGAGGCATCGAGGTTGATCCTGCCAAAGTCAAAGCTATACAAGAAATGCCTGCCCCTCGCACTGAGAAGGAGGTTAGAGGTTTCTTGGGACGCCTAAACTACATTTCAAGGTTCATTTCTCACCTAACATCTACCTGTGAACCAATCTTCAAGCTGTTGAAGAAAGATCAGGTGGTTAAATGGAATGATGATTGTCAAGTTGCTTTCGATAGAATCAAGGAGTATTTGTTGGAATCTCCTATCTTGATGCCACCCGTCGAAGGAAGGTCGTTAATCATGTATCTGACTGTCCTGGAGAATTCAATGGGGTGCGTATTGGGCCAACATTACGAGTTTGACCGAAAAGAGCATGCCGTTTATTACCTTAGCAAAAATTTTACCGATTGTGAGACTCGCTACTCACTGCTCGAGAAAACTTGTTCCGCTTTGGTATGGGTTGTTCGTCGGCTAAGGCAGTATATGTTGACACATACCACTTTACTGATCTCTAAGATGGATCCGATCAAGTACATCTTCGAGAAGCCTGCTCTATCCGGAAGAATCGCTAGATGGCAGATGATCCTCACCGAATATGATATACAGTACACAACCCAAAAAGCCATAAAGGGGAGTGTGCTAGCTGACCATCTAGCTCATTAAGCCGTCGAAGATTACCAAACTATGAGGTTCGACTTCCCTGACGAGGATATCATGACTTTGAGCAACATTGAAGAAAATAGACCATGTGACGGACCTGAACAAGGATCCCGATGGACTCTGTACTTTGATGGTGCCTCCAACGCACTTGGGAACGGTATCGGTGCGATACTTATCTCTCCATAAGGTTTCCATACACCTTTTACTACTAGACTCTGCTTCAGCTGCACCAACAACATGGCCGAGTATGAAGCTTGTATCTTTGGTCTCAAGGCTGCTATTGACTTGGGAATCAAATCTTTGATTGTATTTGGGGACTCAGCTTTGGTTATCAGTCAAATCAAAGGAGAGTGGGATACTAAACATCCGAACCTCATCCCTTATGAAGAACATGTCCTGACATTGTTACCACACTTCGAGCAGATCACCTTCGAGCACTTCCCGCGAGAAGAGAATTAGCTAGCGGATGCTCTAGCAACAATGTCCTCCATGTTTAAACTTAACTGGGATAATGAGGCTCCCCAAATCACCATTGAACGGATGGACGAACCTGCACATTGTCACGAGATCAATACCGAAGAAGTAGTGGACCGACCTTGGTTTCATGATGTCAAAAGGTATCTCGAAGCACAAGAATATCCTGAAGGAGCTTCAGTCAACGACAAAAAGTTTCTGAGGAGGTTCTCAGCTAAGTTCTTCTTGAGCAATGGTATCTTATACAAGCGCAATGATGATTGCATTTTGCTCCATTGTGTGGATAAGATTGAAGCTGAGCAGATCATGGCTGAACTACATAATGGCACCTTTGGCACCCACTCAAGCGGTCATGCGATGGACAAGAAGATTCTGCGGGCAGGCTATTACTGGTCTACCATGGAAGTTGATTGTCATCAACATTACCGTACTTGTCACAAATATCAAATCTATGCTGACAAGGTACATATACCTCCAGTTCCTTTCAATGTCTTCACAGCTCCTTGGCCATTCGCTATGTGGGGAATCGACATGATTGGAGAGATCAAGCCTACAACATTCAATGGACATCGTTTCATCCTGGTGGCCATTGATTACTTTACTAAGTGGGTCGAAGCAGCGTCCTTCGCATCCGTTACAAAGAATGTTGTTGCCCGCTTCATCAAGCAGAACCTCATTTACCGGTATGGTATCCCCGACAGGATTATCACGGACAACGGTACAAACCTGAACAACACTATGATCATCGCTCTGTGTGAGCAGTTCAAGATTCAACATCACAATTCATCTCCCTATCGGCCAAATATGAACGGTGTTGTCAAAGTTACGAACAAAAATATCAAGAAGATCATTCAAAAGATGACAGTCACCTACAAGGACTGGCATGAGATGTTACCGTTTGTTCTGCACGGATACCGTACCACGGCACGCACATCAACTGGGGCAACACCCTTTTCTTTGGTATACGTCATGGAAGTTGTTTTACCTATCGAGGTTCAGATTCCCTCCTTGAGAATCATGAAAGATGATGGTTTGAGTGAAGACGATTGGATTCAGACCCGGCTTGATCAACTTAACTTGATTGACGAGAAGCGACTTACTGCTGTTTGCCATGGTCAGGCGTATCAAAAACGAATGATCAAAGCTTTCAACAGGAAAGTCAGAAGACAAGTATATTAAGTCGGGGATCTTGTAATCAAGCGGATCATCTTTCCGCAAAGTGATCCCAGGGGCAAGTGGACTCCTACTTACGAAGGACCATTTGTGATCAAAAACATCTTTTCTGGTGGGGCAATGATCCTGACCACCATGGACGACGATGACCTTCCGCACCCTGCGAACGCAGACATAGTCAAAAGATATTACGCATAAACGACCCGACAAGTTGAAAACCCGAAAGGGCGACTTGGGCAAAAATGGGCATCCCGGTGAATCGAAAATCCGAAAGGGCGGTTCAGGCAAAAATTAGGGATAAATATAAAAAAATCTGTACACCCAACAAGTTGAAAACCCGAAAGGGCGGTCCAGGCAAAAGTTAGGGAATTAAAGCGTATGATTATGTCTCGTAGGATCACTTTAAGGACAATCTCTTCACCATACAAGCTCCTGGCTTCTGATCAACTCAATCATCTTCGGGCGAAGCAGCGAATGGACAAGATACTCAGAGTTACGAATGCTATAGCAGAATGGGAACCCCATGGAATTGTTACACGTAGCCATCTTTCTTTGTATAAATTTTTCTCAATTTTATGACAACATTCTCTTACCAGGATGTCTGTCTCCTTTGTACAAAATACTTACACAAAGTTAATACAAAGATACTTTAAAGTGCAGAAAATTGTTTACCTTTTTCTTTCTTTTTTCGCTTGTGTTTTATTTGAAAACGTCCAATGATTTATTAAATGAGCATATGCATTTGAATATAATCACTGCTTACAAATAAAACAAAATGAGAAAGAATAATTACTGACAGATTGAAAGTATGGGAAAAGGTCTTTAGGCTATTCCAGAAGAAATCCTCAGTAGAGCTAAAGCTCTGAAATACATATCCCCAACGGAGTTAAGTTTCAAAATTTCCATCAGATTTGAGTTTTCAAAACCCCCAATCCCCAGCGGAGCAAAACTTTGAACTACAAACCCTCAGTAAAGATGGAGCTTTCCTCCCCAACAAAGTCCAAAACTTCAACCCTTAAACCCCGGTGGAAGACCACCTAGTTTCCTCCAATTCCCCAGGGAGTTTGTCTTAAAGCCAGAAAATTCCCCTGCAAGTTATCTTAGAAACCAGACAACAGCTTCGGATAATTCCTCAGAAGATTGGCATACATCCCAAGCTCTTAAAAACTCTTCAACAGAATAAACATTCTCCCCACAGAGTTATTTCCCAATAGATTGAAGATTCTTAATCCTCAACCACAGTCATCAAGTTTCTCGGGATTCCCCAAACAGGCCTCTCAAACAGCACTCGACTTTATTCTTACAACGGAATGTCTACCATGTTCCAACATCAAAGGACTTGAAGGATCCCTATATCCCCAGGAAGTTGTGAAGGATTCTCACATCCCCACAGGTTGCCAAAGATTTTCTATCCCCAACAGTGGTCCAAGGATTTCTCATTCTCAACAATCAAAGGTTGTGGAATTCCCGACATCGATCCAGGATTTATTTTCCCCAGCAGCAGTCAAAGATTTCATTATCTCCATCTATCAAGGATTTATTTTCCTCAGCAAGACAGCTAATCAGCTTACATGCGCATACATTACATTCATATATCATAAACATTGATAGAACACATCTTATTGCATCATACATGTCATGCAACATAACTTTGTGTTTCAGCTAACATTTTACCCTTTTCAGGATAAGATTAAAAGCTATCTTTAAACAACTATTCAAAGATTTCAGATACAGTACGGATGCACTCCAAGACATGAAAGTCATTCTGATACTCATTCGGATCTCTTATTCAGATACAGTACGGATATACTCCAAGACATGGAAGTCATTCTACTACTCATTCAGAATTTCAAGTCAAGATACAGTATGGATACACCCCAGACACGGAGGTCATCCTATTACTCAATCAGACTTCAGCAATCAGATACAGACTAGATACGCTCCAAACATAGAAGCCATTCTATTTCTCATTCAGATTCAACCATCAACTTCAGGTTCAGATGCACTCCAGACACGGAAGTCATTCTATCACTTGTCCAGAGCCCAGTTACAGTACGGATACACTCCAAGACATGGAAGTCATTCTGCTACTCATACAGATCCCAACTTCAGATATAGTCCAGATACGCACCAGACACAGTTGACATTCTGTCACTCATTCGGAATTTATCCCCAGCCCAGAGATGCTCCATACACAGATGCTATTTTGTCGCCCATCTAGAATTCAGATACAATACAGATACACTCCAAACACGGCAGTCATTCTGATATTCATTCAAGAATCTAATGCAGTTACAACTCGGATACGCTCCAGACACGGACGCCATCCCTTTGCTCATACAGATCCAATCTCCAGATACAACTCAGATACGTTCCAGATACGGATACCATTCTGATGTTCATTCTCTTGACATTCAACAAACATTTTGGATGGCATCTCTAAGCCCATCTCCAGCAAGATTGTATAATCTCCAAATGGCATATTTAAGCCTATTTCCTCAACCTACATTTTGACGAGTGCAAATTTACAGGCACTCTAGTGTCCAATCCTCTTTTACCTTCGAGTCACGAAAGGCAAACTCGCCAATCTAACTCTTCAGGTTCAAGAAGATTGAACAGGGGCAGTTGTTGTACCCCAAAATTTTCCCTCTCATTTTATCAAGATTTCCCCTCACAAGACTCTTTGGACTCAAGACCAAACTAGGGTTTGCTCTGACCAAGACATCTCCTTGCACTGTTGACCTGAAATTAGGGTTTGAGTTTGCACAGGGATTTTTGGACTTCCAATGCTCAAAGTGACTTTCATACTTCATATTGGACTTATAAGATTTCCTCTACCAAGTTTCAAGCCTTGAATTAAATTTTTGCCCAAGTCAATTGGACAGTTGACCTAGAAAACAATTGTATTGGGGAAAAAGTCAATTGTGGCCAATTTACATTCAAACCTTATAATTTTTGACCCACATCAACATTATAGACTCATATGAACCATTTTATCAAGTTTGGATCATAACTCCTCAAGAAATTTGATCAGATCATCAAAAGGGCAAAATGGTCATTTTTAGGGTTTTGACTGTATAAGGGCAATTTCTGATTTTTCACCTAGCCAATGGCAAATTGGGTTCAAGCATGGATTCAAGGACTCAATGGCATCATCTTGACCTATTCACAAGGTTCAAAAGATCTCAAATGCATTGGATTGACAGATGATTTTTCCAGTCAACTGATCAAAAATTGATTGTACACTGAAAAGTCTAACTTTGACTTTTTGGTCAAAATCAAGTGCCAAGGGTAATTTTTCATCAAGATGTGTCAAAACATGAAACTTGTTCATCAAGAAACCTAATTTTGCAAATTAGGGTTTAAAGTTGAAAAAATTTCATAACTTAGAATTTTTTTAAGTTATGAAATTTTCTTATTTTTTCCCAACTTTGCCCAACATTTTCACCATGATGCAATTGGATTCAAACAAAACTTCCAACATGAAAGTTGTAGTCCTCAATAAAATCTACAACTTATATTCACAAAGTTTTCCCAAAAGAAGCTTGGATCTCAAGTTATGATTTTTGGAATAAGGGTCCATGAAACTTTTAACTTAGTGAAATTTTGCCCTAGTTTAGGCAGGATTTTGACCTATCTTCATGGCAATTTTTCACATAGTTCCACTTGGCATCTACAAATTCATTTCAAAGATGGATTATAGAGCATGTTACAAGATTTCCAAAATGTGCAAGAACTCTCTAAAATCATTTATGGTTAGGGAGAATCGAAGGTTTGAATTTGGCAAAAACTCACTTTGATCCAAGGCATTTTGCACATTGCTACAAGTTGCAAATTTTGTCCAACCATGCTTGTACTTGGTTTACAGGTCTCTCAACCCTTCCACACTCAAAAGTTAAATGCAAATACAATGGACAATGGTCTTATTCTGATCTTTGAAGTTTGGCACAATGAATTAATCCATTTATGGCATAAAGGTTGCAATACCATTTCCATAAAACATACTTTTTGCAATTTTGTATTTCTTGAGCCATGGACTTGATCTATTGATACAAGCAAAGTCCACAAACTTCAGAAAAAGCTCACTAACCCTATGCAGACCTTGAGCTAGCTTGTAAAACCTTGGCCTTTGTCACTTCCTACCTTTTCTTCAAAAACAAGTCATTGTGCCAAAAGTCCACATCTTTAAAAATTTGATAAGAACAAGTGTTGTAAGGATTCCAAAAAAGTTTGGCACATTGCCTTGAGCCAGAAACACGAGCCATCCAACCCTCAAACCTTCCAAAACACAAAAACACCTTCCTCTTACAAAACAGGACAGCTTCTGCATTTTCACTTCCATCTCACAAATCACTCGTGCGTTTTGTCCCAAACCAGTTCCAATACCTTCCACATAACCCACCTAAGCTATCCCAACCATTGGCCATTGACTGTAACTCCATTTTCAACCTTCACCATTTCTGATTTCAGCTTGTGCAGGTTGACTTCTACAGGCTTATTCAAGCAAGCTCAAAGCAAACAAAGCATTAGGGAAGGTTAGAGGAAGTTCAGGCAAGCTCAAAAGAACCTCAGGCCTCACTGAAAGTTGTTACATTGCCATACTCGTGTTCAACTGAAACAGGTATTTTCCAGCTTTCTATCTCTCTATTTAGGAATCATTAGGCTTAGGTTTGTGAATAAAAAATATAGTACTCATAGCCCTTAAGCTGTACATATGCATAGATTTCATTTAAGTTAAGTGTGCTGAGAGAATTTGATTGATGAACATTCTGAAAAAGAAATTAGGGCCAGAGAAATTCTCTCTGGTCTTTGAGAGTTAGATTAAGTTCTTTACATGATTGGAATCGTGTTGAAAAATGCTATAACTTTCATGTTGTGAGTTTTTGCTTTAGAGCACGTATGCAGGAGTTGGACATTTGTACAGGGCGCACGTTTTTTCTGATTCAAAGGTTGAAGATGAAGTGGAAATGGGCTGGGCTGGCTTGTTTCTGTTTTTGACACCCCCTGTTTACTTCCTACACCCCCTTGGCCCATTGTTTTATATTTTTATATTTTTCTATTTCTTTTTCATTTCTGATTTTATTTTATTTTTTCTAAACATAAAAAATTACCAAAAATATTTTTATAAATTTTCACATTTTATTTTATTATTTTTATTATTTTTTCTAACATAAAAATAATTATTAAATAATATACTTTTATTTTCTTTAATAAAACTTATAAATAATACATAAAAATATTATATTTTTATTTACATACTTAAATAATATTTTTTCTAAAATATTTTTATTCTTTGACATTTGTATATATTTTATTATTTTATTTTATTGTACATAAATAAATAATACATTAATATATATATATATATATATATATATATATATATATATATATATATATATATATATATATATATATATATATATATATATATATATATATATATATATATATATATATATATATATATATATATATATATATATATATATATATATATATATATATATATATATATATATATATATATATATATATATACTTTCTTAAAAATAAATTAGGGTTTTACCCTTAACAAAAATAACTTTTTTTATCTTCTTTTTTTTAATACATTAAATATTATATTTTTCTCACACATTTTATTTTTTTAATATTTTGTATATATTTTATTTTATTGTATACATATATATATATATATATATATATATATATATATATATATATATATATATATATATATATATATATATATATATATATATATATATATATATATATATATATATATATATATATATATATATATATATATATATATATATATATATATATATATATATATATATATATATATACTTTCTTAAAACAAATTAGGGTTTCCACCCTTAATAAAAACAATATTTTATTTTCTTATTAAATATTATATTTTTACATACATAAAAAATATCAAAAACATTTTTTGCATATTTATAATATTTTGCATATTTATATTTAATTTCTTATTTAAATATTGTTTATTTATCATTTGAGCAAAGAAATTCAATTTGGTTGTAATAACTTAGTGTTTTAATTTCTTGCAAAATAATCCCCTATTCAAAATTGTATCCCCCTCCCATATCAATGTTGTAATAGCTTAGTTTACTTTTACGCATTTATGCTTTCAAATATGCCATGATAGAGATTAGGGTTTGTATGCAATATCCAAAATCAAAACAAATAGCTAGACCTAATACAAGACATAAATGCATCAAATTGACAACACAATGCACACAAGCATCCCTAGTGTTTCATCCACTTGTTGCCTTTAAAATGGCCATGGTATGCATGTTGAGTATCTTGGCAAAACAAAAACAAAACAAAAAGATCATAGTCCCTCGATGACGCTATCTTGGTTGCCTACACAAAATGATCTAGTCCCTCAAAAAAATTGCTAAAGATACTTAGCACAATTGCTATTATGGTTAATACGATGACCCGCGCCTGTCCCGTTTAACATCCAAATACAAGGTTGTTTACCAAATGCAATGGTAAAACAACAATGTAAAAGGGTTAAAAATGTGTAGGAAAGACTCTTGAGTAGATAGGGTAGACAACTCTTAGTTACTTGATCAAAACTTGCAAACATCCTTGCTAATTTCAAAACACACAATTTCAAAACATTTTCCCAAAACAAACTTTCAAACATTGAAACATTTTTCAAAAGACAATACACCTTTGTATACATTCAAACAAGAATCATTACAAAGGTTGCCACAACGATGGCCTCTTTTCAAAACATTTTCAAAACCACACACAAAGCACCATTTCAAACAATTGAAAAGCAAAAGCAAGTGATCTAAACAAGTAACTAAGAGCCCGTGGATAACCATGGATGAAAAGGGTGCTTGCACCTTCCCTTTTCATAATCTACCCCCCGAACCCAAGAAAACATCTCAAAGGTCTTTCCTATGCTTTTTGACCTTTCCTTTGGATAAAATAAAAAGTCGGTGGCGACTCTTGCTAAACCGAAACATTTGCAAACACAAACACAAAACCTCAAGTCAGTTCTCCCACCGCATCACAAAGGGAAAGAAGAGTTGAAGACTCTGCTGGCTGAAGAGAGGAAAAAGAAAACAAAGAAGGTAACCGGAGTCTTAAACATGGGAAGAGTATTTCATGGGAAGACAAGAAGGACTTTGGACTTTGCAACAACATCCGGTGAAAGAGATAACCAAGATGGTAAAGGAAAGGAAACAGCCATCCTATCAGAATCAGAATCAGAAGAGGAAGAAGAAGACTACTCTGAAGAACAATAACCTCCAGCTGATAACAAGTATAGACATTTCGAAGAGCGGTTGAGCGCGATAGAAATCCAAAAGGTGCCAGGCTTGGACTTTGAGGAATTGGGTTTGGTGTCGGGGATTATGATTCCTCCAAAATTCAAAGCGCCTATATTCGCTAAATATGACAGAGTTTTATGCCCTAAAATGCATCTCCGGTCATACGTGAGGAAAATTCAACCCCACACTGCTGATAAAGACTTATGGGTGCACTTCTTCCAAGACAGTTTGTCTGGTACTCAACCTGACTAGTTTTACCAACTATAAAGTGCCAACATTCACAATTGGGAAGATCTTGTTGCCGCTTTCTACAAGCAATATCAATACAATGCTGATTTGGCGCCTACCCGTACTCAACTCCAGAGTATGGCCATGGTTTCTAATGAAGGTTTCAAGGAGTATGCACAAAAATGGAGAGATTTGGATGGAAGAGTTCAACCCCCTCTGTCTGAGAGAGAATTGGTAGACATGTTCTTGGGAACCTTGTCTGGTCCCTTCTTCAATCATTTAATCGGAAGTTCATCTGCAGACCTTACTGAGCTAATATTGACGGGAGAGAGGATAGAAGCCGATATAAAGAATGGAAAGATTAAGAAGGATACATCTTCTTCTACAGCTGTAAGGAATCCCTTTATCAGAAAGAAAGAGATGGCTGACGTATATCCACAAAGAAACCAAGATAGGGTCGAACGTCGTCCAATGGTGGGGGGCATTATGATCCCAAAACCTGCATCTGATCAACAAAGAAATAATCAACCAAGGGTAGAAAGGCCAGTCCGGCAGTTCACCAGAATCAACATGACCCCGTCTCAAGTATTACCTCATCTACTAAGATCCAACTTGGTGACCTTGAAAGAAGCTCCTAAAAACCCCAATACAACATCCCCTCATTATCATCCCAATGCCCGTTGCGCATATCATTCTGAAAGTCCTAGTCACGATACTAATAACTGTTGGGCTCTAAAGAACAAAATACAAGACCTCATTGAGGCAAAAGAAATTGAGTTCGATGCGCCTGAAAAGTCAAATGTCATCTCTGCCCATATGCCCATACATGGCCTCAATACCAATTCCATTGAAGAAGGGTTATTTGTTACTCTAGTTAATGAACTTATGACCCCACTTCTAACTGTTAAAATGAACTTGTTGAATGTCAGTGTGTTCCCAGGTTGTGATGAAGATTGTCGTTTCTGTTTATCCTCACCAACTAGTTGTCCTTTATTGAAAGTAGGTGTTCAGTGCCTGATAGATAACAAAGATATTTTGTTCGGAAAAAACTCCTATTCCACCTGTTTCTTTTGAAGATGTTTCAATCATTACCATTTCCGCCAATTCTTCCAGGGTCTCCACCAAAAGACACGTTAGAATTACATCAGTTCCGAAAGCAGCTCCTTTAATAATCACGATGCCTGGACCAGTCCCATATGCGTCAGACAAAACCGTGCCATAGAATTATGGAGGGGATATCTATTACCATGGTATCAAGCAGGACTGGCCAGCCGCCAAAGATTCAAGCTTCGAGAAGGTCAGCTCCGACATCAGTAACATTGCAGGAACTAGCAAAATTACCCGAAGTGGTAGGATCTTTTCTCCAGAAATTGCTCCCCCAAAAGCAGTTTCTGGACCCGTAGTCATCCCTGTGGCTGCTCCAAAGGTTACTCCTACACCCATAATCATCTCTGCAAGTACTCCAATTGACAAAGCTGTTACAACCCCTGCAATCATTCTTATTGACACTCCTGCTTCCGAGTTGACCGAGACTCGAGGAAAAGGTGTTATGATTGAGCCTGTCCGGACAAAGGCTCAATCATTGACTATCCCCGAGACCTCCAAGAAAGAAATGGAGGAGATCCTAAAAATTATAAAGAAAAGCGACTACGATGTAGTTGAACAACTGGGGCAAACTCCCTCTAAAATCTCCATGCTGGCATTACTACTATGTTCCGAGGCACATGCAAAAGCCTTGGTGAAGTTCTTAAAAACTGCCCATGTACCTCAAGAGACGTCTGTCGATCAGTTTCAAGACTGCGTAGCCAGCCTAATTGCGGATAATGGTTTAGATTTTTTAGATGCTGATCTGACGCTGAGGGGAAGGAAGCATAATGAGGCATTCCATGTCTCAGTGGAATGTAGGGGTACAACTCTGGCGCATGTTTTGGTGGATACTGGCTCATCTCTAAATGTATTACCCAAGAAAGCTCTTGATAGACTTGACTGCGAGGGACTGACATTAAAGCCAAGTAACATATTATTAAGGGCATTTGACGGCTCGAAGAGGATGGTGCACAACGAAGTGGATATCCCCATAAAGGTTGGAACCCAAAATTTCAACTAAACCTTTTATGTAATGGACATCTTCCCTTCATACTCTTGCTTGCTAGGCCGGCCATGGATCCACAATGTTGGCGTTGTTACCTCTACATTACACCAGATGCTGAAGTATCCAGTTCAAGGGAAGATTATCACCGTCCATGGAGAGGAAGAATACATGATCATCCATCTCATTTCCTTCAGATATGTGGAATTGGATGGTGAATTCATTGAAACTCCATTTCAACACTTTGAAGAGGTCCCCTAAGATGTGGAAGTGACCAAGGTTGTTCCCAATATTACGAGGCCTCCACTCCGGATGTCATCACTGAAAGATTCCAAAACAGTGGTGGAAGAAGGTGGATGCATTATCTGGGGACAACTTCCAGATATCCCATATAAGTCTGACAAGTTTGGTCTAGGTTTCACTTCAAATGCTCAGAAGGCTGTACGTCGTGCCTGTGCTGGAGGGCCACCCTTGAAGATCAGCAATTGTGAGGTTAATGCGGTAGAAGATGGTGAAGATGGTTACAACCTGGAGGAATAGATCTTCTCGACTGTCAATGGAGGGCTCAACAATTAGGAGGCTAGAGACTTCGTCCCAATCACTTTCATTCCTCAGTAATTTGTCTTTACATTTTGTTGGATTTGTAATATTCAAAACAATTCGCACTCTTAAAACCTTGTGTCTTACCCGAGGCACAATGGTCCATTTGTAAGGGTTATTATCTCATTTTTCATATGACATCAATGAATCATGGACATTTTCGCATACAAACTTTTATGCTCATTGTTTTTCTTTTACATTTTACTTTCTTTCAAAGATAGATATACCCTTACACACACCCACACTCACAAATGCAGGTATACATCCATTCGGGATCCCATGGGTAATAATACTGCTATGGCCTTTTGGGACTCTGATAATCTTATCTACCAAGCCGAAGACGAAGGTGAGGAAGATTGTGAAGTACCAGGGGAACTTGCCAAACTGCTACAACAAGAAGAGAGAACCATTCGGTCTCACGAAGAACCTGTGGATACAATCAACCTAGGTACCGAAGAAGATAAAAAAGAGGTTAAGGTGGGTGCCAATCTGGAACCCAGTGTCAAGGAGCGTCTGATTCAGTTGCTGCATGATCATGTCAAAGTCTTTGCCTGGTCGTATGAAGACATGCCAGGACTTGATGAAGATATTGTGGTACATTGTCTGCCTACCAGAGAGGATTGTCCGCCAGTAAAACAAAAAGTTCGTTGCATGAGGCCTGATATGTCAGAAAAGATTAAAGCAGAGATCATGAAGCAATTCAATGTTGGATTCTTGGATGTCACCTCTTACCTCCAATGGGTTGCCAATGTTGTTCCCGTACCCAAAAAAGACAGCAAGGTGTGAATGTGCGTGGACTACAGAGATTTGAATAGGGCAAACCCTAAGGATGATTTTCCACTCCCCCACATTGATATCCTAGTTGACAATACGACACAACACAAAGTGTTTTCCTTCATGGACGGATTCTCGGGTTACAACCAAATCAAGATGGCACCTGAGGACATGGAGAAAACAACCTTTGTCCCACAGTGGGGCAACCTATCAGCGTGCCATGGTAGCTCTATTTCACAACATGATACATCACGAAATAGAAGTCTATGTGGACGATATGATAGCCAGATCTCATACAGAAGAAGAGCATCTTGACCACTTAAAAAAACTGTTTGAGAGACAGAAGAAGTACAAACTGAGGTTGAATCCTAACAAATGCACATTTGGGGTTCGATCTGGTAAACTCCTAGGCTTTATCGTCAGCAACAAAGGTATTGAAGTGGATCCTGCCAAAGTTAAAGCAATACAAGAGATGCCTGCTCCTCGCACTGAAAAGGAAGCCAGAGGATTCTTGGGACGTTTGAACTATATTTCCAGATTCATTTCTCACCTGAAAGCTACTTGTGAGCCAATCTTCAAACTATTGAAGAAAGATCAAGTAATCAAATGGAATGATGAATTCCAAGTTGCTTTTGAAAAAATCAAAGAATACTTATAAGAGCCTCCTGCGTTGATGCCACCAGTCGAGGGAAGACCATTGATCATGTATCTGACTGTTTTAGAAAACTCAATGGGGTGTGTATTGGGGCAGCATGACGAGTCTGGCCGAAAAGAGCACGCTATTTACTAACTGAGCAAAAAGTTTACCGACTGTGAAACCAGATATTCACTGCTCGAGAAAACTTGTTGCGCTCTGGCATGGGCTGTTCGCCGGCTAAGACAATATATGCTGACTCATACTACCCTGTTGATATCTAAAATGGATCCGATAAAATACATTTTCTAGAAGCCTGCTCTTTCTGACATACAATATACTACCCAGAAAGATATTGTTGTACCCCAAAATTTGCCCTCTCTTTTTCACAAGAAATCACAGCTTCAGGCTTTTCCTGATTTTTTAGATTGGCAAGAATTGGTCAAACAGGCTTTTCTTATCAGTAAATCCAAAATTAGGGTTTGCACACGCATTCTCAAAAGGAATTGAGTCCACAGTATTTCAATTGACTGTCACACTGCTTTGACGTTTGTTCAAGATTTCTGTTTATTTCTCAAAGTCTAAACATCTGGGATAGAAGCTGAGGCTTCTGATTGAAAGTTTGAAGTGTTGGTTCAATCAGTGAAGTGAAAGGCGTATGGACGTTTGTTTGCTTGATTGTGCAATGCTTTTGGTTATTTGGAATGTCGGACGTATTGTTGGTTAATGCAAGGCTGTGAGACTGCGACGTTTGTTGATTATTTATAATTTCTAAGTTAAAGTAGTTGGGATGCATTTCCAATTATTATAATTTAAGAAATTTAAATGATTAAATAAAAAAGTGCAGAAGAATTAAAGAATTAACTGACAAAAGATTTTTTATTCATTTTCAATTGTTGTTACAAATGTTTATTTGATACAGTAAATTTATTTACAGTATTTACAATAACGTTTATTACAATGATTAAAAATAAACTAAATCTACATCCTAAGTTTCTTGAAGTCTTCATCTTCTACTGCTGCTTCCCTTGCCCCAATTGATATTTACCTGCGAAGCCAGAAAAGGAGAAGTCAATAACATTTAATTTGGAAAAGCATTTTTCAGACAGATAAGCGAAAACTCATCATTAAAGGTTGTTGGCCGGAATCAGTTTGTTTTGATTTTCATCATATTTTGCTCATCCTCTTTGCAAAACACAAGAAAATTTCTCTTCTTGGTTCACAAAGAGGAAAGTAAAATTGTTTGCAAGCATATGAATTAATTAAATACAAGGCAGCATATTAAACAAAATGCACAAAGCTGCATAAATTCAAATCGTCAAAGAGGCAAACCAAACTGAAATGCCAAACCAAATTGCATTGTCCAAATGGGCAAACTAAGTCACAAGTTCAAAATTGTCAAAGAGGCAAACCAAACTGTCAAAGAGGCAAACCAAATTGTCAAAGAGGCAAACCAAACTGTCAAAGAGCTGTCAACAAAACTGTCAAATAGCTGTCAACAAAGCTGCATACAAGTACACAAAAAGCAAATGCAGAAAATCGGGAAGATAAGAAGATATGCAGAGGAAAACCAAAGATGCAAGCAACTTGTAAAAACCTTTTCATCACTTTCCAGCCAACACCTTTTCAGAAAGGAGATATTCTAAAGCAATAAAATATGCTTTCTGGAGAGAGAAAAAGAGAGTAAAAGCAAGCTTACAGTTTTTGGGCAGGCTTAGAGGACAAATAAATATAACAAGATTTCAGTTCAGAAGAGGGGGGGGGGGGGACACAAAGAAAAGACCACAAACTGAGTTGCAAGCAAGCCTGCCTGTACCAGTTACAAACCTGTTAAAACCTCCAAAACAACAAAAAATATCAACAAGCCTGTATCGGTAACCTGCTTCAAGCTTGCCTGCTAAAAACCAGTTACCAAACCTTCAACAAAACCTGTTTCAAACCTGAGCCTGCTTCAAACTGCTCAAGCCTGCTCCAAACTACCTCAAGCTTGCCTCAAGCCTGCTTCAAGCCTGCCTCAAGCCTAAAAAACCTGCATAAACTCAAAACAAAGCTTGCCTGCATAACCCTCAAAGTCTACACAAAACCAAGCAACCTGCATAAAACCTTAAAACCTGCCTATACCAGTTGCAAAACTTATAGAAGCAAGCCTGTACCAGTTACATACCAGAAGCAAACCTTCAAACAAAACTCTAACAAGCCTGTAACCAAAACAAGCCTAAAAACCTGTCAAGCTGCAAATACCAACAAGCCAAGCCTTCCTAAAATCAAAAGCAAAACTTGCCTTTAATCCCAAAACCAAAAAATAACTGAAGCAAAAGCATCTCAGAAGCAAAATCATCATTGAAAAGAGAGGAAAAGTCAGAAGCAAAAGCAACTCAGAATCATAGCATCTTCATCAAAAGCAAGCATCCAGAAAAGAAAGAGGAAGATTGTAAAAGTTCATTAACATCATCAAGCAATCAAACAACAACTATTGCAAGCATCTCAGAAATCATAATATCATCATTGATAAAAATCCAAAGGGGGGAGAAGATGCAGAAGTAAAATATCCTAGGGTTTTCAGAAACATTTTCATCACTAAACGAAGGAGAAAGATACAAGTACTAGAAAGCCAGCAAGAACAAAGTCATCACAGCCTCGCTCCTTCACCCGGCCACCTGAGAGCGTCGTCGTCCACTCCTCCATCTCCTCTCCAAAACTAAACCCAAAGGTATTGTCTCCTCTTCCTACACCTCACACAAACACAAATAACACAGAAGATCAAAACATGTCAAAGATCAATAACATGCACGAATCCAAAGCCCTAAAAAATGTTTAAGAAAAAGATCAATACCTTTTTTTTCATCACCCTGTGTAACCGTGAAGAGAGGAGAATGGAGGTGGCGTCTGGTGGCCTAAGGCAAGAAGGGAGCATCAGTAGCTTTACTTGAAACGATGAAGAGGACGAAGAAAGGAGAGGAGCGGCGCCGTTCGTCAAACTGAACAAACCCAATTCTGAGCAAAACACAAAGAACCCTAAAATTTGTCAAACAATGCGTTTGGGCCCGCCCTTTGCACAAAACCGTTAAGGCCCATTAAGTTCTGGCACTACACCCCCCTTTTGTTTTAATTTACTTTGTTTTGTTATTTGGGCCAAACATATTCTTCAAAAGCCCACTTACTTTTTTTTTATGTTTTGAAAACATTTCTTTTTATATTACTAATATTTTTCATAACCTATTTTTGTTAAGTAAAAAAATAATATACTAACTTTTTGTATAAAATTTTATTAATGTTTTCATTACCTTAAAAAACCAAAAATGCATAAATAATAGATTTTTAAGTTAAATATCTTTTTCTTTAAAAAAAAAACCTTTTGTTTATTTATAATTAACAAAAAAACACAAAAATAATAAAAATACTTATTTTGCATTAGGTTAACATTTTAATCATTTGTAAATAATCATATACATTTCACAAATACTTTTGATTCTCTTTGATTCTTATACCTTTCTATATTGTTACATTGAGAAAGCGACGATTCGATTTGGTTGTAAATAATATTTGGACACTACTATTCTGATAAGACTCATCCCCATTTGTAAACATTTGTACCCCCATCCCCGGATACTTATTTGTAATAGCTTAGACTTTAAATTCCCGCAATTTATCGCTTTCCATATACTGTATAGTAATTACGGTTTGTATGCGAAGATTCAAAATCAACGGCTAGATAACCTAACATAAGATAAATGCATGAAAATCAATACACCATTCACACTTGCACCTATAGGGTAACCTCGCTTGTTGCCTCGGAAAAATGCAATCATGTCCCTCGAGTATGAGACACTCTAGCAAACGTCCCTTCGATAAACAAAGATCGTTAGTCCCTCGATGACCCTCGATGTTGCCTTCGATAAAACGATCTCGTCCCTTACAAAGTTGCTAGAGCGTCTCACAAGTTGCCTTCAATGGTTACATACGATGACCCGCGCCCGTCCCGTTTACATCCTAACACAAGGTTGTTCACCAAATACAATGGTGAAACAACACTATTAAAAGGGTTAAAAAACATAAGAAAGATCTTTGAGTAAATTAGGGTAGATAAACTCTTAGTTACTTGATCAAAAATCTTGCAAAACATCCTTGCCAACTTTCAAACACACATCACAACACAACTTCAAAAACAATTTCAAAACAACTTTCAAAAACATTGAAACATCTTTTCAAAAAGACATACACCTTTGTATATACTCAAACAAGAGTCATTACAAAGGTTGCCTAGACAAGGCATCTTTTTCAAAACATTTTCAAAACCACACACACAAAGCACCATTTCAAACAATTGAAAAGCAAAGGCAAGTGATCTAAAACAAGTAACTAAGAGCCCATGGATAACCATGGATGAAAAGGGTGCTAGCACCTTCCCTTTTCATAATCTACCCCCCGAACCCACGAAAACATCTCAAAGGTCTTTCCTGTGCTTTTTGACCTTTCCTTAGGATAAAATAAAAAGTCGGTGGCGACTCTTGCTAAACCGAACAAGTGCAAAAACAAACGCAAAACCTCAAGTCAGTTCTCCCACCGTATCACAGATATAAAGGGAGATGTACTCAATGGGGTGTGTATTGGGGCAGCATGACGAATCTGGCCAAAAAGAGCACGCTATTTACTAACTGAGCAAAAAGTTTACCGACTGTGAAACCAGATATTCACTGCTCGAGAAAACTTGTTGCGCTCTGGCATGGGCTGCTCGCCGGCTAAGACAGTATATGTGGACTCATACTAACCTGTTGATATCTAAAATGGATCTGATAAAATACATTTTCTAGAAGCCTGCTCTTTCTGGGAGAATAGCGAGATGGCAGATGATCCTGACAGAATATGGCATACAGTATACTACCCAGAAAGATATAAAGGGAGATGTACTAGCTGATCACCTCGCTCACCAAGCTATAGAAGATTACCAGTCCATGAAGTTCGAATTTCCGGATGAAGCCATCATGACATTAGACAACTGTGAAGAATTCATGCCATATGACGGACTTAAACAAGGATCCCAATGTACCTTGTTCTTTCATGGAGCCTCCAATGCACTCGGAAATGGTATTGGTGTTGTACTCATATCTCCGAAAGGGTGTCATACTCCATTTACCACAAGACTTTGCTTCAATTGTACAAACAACATGGCGGAATACGAAGCATGCATCTTCGGTCTCAAAGCTGCCATAGACCTAGGGATCAAATCCTTGGATGTATTCGGAGACTCGGCTTTGGTTATCAGCCAGATCAAAGGGGAATGGGACACCAAACACCTAAATCTTATCCCTTACAAAGAACATGTTTTGACATTGCTACCACATTTTGAGAAGATTACCTTCGAGCATTTCCCGCGAGAAGAAAATCAGCTAGCGGACGCTCTAGCCACAATGTCATCTATGTTTAAACATAACTGGGATAATGATGCTCCCCAGATCACCATTGAACGAATGGATGAACCAGCACACTGTCACGAGATTAATACTGAAGAAGTAGTAGACTAGCCTTGGTTTCACAAAGTCAAGAGGTATCTCGAGGCTCGAGAATATCCAGAAGAAGCTTCAATCAATGATAAAAAGTTCTTAAGGAGATTCTCTGCTAAGTTCTTCCTTAGTAATGGCATCCTATATAAATGCAATCATGACTCTGTGTTACTTCGGTGTGTAGATAAGGTTGAAGCCGAAAGGATCATGGATGAATTACACGAAGGCACTTTTGGCACCCATTCCAGTGGGAATATGATGGCAAAGAAAATCCTATGGGCAGGCTATTACTGGTCTACCATGGAAGCAGATTGCTATCAACATTCTCGAACCTGCCATAAGTGTCAAATTTATGCTGAAAAAATGCATGTACCTCTGGTTCCTCTGAATGTCTTGACAACTCCTTGGCCCTTTGCTATGTGGGGGATTGATATGATTGGGGAGATCAAGCCGACAACCTCCAATGGACACCGCTTCATCCTAGTGGCCATTGACTATTTTACAAAGTGGGTTGAAGCAGCTTCCTTCGCCTCCGTTACCAAGAATGTTGTTTCCTGTTTCATCAAGCAAAATCTCATTTGCCGGTACGATATCACGGAAAGGATCATCACTGACAATAGTACAAATCTCAACAACACTATGACCACCGCCTTGTGCGAGCAATTCAAGATCCAGCATCACAATTCTTCCCCTTACCGGCCAAAGATGAATGGTGCTATCGAAGCTGCAAATAAGAACATTAAAAAGATCATATAGAAAATGACAGTCACATACAAAGATTGGCATGAGATGTTACCATTCGCTCTCCATGGGTATCGTACCACAGCTCGCACATCAACCTGGGCAACACCATATTCTTTGGTTTACAGCATGGAGGCTATCTTGCCTATCGAGGTTCAAATCCCCTCTCTGAGGATTATGAAGGATGCAAGATTGAACGAAAAAGATTGGATCCAGACTCGACTTGATCAATGAATTTGATTGATGAAAAGAGACATTCTGCTGTTTTCCATGGTCAAATGTATCAAAAACAGATGATCAAGGCTTTCAACAAGAAAGTCAGGCGCAGGGTGTATCAAGTTGGAGACCTAGTGATCAAGCGCATCATCTTGCCACAAGGTGATCCCAGGGGAAAATGGACTCCTACCTATGAAGGACCATTTGTAATCAAAAACATATTCTCCAGTGGGGCGATGATCTTGACCACCATGGATGGTGACGACTTGCCACATCTTGCAAACGCGAACATAGTTAAAAGATACTATGCATAAGAGACCCGCTAGGTTGACATACCTAGGCAACACAAGGGCATCCCGACGAACAAAAAGGATTCGGGCAAATATTAGGGATAAAACAAAAAATCTGTACACCCGGCAAGTTGAAAACCTGAAAGGGCGACTTGGGCAAAAAAGGGTTTCCCGGTGGACTGGAAACCCGAAAGGGCGATCCAGGAAAGAGTTAGGGAATTAAAGCGTATGACTATGTCCCGTTGGATCACTTTGTGGATAAACTTTAGCTTCCACTGACAAACTCAGAGTTTCTGATCAATTCAATCAGCTTCGGACAAGGCAGCAAATAGACAAGATGCTCAGAGATACGAAGGCTATAGCAGAATGGGAACCCCACGGGATTTTTTTACACATAGTTATCTTTTCTTTGTATCAAAAATTTTCTTTTTTATGACAGCGTTCTCTTACTAGAATGTTTTTCCCCTTGTACAAAAACACGTAAAGTCAATATAAAGAGGTCCCTTTGAAAGTTCAAAAACTATTTGTTTTTTCTTTACGCTTGTGTTTTGTTTACGAAAACGTCCAATGATTCATTTTTGAACATATGCATTTGAACATAATTACTATTTACAAATAAACAAAATTGAAAGAGGCAATTGTTGATAGGTTTAAAGGATAGGGAAATATCTCTAGACTATTCCATAAGTAATCCCCTGCAGTATGTCGTTTAAATCTTCAGCGGAACAAAGCTTCAAATTGTTGATCTTCCCCAATAGGATTTTACAAGCAGTACATGACATTACCCTTACAACAAAGTTTATTTCTCTCGGCGGAAATTCATCAATACTCTAACTTCAAGACACAAGGACTTACATATCCTCAGCGGAAGTCAGGGATTTATATTCCTTAAATCTAACTGCAAGGCAGCAAATTAGCTCACATACGCATACATCGCATTTGTATATCATAAACATTGATAAAACAAGTGCATTATATCATACATTTCATACAACATGACTTCGCATTTTAGCTAACCTTTTACCCTTTTCAGGATAAGATTAAAAGCTACCGTTAACAATGTTCAAAGCTTACAGATACAGTTTAGATACGCTCCAGATACGGATGCCATTCTGATACTCATTCAGATTCAGATTACAGATACAATTCAGATACACTCCAGATACGGATGTCATTCTGATACTCATTTAGATTCAGATTACAAATACAGTTCAGATACGCTCCAGACACGGATTCCATCCTGATACTCATTCAGATTTCAACCTTTTGATACAGTTCAGATACACTCCAGATACGAATTCCATTCTGATGCTCATTCAGATTCAGAATACAGATACAGTTCATATACGCTCTAGATACGAATGTCATCCTGATACTCATTCAGATTCCAATTACAGATACAGTTTAGATATGCTCCAGATACGGATGCCATCCTGATACTCATTAAGATTCAGACTTCAGATACAGTACATATACGCTCCAGACATGGATGCCATTCTGATTCAGCTTTCAAGTGTCGTACAGATACGCTCCAGACACGAATGCCATTCTAACACTTAGTCAAAGCCTCTTCTAGATACAATACAGATACGCTCTAGACACGAATGGCATCCTGATAATCATTTAGATTTCAACCTTTTGATACAGTTCAGATACGCTCCAGACACGGATGCCATTCTGATACTCATTCAAATCTCAACTTTCAGATATTGTTCGGATACGCTCCAGACACGGATTCCATTCGGATATCTCATTCAGAATCAACTCCCAGATACAATTCAGATACGCTCCAAACACGGACGCAATACTGATACTCATTCTTTCAGCTTACAAATTACAATTCAACATTCATTATTGGATGGCATCTTTAAGCCCGTCTCCCACAGCTTTCTATCACCTATCCAAATGGCATCTATAAACCCATTCCTTCAATCATCACATCACCGAGTGCATATTTCTGGGCACTCTAGTGTCCAATCATCTTCCACCTTCGAGTCACGAATTGAAAAACTCGTCAGTCTAACTCTTCAGGTTTAAGAAGATTTAACAGGGGCAGCTGTTGTACCCCAAAATTCTCCCTCTCACTTATCAAGAATTTCCTCACAAGATCTCTCTGATACAAGACTGCATTAGGGTTTGACCAGCTCAAGACATCTCCTCATGCACTGATGACCAAAATTAGCGTTTGAGTTTGCACAAGGGTTTTTGGACTAGCACTGTTTCATATGACTTTCAAGGATCATTATGGACCCCTAAGATTACTCATGTCAAGTTTCAAGCCTTGAATCACACTTTTGATCAGTCAATTGGATAGTTGACCTAAAAATCAGTTGTATTGGGAAAAAGTCAACCATGGCCAATTTACAGTCAAACTTCATAATTTTTTATCCACATCAACATCTTAGACTCATATGTATCATTTGATCAAGTTTTGACCATAATTCCTCAAGAAATTTGATCAAATCATCAAAAGGGCAAAATGGTCAAAATTAGGGTTTTGATTGAGAAAAAGCAATTTCTGATTTTTGACCTAGCAAATGATCAATTGGTTTGAAGTATGATTTCAAGAGTTCAATTGCATCATATTGACCTAATAACATAATTCAAAACATTACAAATCCATTGGATTGACAGATGAATTTTTTTAGTCAACTGATCAAAAGTCAACTATACACTGAAAAGTCAAAACTTTGACTTTTTGGTCAAAATCAAGTGCCAAAGATCATAATTCATCAAATCATGTCAAAATGTGAAACTTTTTCATCAAGAAATCAAGGATTTAAGATTTTTTTTTTGAAAATTTGAAATTTCTTAACTTAAAAATTTTTCTAAGTATGGAAAATTTCTTATTTTTTCTCAACTTTGAGTCAAATTTTCACCATGATGCAAGATAATTCAAAGGAAACTTCCAACATGAAAGTTGTAGATCCCCATGAAATCTACAACTTTGCTTCACACAATTTCTCCTAAAAATTCTTGGATCTCAAGATATGATTTTGTGAATACATGCTCATGAACTAAAATAACTTAGTGAAATTTTGCCCTAGTTAGGCAGATTTTTTACCTAACTTCATGTCAAATTTTCACATAGTTCCAATGGGAATTTTCAAAAGAAATTCGAAGATGAGTTGTAGGGAACATAGCAAGATTTCCAAAATGTCCAAGAACTCCTTGAGATCATTCTTGAGTAGGGAGAATCGAAGAGATGAAGTTGGTGATCTATCACTTTGATTTCAAGCCATTTCATGATGAACAAAATTAAATGTTTTCTTTGCAGGCCTCAAACTTGTTTCTCACTCCATAATATTTGCTTTGCAGGCCTCAAACTTGTTTCTCACTCCATAATTAAATGTTTACACAGCTGCTAGAGCTTTAATCCAAACAATTGAGCCTTTATCCAAGTTACAATTCCATTTATGGCATAAAGTTGTCATTTCCATTTTGATAAAGCATTACTTTTGCCTTTGTCAACTTCTTGAGTATCTCAATTGTTTTCTCTGCACACAATCAAAGTCAAAAACCAAAAGCAACTTGTCTAAGACCTCTACTGTGATACGGTGGCAGAACTGGCTGTTTAATACTAGTTTGCATTTTGCGTTTTGTGTTTGCAAAATGTCGCGGTAAGCAAGAGTCGCCACCGACTTTTATTTCATCCAACCGGAAAGGAAAAAAGTACAGAAAAAATCCTTTTTCGAGATATTCTGAGTACGGGGGGTAGATTATAGAAAGGGAAGGTGTTAGCACCCTTTCTATCCATGGTTTTTCATGGGCTCTTAGGTACTTGCTCATTTTTAAATTGCTTGTGTTTGTGTGCTTGCTTTTGGAAAATATTTTACTTCGTGATAACCCTTGTATCAGTCCTCAAGGATGTAACAAAGTTATTTTGAAAATTTGTTTGAAAAGTGTAAGTGTGGAAAGTTTTGATTTGAGCAAGTACCTACTAGCATCTACCTACTCGGAAAAAAAAAAGATCGTCTCTATTCTTGTTTCCTTTAGACAGCGCTATCCTACTATTAAGGAGTAGGTAGCACCGTCGTTGGAGTTTGAAAGGGTCAATTCGAAAGGGACGTACGATCACTAAAGCAATATCAGGACACCTTAGTAATAATCCTAGAGTGTTAAGATCTTTCGAGGCAGCATTTTCGAGGCAACATTCGAGTGGGACATTTTGATCTTTTTAAATTGGAGGGCAACCACTAAGACACCCTATGCTTAATGATCGTTTACCGAAGGCAACCGAAGTGAGAGTATACCCTAAGAGTGAATATGTGCGAGTGATTTGTTTCAGTTATTTATCTTTGCACATTAGGGTTTTCTAACCGTTTTAATTTGTCATGCATTCTTGCCATACAATCCTATTAGCATACATCTAGACAGTTAAATATTTGTAGGAATTAAAAATGCGAGAAAATAAACCTAGCTATTACAAGGCTACGGGGAGGGGGATTAATTACATAACCAAAAATCGGGGATTTTAAACAGCAAATAAAAACCCTAAATTAATTATTACAAACAAGTGAGTAGTTACAAGATGATGGCAAAAATAAATAACAAGCGTGCGGCGAATTAAATGCGAGGCGATTAGGGTTTTGACCCTTTTGACTAATCCTACTTGCGATTGATTAAAGAAAAAAAAAATTTGGCATGTTTTGTTATTTGAGAAAATAATGAAATAATTGCATTAAAAGAAAATCCTAAGTTCTAATTAATGTTAATTTTTGAAAATTAATTAATTAATTCTAAACAACCTGTTTTTTGTATTTTTTATTTTATTTGAGAAAGAAAGAAAATTTAAATCAAGAGTTAACCTAATTTTCTAATTGAATTTTAATTGTAAAAAAACAAATTAAAGTTACCCTAGTTTTAATATTAATCTAATTAATTAACAAAATTAAATTTGATAAAAAAAAACCTAATTCTAATTTTTATGATTTCTTGATTTTGTGATTTTATAAAAAAAAGTGATTAATGGTGTTAATTAAAATAATTAAAGAAAATATTAAAATAATTATAAAAAAAAAAGAAAAAAAAAGGGAAGAGATGGGCCTGTGTTGAATAGCATGCTGGGGGGTGCAAATCTGGATTTTCTGGCCCAAATACTCCAAAGCCTGGTTGACCACGCCTGATCTGGTGCAACGTTGACTTGAATGTCTATCATGATCCTTCATGGAGAGGCGTTGAATCTGGATAGTTGGGCATCTAGTGGATGAATGTTGATGATGTATGGTGGTCACCAAGAAGGGCAACGCGCTGGATCAATTATCTGAAAATAATACAAATGAAAACGCTGGGACCTGAGGATCGAACCCAAGTCCTTATGCTCGCTTCCACTAATCCTTTGCCAGCTTTGCTATGCGCTCTATTTGTTCATATAATAGAAACAAAATGATATAAGTAGAACAAATAATAAATTCAAAAAATGCACAAAAATTCAAACGGGCCAAGCATGGACTGCCACGCCTCATCTTCTTCCTTGGACCGTCGTCTTAGAAAACAAGACTTTTACCTACAGACGTTCACTACATGTATAACCTTGTTCATCTCCAAAATTGCATACATTCAAGATAAATAAAAAGTACCGGTACCAATCAACTCGTCTCATCCTCACGAGCATCATGGTACCAAAATCAAGGTCTAATTTTTCCTGCATTGAAAACCCCTAAAACGAATACAGAAACCCTAGCAATGGCAATATCATGTACAGGCATCAAAAATGTAATTAAATGGCATGGTTAGCTTGCAAACATGATGACAAACATGAATATAACAATAAAAAATGCTAATGATGCGTAAATTGCAATAATTGAATTTGAAAAAGCTTGCAAACCGCGTGAGGTCTAGAGCGCGTTTCTGAGTGTTTCAGGACCTGGGAGTGATTGGAATAGCTTCCTGGGATGTCTAACAAGCAATTGGAAGCTTCAGCACACCTTGAATTGGCCTGTGGAAGAAGATTCATCTAACACTTTTCTTGGAAATTTTCAAGTTTTGTTATGGTTTAACACGACCTCTAACCCTTGTTTTTTGATCTGGAAAGCTTCATTATATAACCTAGAATGGATTAGTTTAACAAACTTGGCATGAATCTTTGCATTTATCCAAGATTTGATTTGATTTTCAAGTTGTATGATACGTTCCTATTTTGAGCCAAATCATGCTTTTTTTGTACCAATTGTGCTTGATTCGATTTGATCATGTAAACTCAGCATGTCTTGATTGCCAATCTGTCAAAAAACAAATCAAATCATATCTTTATTAATTTTCATCATTTATTTGATTTAATCCACTTTTTAATTAATGAAAAATCAAAATAAATTGAAAATTTAAGCACATAATGAGTGAGTGAACATTTGAGTCTTGGACCACATTATAATTGAGGTGCAAGCATAAAAAGTTGGGCCCATTTAGCAAAAAATGCAAATTTGAGCACATTTGACTTTTGGCAATTTTGCAAATATGGTCAACTTGGCCAATGCATAAATCTCTCAATTTTGACCCTAGAGAGGTGTTCTTGGACTTTTTAGAAAGCTTAGGATGTCCTCTAAGCAACCCTTTTGGTATCATCTCAATTGAGTCTTCCATGTTCATGTATGAAGCTTTGACCCAAAAGGTGTTTTTGTTGACTTTTCAAAAGGACCTATAATGTCAAAATTCATATCTTTTTGTGATTGCATATTCTGAACTTGGGAGATGAATATGAATTGTAGGGAATTTCATACTATTAAAAATGAGCTTTGGATGGGTCATTTATAATAAAGTATGAGAAAGTTATGCTTGGTCAAAGTTGAGTTGACTTTTCTGTAAAACCCTAATTTAGCAACTTTTGGGTTTTGATGAATTGTGAGCAATCCTTCAGGAATCATGATCAAACCTTGATCAAATGATGAATAATACTTCAAAATGAGGATGTTGACCAAAAATATTGAAGTTTGACTGTATGTGGGACCCAGTTGACTTTTGACCTAGTATAGTTGATTTTCAGGCATTTGAGCAATTGACTGAGCAAACTTCTTCTGCAAGGCTTGAAACTTGACATGGATGATCTTGAGAACATATTAGGATAATGGTGAGCATTTGAGTCCTTTGTGGTTCACACATCTTGATGATAATAGAAACCCTAATTTGAGGTATGCTGCCTTAGGAAAGAGTTTGTCTGGTCAACTCTTGAACTTCCTTGAGCAATTTGGGGACCTCACTTGCCATGTGTTGAGAAATATGGTAGGGCAAATTTTGGGGTACAACAGCTGCCCCTGTTCAATCTTCTTAAACCTAAGGATTTAGATTGGCTGCTCTGCCTTTTGTGATCTGAAGGTGGAAGATGATTGAACACTAGAGTGCCCAGAAATTTGCACTTGCATGAAGTGGAACTTAATTTGTGATATTGGGAATGGGCTTACAGATGCCATTCGGAGGTTGAGAATTGCAGATTGTCAGGGATGGGCTTAAAGATGCCATCCGAAGAGGTGTCGATCGCATAAGAGATTCCTTTGCGAGAACCCGTATACCTATTATGGAGGAGGACTTTGTTGGGGAATGTTGGTCTCTGTCTTGGGAGAAATAGAGTTTTAGGAGCTTCAGTTGTCCGTTACTCTACTGGGGAATAACTCCGGTTTGGGGAATAGGAAGTGAACTACGTGTTTTGTCGGGGTATATGCGACTTACGGGAGAGATGCGAAACCAATCGTGTTTGATCGGGTCCCGATCTTACAGTGTTGTGGACTGCTGTCTGGGGATAAGAGAGGGAGAACCTGGATTGTAGGGTTGTGAGAAGGAACCTGGATAGTATGTTTACTTCGACATGAAAGCCTGGATAGTAAGGCTTGATAAGGAACTTGAATAGTAGGGTTACTTCGATATGAAAGCCTAGATAGTAGGGCTGTGAGAAGGAACCTGGATAGTAGGGTTACTTCGAGATGAAAGCCTGGATAGTAAGGCTGTGAGAAGGAACCTGGATAGTAGGGTTACTTCGAGATGAAAGCCAGGATAGTAGGGTTGTGAGAAGGAACTTGGATAGTAGGGTTACTTCGATATGAAAGCCTGGATAGTAGGGCTGTGAAAAGGAACCTGGATGGTAGGGTTACTTTGATATGAAAGCCGGGATAGTAGGGCTGTGAGAAGGAACCTGGATGGTAAGGTTACTTTGATATGAAAGTCGGGATAGTAGGGCTGTGAGAAGGAACCTGGATGGTAGGGTTACTTCGATATGAAAGCCGGGATAGTAGGGCTGTGAGAAGGAACCTGGATGGTAGGGTTACTTCGATATGAAAGCCAGGATAGTAGGGCTGTGAGAAGGAACCTGGATGGTAGGGTTACTTAGACATGAAATCCTGGATCGTAGGGTTACTTCGAAATGAGTTTGGGTAAAACTACAGAGGGAACCTGGGTAAGGTTGCTTTGTGATGAGTCGGTGTGGGACTTCTTTGAGGAACCTGCGTAAGGTTGCATTTGTTGCACCGGTGATTACTCTGTTTAAATTCGAGTGTTGATCATGGACCTGCTGGAAATTGTTGATAATAATTGTCTTTCCTGAAAGAAATACAGGGTTAGTTATGTGCGATGCATAGATGCATTGAGATGAGGTTCTCAAAATAACTGAGATTATGTTATATGTAATGTATGCACATGTCATGATATATGAACATGAAATGCTAACGTAATAATCTGAGTCCGGGAAAATAAATCCCCGACTGCTGCTTGGAGAGTATGAGCAATGGTATTCTTGACTGCTGTAAAAAAACATAGTGCCTCTACTTCTGTTGGTGATGGTGAACAAAGATGACTAACTGGGGGTTCACATCCATTCGGCTGATGAATATTCTGCTGGAAGAGACCCTGTCGGAGGATAACTCTGCGGGGAATAACTCTGTTGGAGAGGAGATACTCTGTTGATTGATCTGCTGATTTGGAAAAATAAACTCCACCGGTGATGGATTTCTGTTGATGGTGATAATGAATTCTGTTGGAGATTTAATTTTTGCTTGTGAGAGAAATAAACTCTACTTGGGGAAAAATTTACTGACTCACTCGCGATTGTGAACCTCAGCTGGGGAGAGTTATGTCATGTTCAGGAAAGCTAACATCATTGTCCTTGGATACCTTTTACTCTATGGGGAGTGTACATACCACCACTCATGTTCTCAAGTTGGCTCTATCCCGGTACTTGATGGGCAAAGTAACTATAAGGTTTGGGCACTTCTTGTTTTCCCTGTTTTTTGCATTAGAGTAATCGTCTTTTGTTTCTTATGTAAATATTTATGAGTAGCCATTATTTTCAAATGCATATATCAAAAATGAATCATTGGACGTTCTTGCAAAACAAAACAGAAAAAGAAAAACAAATGGAAATTTCTTGTGAAAATGAATTGTATTGATTTTTGAATTTGGCCTGTAATAAGCATTTTGTACAAGAGGTTGACGTCCTAGTAAGAGAACGCCGCCGAACGATAGAAATTATTCAATTTGTGTGAAAGAAAGAAAAATAGCTATGTGAAACGACCCCAATTGGGTTCCAACTCTGCTATTGCCTTTATATCTTCAAGTGTCTCATCACTTTGATGCTTGGTCGAAGGTGGATCAGATCGATTGGCGTTGTCTGAGCTTGATAGTCGATACCGAAGTCTGGTTACAAGATGATCCAATGAGACATAGTGTTGCGCTTCAATCCCTAACTTTTTCCTAGACTGCCCTTTCGGGTTTTCAGTCCACCGGGATACCCTTTTTTGCCCAAGTCGCCTTTTCAGGTTTTCGACTTACTGAGTGTACAGTTTTTTTTTTCATTTTCATCCCTTACTTATTCCGGAACCCTTTTGGTTCGTCGGGAAGCCCTTATTTTTGCCTAGGCCAGTCAACCTAGCGGGTCTTTGATTATGCGTAGTATCTTTTCACTATGTCTGCATTGACGGGGTGAGGAAGGTCGTCACCATCCATGGTGGTTAGAATCATAACTCCTCCCGAGAAAATGTTCTTAACCACAAATGGCCCTTCGTATGTGGGGGTCCATTTGCCCCTGGGATCACCTTGCGGTAGTATGATGCGTTTGATCACTAGATCCCCGACTTGATATTCTTGACGTCTGACTTTCTTGTTAAAAGCATTTCTCATTCGTTTTTGATACGTCTGACCATGACAGATAGTAGTAAGTCTCTTTTCGTCGATTATATTCAGCTGATCAAGTCGGGTTTGGATCCAATCGTCTTTGTTCAAACCTGTATCCTTCATAATCCTGAGAGAGGGTATCTAGACTTTGATGGGTAGGACTGCCTCCATGCCATACACCAAAGAGTAGGGTGTTGCCCCTGTCAACGTCCGTGCTGAGATACGGTACCCATGAAGAGCGAATGGTAACATCTCGTGCCAGTCTTTGTATGTCACCTTCATCTTCGGCACAATCTTCTTGATGTTCTTGTTAGCTGCTTCAACAGAGCCATTCATCTTCAGCCGATAGGGAGAATAATTATGATGCTATATCTTGAACTGTTTTTAGAGCTCGGTGATAATTGTGTTATTGAGATTTGTACCATTGTTAATAATAATCCTCTTTGGTACACCATATCGATAGATCAGATTGTGTCGGATAAACCGCGCTACGACGTTCTTGGTTATTGTAGAAAAGGAAGTTGCCTCAACCCATTTTGTAAAGTAATTAATTTCTACTAGAATGAAGAGATGCCAATTAGATGCAGTAGGTCTGATCTCGCTGATCATGTCGATGCCCCATATTGCAAAGGGCAAAGGAGCTGTCAAGACATTCATAGGAACTGGAGGCACATGTACCTTATCAGCATAGATTTGGAATTTATGATAGGTTCGAGAGTGCCGATAACAATTGGCTTCCATAGTGGACCAGTAATATCCTACCCGTAGAATTTTCTTCACCATGGTGTGTCCACTGGAATGAGTTCCGAAGGTACCTTCATGTAATTCTGCCATGATCCTTTCTGCCTTGCTCTTGTCTACACACCGCAATAAGGTTGAATCATGGTTACGCTTATAGAGGATACCATTACTGATGAAGAACTTCGTAGCGAACCTTCTCAGAAACTTCTTATCATTAACAGATGCCCCCTCGGGGTATTCTTGAGCCTCAAGATACCTCTTTACCTCGTGAAACCAGGGTTTATCTGCTACCTCTTCAGTGTCAATGTCACAATAATGTGCGGGTTCGTCCAACCTCTCAATGGTATTCTGGGGAGCTTCATTGTCCCACCTAACTTTTAACATAGAAGACATGGTAGCTAGCGCGTCCTCCAACGGGTTCTCTTCCCGTGGGAAATGCTCAAAGGTTATCTCCTCAAAGTGTGGGAGCAATGTCAGTACATACTCTTTGTAGGGAATAAGATTCGGGTGCTTCGTATCCCACTCGCCTTTGATCTAACTTATTACCAGAGTGGAATCCCCGAATACACTCAAGAACTTAATCCTCAGGTCAATAGCAGCTCGAAGACCCATGATACACGCTTCATACTCCGCCATATTGTTGGTGCAGTTAAAACATAATCGGGCGGTGAACGGAGTATGACAGCCCTCAGGAGATATAATTACAGCGTAAATGTCGTTACCCAATGCATTTGAGGCTCCATCAAAATACATAGACCATCGGTATCCCTCCTCAGGTCCTTCATTCGGTCTAGGTTCTTCACAGTCGGTTACCAACATGATATTCTCATCCGGGAACTCAAAATTCATGGACTGGTAGTCATCCACGGCCTGATGCGCCAAATGATCCACCAATACACTCCCCTTGATTTCTTTTTGGGTTGTGTATTGTATGTCGTATTCAGTTAAGATCGTCTGCCATCTTGCTATTCTTCCGAATAAGGCGGCCTTCTCGAAAATATACTTGATCGGATCCATCCTTGATATCAACAAGGTGGTGTGAGTCAACATATACTGTCTCAGTCGGCGAGCAGCCCATGCCAAAGCGCAGCAACTTTTCTCGAGCAATGAGTATCAGGTCTCACAGTCGGTAAACTATTTTCTAAGGTAGTAAGTCACATGCTCTTTTCGACCAGACTCGTCATGCTGCCCCAGCACACACCCCATTGAGTTGTCTAGCACTGTCAAGTATAATATCAAAGGTCTTCCTTCAACTGGAGGCATTAAAATTAGTGGTTCTTGAAGGTATTCCTTGATTCTTTCGAAAGCGGTCTGGCATTCATCATTCCACTTTGCCACTTGATCTTTCTTCAACAGCTTGAAGATTGGCTCACAAGTAGCAGTCAGATGTGAAATGAACCTGGCGATGTAATTCAGGCGTCCCAAGAAACCTCTAACTTTTTTCTCTATGCGGGGAGCCGGTATCTCTTGTATGGCTTTTACCTTTGCAGGGTCTACCTGAATACCTTTATCACTAACCACAAAACCCAAAAGCTTACCAGATCTTACCCCGAAGGTACACTTGTTCGGATTCAACCTGTCAAACAGTTTCTGGAGATGATCAAGGTGCTCTTCCTCAGTCTGGGACCTGGCTATCATGTCATCAACATAAACCTCGATCTCATGGTGAATCATATCGTGGAACAAAGCGACCATAGCATGCTGATAAGTTACCCCAGCATTCTTCAACCCAAAAGGCATTACCTTGTAACAGAAGGTGGCCCACTGTGTAACGAAGGTTGTCTTCTCCATGTCCTCAAGGAGCTATTTTGATCTGGTTGTAGCCAGAAAAACCATCCATGAAGGAGAAGATCTTGTGTTGTGCGGTGTTGTCGACTAGAACATCAATGTGAGGAAGGGGGAAGTCATCCTTGGGGCTTGCCATGTTCAGATCTCTATAGTCCACACACATCCATACCTTACCGTCCTTCTTAGGTATCAGAACGACGTTGGCAACCCACTGCGGATAAGAAGTGACAGCTAAGAAACCTGCGTCGAACTGCTTCATGACCTCTGCCTTGATTTTCTCTGACATTTCAGGGCGTATATGGTGGACCTTCTGCTTTACCGGAGGGCAGTCTTCTTTAGTCGGCAGGCGATGTACCACAATATCAGTGTCCAAACCAGGCATGTCTTCATAGGACCAGGCGAAGATTTCAACATAGTCGTGTAGCATCTGTATTAACCGTTGTTTAACACTAGGCTCCAGATTCACACCTATTTTAACCTCTTTCATGTCCTCCTTGGTACCCAAATTCACTGACTCAAGTGGCTCTTCATGAGGCTGTATGGCCCTTTCTTCCTGCTGTAATAGTCTAGCAAGTTCTCCAGGCACCTCACAAGCATCCTCACCTTTGTCCTCGGCTTGGTTGATCGGATTTTCGAAGTCATAATTGGCAGTAGTAGAGTTGTTATCAATAGGATCAAGAGTGGATATGGATCTGCAGTATGATACATGAGTGTGTGTAAGAGAATAGTTATTTTGATAAAGTGAGAGACAGAAATATAAAAACAAGGATCATAAAATTTGTATGCAAGAAACGTCCAATGCTTTATTAATGATATATGAAATGATAAATAATAGCCCTTACAAGCAAAGCCAAGGTGCCTCGGGCAAGGCACCGGGTCGTAAGGTTTCAAATTGTTTATTACAGATCTTAAAACAAATGAGTCAATTATTGGGGAATAAAATAAACAGGTATAAAGTCCCTAGCCGTCCAGTTATTCGGTCCACCGTTGGTTGTTGGGTAGATCCAGCTGTCGATGTCTGAATCCTCTTCACTGTCTTCAATTGCGTTAATTCCCTGATTGCTGATGTGTAGAGGAGGTCTTCCATACCGAGCGCGCCTAACAGCCCTTTGAGCCCCTATAGTAAAGCCCAAACCAAATATGTCAGTTTTGTGAGTGAAATCAGGGAGCTGACCCAATTGGTACACCCACCTTCTTCAACCATAGCCCTGGCGTCCTTGAGAGAAGCCATCTTCAATGGAGGTTTGTTGGTAGTAATTCCAGTTGATCCCGAGAACTGAGGGATCTCTTCGAAATTCTGACAAGGAGTTTCTATGAATTCCCCGTCCATCTCTATGCAGCGGAAGGAATTGAGGTGACTCACCATATATTCTTCTTAACCTCGCACTGTGACAATCTTTCCCTTCACCAGATACTTCAGCATTTGGTGGAGTGTGGAAGTAACTTCCCCAGCCTCATGGATCCAAGGACGACCCAGCAAGCAAGAATATGATGGCCTGATATCCATTACGTAGAAGGTAGACCCAAAAGTCTGAGAACCCACTTTGACAGGGATGTCCACCTCCCCGTGCACCATTCTCTTTGATCCGTCAAAAGCCCTTACCATAATGTTACTAGGCTTTAGAGTCAAACCCTCATAATCCAAACGGTCCAACGCTTTCTTCGGAAGAACATTCAGTGAAGATGTGGTATCTACCAGCACATGGGCCATAGTGGTGCCCCTGCACTCAATCGAGACATGCAGAGCAT
This sequence comes from Vicia faba, assembly GCA_948472305.1. NCBI lineage: Eukaryota > Viridiplantae > Streptophyta > Magnoliopsida > Fabales > Fabaceae > Vicia > Vicia faba. The sequence continues at coordinate 335,298 of CATIWC010000354.1, forward strand.
CATTATGGTTCCTTCCTTTCGGTGTCAGATTAGCATCTGAAAAACCTAGCCCATTGTCAGCAGTCAGGCTGGCCACACAATCTTTGAACTGATCTGCTGAAGTTTCCTGCGGCACATGCGCAGTCTTGAGAAATGCAATACAAAGCCTTCGCATGGGCTTCAGAACACAACAGCGGAGACAACATGGATATCTTTGATGGGGTCTGCCCCAGCTGCTTGACCACATTGTAGTCGCTCTTCTTGATGATTTTCATTATTTCCTTTATTTCTTGTTTAGAGGCTTCCACAACAATTTTCCTAGGTGCCTCCATCCGGGCAGGCTCACCTATAATTTCCTTGCCCCGAGTCCCAGATGGCTCAGCAACAGGGGTGATAACTGGAGTAAGAACAGGAACAGTAGTTGATGTACTAGCAGGAATAATAGATGGAATGACAATAGGCTTCTTGACAGTCTCAGGGGAAATCTCGGGAGAGAAGACCCTTCCACTTCGGGTAATTTTACTAGTCCCGACAATATTACTGACATCAGTATCAACTTCTTCATTCTTCAGATATTGCTTAATGCCATGATAATACACATCAGCACCATAATGCCATGGGACAGCCTTGTCTAAGGTGTACGGGATGGGACCAGGAACAGTGATTATCAGCGGAGCAATTATTTGAACAGGTGTAATCCTAACAGGTCTTCTCGAGGAAACCTTGGAAGGATTGGTGGAAATAGTTATAGTGGCAACGTCTTCATTTGGAACAACAGGAATCATAGTCTTCTCGAACAGAATCTCTTTATTATCCATCAGGCGCTGAACACCTGACTTCAACAAACGGCAACCAGAAGGTAGAATTGAACACATGTGGCAACCTTCACCACAACCCAGAAATAAACCGGCCAACAGAAAATTCTTCTAAACAGTCATAAGAGGAGTAGAAATTTCTTCAACAGAGGTCACAAACAAATCAGTGTCAACAGCATTAACTCCCCGACCATGTTTGGGCATGGGAGCAGTTATAACATTCGGCTTTTTTGGAGCATCGAACTTTATCTCCTTGGCTTCAAGCAAGTCTTGTACTTTGTTTCTCAGGGCCCAACAATCATTTGTATCATGGCCAGGACTCTCAGAATGGTAGGCGCACCGCGCATTGGGATTGTATCTGGGAGAGGCAGTGTTTGGATTCTTGGGAGCCTCTCTCAAGGTTGCCAAGTTGGATTTTAATAAATGAGGTAGAACTTCAGCCAAAGTCATGCTGATATGGGTAAACTGCCGTTGTGGTCTGTCCACCCTTTGTTGATTGTTGCATTGTGGAGCAACTGCGGGTCTTGGTATCACTAAAGCATTTACCGTTTGACGGTGTTCAGGTCTGCTTTGGCCCCTCGAGTTATAGATGGCACTGGCTTCCTTCCTACCAGTGAAAGGCTTCTTTGCTGAACTCGAGGAGGCATCCTTCTGTATTTTACCACTCTGAATTCCAGCTTCTACTCTTTCTCCGGTTAAAATCAGCTCGGTGAAACCAGATGACGAGCTACCGATTAAGTGATTGAAAAATGGACCAGATAGTGTCCCTAGAAACATATCAACCAACTCCCTATCAGACAAATGGGGTTGAACTCTCCCATCCAAGTCTCTCCATTTTTTAGCATAATCCTTAAAACCTTCGCCTGCACCCATGGACATACTCTGGAGTTGAGTACAAGTGGGAGCAAGGTCGGCGTTGTAAGGATACTGCTTGTAGAAAGCAGCAGCAAGATCCTCCCAGTTTCGGACACCGGCTCCCTCCAACTGGTAGAACCATTTAAGATGAGTCCCTGACAGACTATCTTGAAAGAAGTGCACCCACAAATTTCTATCAGCGGTGTGGGATTGAATCTTCCTGACATAAGATCAGAGATAGAGTTTTGGGCAGGACACTCCATCATACTTGGCAAAAACCGGAGCTTTGAACTTCTGAGGGATGACCACTCCCGATACCAGTCCCAATTCTCTGAAATCCAAACAAGGTATCTTCTGAACTTCTATAGCACTCAGACGGTCTTCTAGTTGTTTGTATCTATCCTCAGCGGGAGGATATTGCTCATCATCATAATCAGTGTCATTGTCAGAGACTGCAGGACTAGGGTCCTTTTCCCCTTCCTGGTTCTCCCCTTCCTTGGAAGAAGAGGTCAAATCAGTTTGATGCTTCAACCTTTCTCCAAACCTTCTACCCATACCCAGAATACCAATCTTCTTCTTCTTCTTCTTCTTCTCTTTCAAAATAAGGGCTTCCAGATCTTCCTGCCTCTTCGCCAGACTGATGAACATTTGTTGCAATTGGGCGTTCTGTGCCTGGAGATCTTTGATGGCTTGATCGGAAGACATTTCTGCTGAAATAAACAGCGAAGATGATGAGAAACATGTAGTGATACCTGTAATGATGTGTATGATAATGGGATGCGCATGTAATGATTTCAAAGACCTCGGGAAATTTATATTTGCAAACCAAAATAAACAAAAACTTTATTAGCTTAAATTTGAAGGTTCAAAATGCCTTTAAGGCATTACAAAATAAGTAAATAAAACAAATCTAAAACTAGAAAATAAAAATCAAAAGTCCCATGGACGCTTTCTCTTTGTGCTGATATAATCATTGAGTACTCTTTCTTCCTCGAGCTGCCTGGTGAGCTTTAAAACCTTCCTCTCTTGATCATGGAAATGTTCCCTGTAAGTATCTCACTTATTCTTCAGCTGAATCCAAGACCTCTGTAACTCCCCAAGATCAGTGGGAATGAGGGATAGAGAACCGTATAAGGAATGCCTTCTTTAGTAGTGGGCTCCATAATCACTGGTAATACGGCCACATAAGGCATCATAAGCTTCTGGGCACGAGCTCGGACCCATTGGAGGTAAGGATGCATAGGAATGGAAGTCTTCGGTCCCAACTCTTTGGGGTCAGATCTGTTTACCATGCCCTAAGCTCGTATGAACCTCTGGCGATACTCCTTAACATCATCCTCATAGTCGAATACAATGCTCTCAATAAGTAACTCATGGGGACCATCCCTTCAAGCACGACCAAATTGTCGCAACGCTAGACAAGGATTGTAAGTTATACCCCCTATGATACCATGTAATGGGACATTAGGGTACTCCCCGCAGCGGTCAATAATAGCAATGTCTTCCATAGCTCAGGAACACCAAAGAATATCTATATGAGCGAGTGACATTATTCTGCGCGACCAACCCAAACCTTCTTCGTTCTTCAGTACGGACCTAGGGAGGTGAGAAATAAACCACCTCGATAACAACGGCATGCAGCACATAAGAGTCCCTCTTCTCTTCATGGTACGAGTATGGAGAGCGTGCAAAATATCTCCAAGCAAGGTAGACACAGGGTTGCAAGAAAGGAAAATCTTGATAGCATTCACATCTACGAAGGATTCCGGATTAGGGAAGAGAACTAATCCATAGATAAGAAGAGCCAAGACATCCTCAAAAGCCTGAAATTCCATATCATCCCAAAATAGTTGAGCCTGGTCTATCAGAAATTTGGCTAGAAAACCCTCGACTCCGCTTCGAGTTTCCCAATTGGATACCACATCGGACTGTTTCAAATGCAAAGCTGAGGCAATGACTTCTAGCTTAGGAACTTCTTCCATACCTGTGAAGGGTAACTGTTCAAGAATGGATATGCCTAATAGCTGAGAGAATTCTTCCAAGGTGGGTACCAACTGATAATCTGGAAAGGTGAAGCAGTGATGCTTGGGATCGAAGAACTGAAAAAGTACGCTCATCATCTGTTCATCAAGGTTTGAAGTAACCAGGCTGAGAAGTTGACCATGTCTCTTAATGAACATAGAAATTTCAGAAACCCTTGATACTAGCTCTTTGAGTTGAGAAGGTATCTATGCAAAGCTGATTCGGATATTATTTCTATGCACGGAAGCTAGGATCTGCAAAACAGAAGAAAGATAAATTCCCTTGGTCTTTGAAATGGTTAGTGTAATGAAGCATGAATGCCATGTTATGATACATGATGTCATGATAAACCACAAGTATAGCAAACACAGGTATTGCAAACACAGTCAAATCACACAAAGCCCTTAGGTTTAAGGCTTGCATGAGGTCAAAGGTAATACCCTCTTGAAGTTAAGTTGGTTTCAAACCCGTCCTAGAAAAGTAACCGGGTTCTAGAGGATCTCAATATCACTGACCATCCTTCATCGGTCATGGTTTCAGCTCACGCAATCTTTTCTTGCGGCTGAAATATTCCGAAAGTATGATCTCAATGAGTGTAGCATCGAGTATCAACCAGTTCTCAGCTCTACGCCGAGGCCGGCTATCTCGCTACTTTCTAATGGCCAAGTTGGGCAATTAAAGGTTCTAAGGTCAGTTAATGCTTTACGACACCACGCAGCAGACCTGTATTCTCCTCGTTTCACCACAAGGGATACCGGTACCAACCAAAGTGTCACACCAATGTAGCTACTGCTTCAACCGTATCGGTCTACGCCGCACAGTTCCCTCAGTCTATTGGTACTTACCTAAAAGGTGTTCCCCAGATCCGGGTGTAGGATCTATAGTAACCCCAAACAAAGCCCTCAAAAAATAAAGCGAACAAAGCAAACAAGAGAAGCAATTTTAAATGACCTAGATCTTAAGGTATACCCCAGTTATATGTCCCTAGCAGAGTCGCCAGTTCTGTGATACGGTGGCAGAACCGACTGTTTAATACTGGTTTGCGTTTTGCGTTTTGTGTTTGAAAAATGTCGCGGTAAGCAAGAGTCGCCACCGACTTTTATTTCATCCAACCGAAAAGGAAAAAAGTACCGAAAAAAATCCTTTTTTGAGATATTCTGAGTACGGGGGGTAGATTATAGAAAGGGAAGGTGTTAGCACCCTTTCTATGCATGGTTTTCCATGGGCTCTTAGGTACTTGATCATTTTTAAATTTCTTGTGTTTGTGTGCTTGTTTTTGGAAAATGTTTTACTTCGTGATAACCCTTGTATCAGTCCTCAAGGATGTGACAAAGTTGTTTTGAAAATTTGTTTGAAAAGTGTAAGTGTGGAAAGTTTTGATTTGAGAAAGTACCTACTAGCATCTACCTACTCGGAAAAAAAGATCGTCTCTATTCTTGTTTCCTTTAGACAACGCTATCCTACTATTAAGGAGTAGGTAGCACCGTCGTTGGAGTTTGTAAGGGTCAATTCGAAAGGGACGTATGATCACTAAAGCAATATTAGGACACCTTAGTAATACCCCTAGAGTCTTAAGATCTTTCGAGGCAACGTTTCTGAGGAAACATTTTCGAGGCAACATTCGAGTGGGACATTTTGATCTTTTTAGACTGGAGGGAAACCACTAAGACACCCTATGCTTAATGATCGTTTACCGAAGGCAACCAAAGCGAGAGTATACCCTAAGAGTGAATATGTGCGAGTGATTTATTTCAGTTATTTATCTTTCCACATTAGGGTTTTCTAACCGTTTTAATTTGTCATGCATTCTTGCCATACAATCATATTATCATACATCTACACAGTTAAATATTTTCAGAAATTAAAAATGCGAGAAAATAAACCTAGCTATTACAAGGCTTCGGGGAGGGGGATTAATTACATAACCAAAAATAGGGGATTTTAAACAGCAAATAAAAACCCTAAATTAATTATTATAAACCAGTGAGCAGTTACAAGATAATGGCAAAAATAAACAACAAGCGTGCGGCGAAGTAAATGTGAGGCGATTAGGGATTTGACCCTTTTGACTAATCCTACTTGCGATTGATTAAAGAAAAATGTTTTTTGGCATGTTTTGTTATTTGAGAAAATAATGAAATAATTGAATTAAAATAAAATCCTAAGTTCTAATTAATGTTAATTTTTGAAAATAAATTAATTAATTCTAAACAGCCTGTTTTTTGTATTTTTTATTTTATTTGAGAAAGAAAGAAAAATAAAATCAAGAGTTAACCTAATTTTCTAATTGAATTTTAATTGTAAAAAAATAAATTAAAGTTACCCTAGTTTTAATATTAATCTAATTAATTAACAAAATTAAATTTGATAATAAAAAAATCTAATTCTAATTTTTATGATTTCTTGATTTTGTGATTTTATAAAAAAAAGTGATTAATGGTGTTAATTAAAATAATTAAAGAAAATATTAAAAGAATTAAAAAAAAATAGAAAAAGTGAATAGATGGGTCTGTGTTGAATAGCATGCTGGGGGGTGCAAATCTGGATTTTCTGGCCCAAATACTGCATAGCCTGGTTGACCACGCCTGATCTGGTGCAACATTGACTTGAATGTCTATCATGGTCCTTCGTTAGAGAGGCGTTGGATCTGGCTAGTTGGGCATCCAGTGGATGAATGTTAATGATGTATGGTGGTCACCAAGAAGGGCAACACGCTGGATCAATTATCTAAAAATAATACAAATGAAAACGCTGGGACCTGGGGATCGAACCCAGGTCCTTATGCTCGCTTCCACTAATCCCTTGCCAGCTGTGCTAGGCGCTCTATTTGTTCATATAATAGAAACAAAATGATATAAGTAGACCAAATAATATATTCAGAAAATGCGCGAAAATTTAAACGGGCCAACCATGGACTGCCTCGCCTCATCTTCTTCCCTGGACCGTTGTCTTAGAAAACAAGACTTTTACCTACAAACGTTCACTGTAGGTATAACTATGTTCATCTCTAAAATTGCATACAAGCAAGATAAATGAAAAGTACCGGTACCAATCAACTTGTCTCATCCTCACGAGCATCATGGTACCAGAATCAAGGTCTAATTTTGCCTGCATTGAAAACCCCTAAACCGAATACAGAAACCCTAGCAATGGAAATATCATGTACAGACATCAAAATGTAATTAAATGGCATGGTTAGCTTGCAAACATGATGACAAACATGAATATAACAATAAAAAATGCTAATGATGCGTAAATTGCAATAATCAAATTTGAAAAAGCTTACAAACCGAGTGAGGTCTAGAGCGCGTTTCTGAGTGTTTCAGGCCCTGGGAGTGATTGGAATAGCTTCCTGGGATGTCTAGCAAGCGATTGGAAGCTTCAGCAAGCTGTTGGAAGCTTCAGCACACCTTGAATTGGCCTGTGGAAGAATATTCGTCTCACACTTTTCTTGGAAATTTTCAAGTTTTGTTCTGGTTTTACACGACCTCTAACCCTTGTTTTTTTATCTAGAAAGCTTCATTATATAACCTAGAGTGAATTAGGTTAACAAACATGGCATGAATCTTTGCATTTATCCAAGATTTGATTTGATTTTCAAGTTGTATGATATATTCCTATTTTGAGCCAAATCATGCCTTTTTTGTACCAATTGTGCTTGATTCGATTTGATCATGTAAACTCAGCATGTCTTGATTGCCAATCTATCAAAAAAACAAATCAAATCATATATTTATTAATTTTCATCATTTATTTCATTTAATCCACTTTTTAATTAATGAAAAATCAAAATAAATTGAAAAATGAAGCACATAATGAGTGAGTGAACATTTGAGTCGTGGACCACATTATAATTGAGGTGCAAGCATAAAAAGTTGGGCCCATTTAGCAAAAAATGCAAATTTGAGCACATTTGACTTTTGGCAATTTTACAAAACTGGTCAACTTGGCCAATGCATAACTCTCTCAATTTTGACCCTAGAGGGGTGTTCTTGGACTTTTTAGAAATATTAGGATGTCCTCTAAGAAACCCTTTTTGTCTCATCTCAATTGAGTCTTCCATGTTCATGTATGAAGCTTTAACCCAAAAGGTGTTTTTGTTGACTTTTCAAAAGGACCTATAATGTCAAAATTCATATATTTTTGTGAGTGCATATTCTGAACTTGGGAGATGATTATGAATTGTAGGTAATTGCATCCTCTTCAAAATGAGCTTTGGATGGGTCATTTCTGATAAAGTATGAGAAAGTTATGCTTGGTCAAAATTGAGTTGACTTTTCCTGTAAAACCCTAATTTAGCAACTTTTGGGTTTTGATGAATTGTGAGCAATCCTTGAGGAATCATGATCAACCCTTGATCAAATGATGAATAATACTCCAAAATGAGTATGTTGACCAAGAATATTGAAGTTTGACTGTATGTGGGCCCCAGTTGACTTTTGACCTAGTACAGGTGATTTTCAGGCATTTGAGCAATTGACTGAGCAAACTTCTTCTGCAAGGCTTGAAACTTGACATGGATGATATTGAGAACATATTAGGACAATGGTGAGAATTTGAGTCCTTTGTGTTTCACACATCTTGATGATAATAGAAACCCTAATTTGAGGTATGCTGCCGTAGGAGAGAGTTTGTCTGGTCAACTCTTGAACTTCCTTGAGCAATTTGGGGACCTCACTTGCCATGTGTTGAGAAATATGGGAGGGCAAATTTTGGAGTACAACATCTACCAACTCAGATCATGCTTGTACAACACTTAGAGACTTGTCTCCTCACTTTTCTTCAAAAGCAAGTTATAGAGCCAAAAGGCTATAACTCAGAAACCTGGAGTGGAGTTGATCTCTAACCTTTTCCATACATATACACAAGTGTATTGTAACATAACACATGAATGCTAAGACTCCAAAACACTTCCAAACACTTTGCAACTGAAAATCTGCCATAGCTTGACAGTTTTGAACCTTACATAGCCATCTCCAAATCCCCTCGTGCGTATTGAGTTTTAACCACCCAAACACTTAATATACATCATATTTAAGTGATCCAGACCCATGTTCCCTCACTGTAACTTCTCCTCCACCATCCACCATTTTCAAATATCAAGCTTGCAGGTTGACTTGAGTAGAGAGATTCAGAGACTTTCAGGACAAAGTAAGGATTGGAATACACTCAGGGAGGTCCAGGCAAGCTAAACAGATCCTCAGGCCTTCTCAAAACTTGCTCAAACTCCATTCACGATCTCAGCTGCAAGAGGTAAAAACTCAAACTTCTATCTCTTTGTACAAGCATCATTTGTTCTTGATTTGTGAAAGTAAAATGTAGATATCCTTTCTCTAAAGCTAAGCATGTTTATAGTTTTCATTTATATTAACTGTATATAGAGAATTTTGGATTTGAAATTTCTGCAAAAATTAGGTTTCAAATTAGGGCCAGTAAAATTAGATCTTATCTTTGACTTTTAGTTTACATAAATTATATGGTTGAACTCGTGGGAAGAAACACCATAACTTTCATGTTTGAACTTTCCATTTTTATGGAGAAATGAAGAAGATACAGGTGGTCCGGCCATGGCTCAAGGTTGAAGATGAAGTTTCCTTCAGGAGGCATTTTCTAATATAAATTTATGTTTGTGTTTATATAAACGGATGTACAGCCACCCCAGTGGTAAGTCAGTGCCCGTAAATGCTAGAGGTCATGGGTTCGAGCCTCAGCGCGCTGCCTTTTGCATTTTCTCACTTTTTCACTCTTTTTTGGTCCCTTGCAGCGCTGGGCCTCCAAATCTTGGGCTTTTTGTTTTTTCTAACATTTTGCATCCTGTTTACTTGTGACACCCCTGGCCCAATATCATTTTATTTATTTATTTTATTTTCATTTTATTTTCTTAAACATATTTTTCTTAATATTAAAAATCCTATAAAATATAAAAATGATAGACTTATATTTTGGCTTGTTTTATTTTATTTTTCTCACATAAAATATTTTTATTTAGTTATATATTATCTATTTTTATTAAATAAACTTTGTAAATCAAATTATAACTAGTTAATTATTTATTTTTTCTTTATACCCATTAAATATTTATTTTAATATAATAAAAGACCAAAAATACCTTATAATGCCATATATTATTTTCAAGACAAAAAATACATTTTTCATAAAGAAACTTATTTTCTTTTAATCAAATAGAATTAGGGTTTATTCAAAAAATATTTTCTTAAATAATTCCTTTCCTAAATTAATTTAAGTTAATCTTGATTTACTTATTTTCTAATTAGGTTTTAGGTTAAATCTTTTCCATATAAAAAACCAAACAAAAATCTTCTTTGCATTTACACATCTTTGCATATATAATTCATCTTGTATACTATTTGTTCCAATTATTTGTACAAATTCAATTTGGTTGTAATAGATTAATTAGGTTTATATTATTGCAATCCTCATTCATAAATTGTATACCCCCTCCCACAAATGTTTGTAATAGCGTAGTAACTTTAAATTTCGCAATTTATCGCTTTTACATAATATGCTAGTAATTAGGGTTTATGGGAAGATAAAAATCAATCAAATAGAAAACCCTAATTCAAGACAAAACCAAGCATGAAAATGACACATTTGCACACAAACACCTCTAGTGATATCCCACTTGGTTGCCTCACACAAAAATGGCCATATTACGCATGTAAGGTGTCTTAGCAAAAACAAACAAATACAAGATCATAGTCCCTCGATGACGCTATTCAAAGTTTCCTTACAAAAATGATCTTAGTCTCTCAAAAAATGCTAAGATACCTTGCAACATTGCTAATCATGACTATACGATGACCCACGCCCGTCCCGTTTACATCCAAAGATAGGGTTGCTTACCAAATCAATGGTAAGACAACAATGTCAAAGGAAAAGAAAATGAACAAGAAAGACATTTGAGTAGGTAGATAGCTCCTAATTACTTGCTCCATTTCAAAACAAACATCCTTGCTATTTTCAAAACAATCACATACACCTTCAAACATCTTACAAAATTGAAAACATTTTCAAAAGATCAAACATCTTTGTATACATTCTTACGAACGAGAATCATTACAAAGATTTCCTAAACAATGGCCTCTTTACAAAATACTTTCAAAAACCACACAAAGCACAATTTCAAACAAAAATAAAGTGATCTAGCAAGTAAATAAGAGCCCATGGAAAACCATGGATGAAAAGGATGTTAATACCTTCCCTTTTCATAATCTACCCCCCGAACTCAAGAAATAATCTCAAAGGTCTTTCCTGTGCTTTTTCACCTTTCCTTTTTGGATAAAAGAAAAGTCGGTGGCGACTCTTGCTAACCGCAACATTTGCGATCAAACGCAAAACCTATAAGCCAGTTCTCCCACCGTATCACAAAGTTGTTAGCACCCTTTCTATTTGTGGTTTTCCATGGGCTCTTAGGTACTTGCTCATTTTGAAAATTGCTTTCGTGTTTGTGTGTTTTGAAAAGTTTGTTTGCTTTACGCTAACTCTTGTATCAGTCCTCAAGAGTGTTGATAAAGCGTTTTTTTAAAAATGGTTTTGAAAGTGTAGTGTGAAAAAGTTGTTTTTTGAGCAAGTACCTAACAGTTATCTACCTACTTGAAAAAGGTGTTATTTTCCTCCTTTCCTTTAGACAGTGCTATCCTACTATTAGTGAGTAGGTAGCCCTATCGTTGGATGTTAGGGGACTATCGAAGGGACATTTTACAGTCACTAAGGCAACTGGGCAAGAACTTTTACTAATTTTCCTAAAGTTATAAGATCACTTTTTGACCGAGGCGACATTGAGAGGGTCATCGAGGGCCTTGTGATCTCTTAAACTAAAGGACAGTCACTAAAGATTCTCACGTTTCGAGAATTGTGACCGTTTTCGAAGGCAAACGAAGTGGGAGATACACTAGGGGGAGCATGTGCAAGTGTGTTAAGATTCAGTTATTTTTTGTCTTTTTGTTAGGTTAGCTAATGTTTTAATTTACAGTCTTTCCATGCAAGCCTATTTACTAACAGTAATATAGTAAAATAATAAAGCAATAAATGTGCGGAAAATAAAATGCAGAAAAATAAATCCTAAGTTATTACACGACTTTGGGAGAGATACATTATAAGTGTAAGAATATAAAATTCATAATTTTAAATCTAGACTATTACATCCCATAATCAGTTACATTATTTAAATAAAATGCAAGAATAAAAATGACATGTGCGAAATAAATATTATGTCTAAAAAAACCTAAGAACTATTAAATAAAATTATTTTTGTTGTTTTTGTTATGAAAAGAAATTAACTTAAAAAGCCCAAGTCTATTCAATTTTAGTTTTTTTTAAAGAAAGTATTAAAATAATTAATTAATTAATTGACAAAATTAATATTAATAGTTAAAACTAAAACCTAATCCTTTTTTGTGATTTTTGATTTTTTTGATTAAAAACAAAGTAATGAAAAGGATAAACTAAATGGAAAAAGTAGTAAAAAGGAAAAGAGTAATCTGCAGGATGTAGGCATGGATCGAAAGGCCTAAGGCTACCTTTCGATCCAAGTGAAAAGGCTGGTCGAAGATGCCTGAGAGACTGCACCTCTGGGGGTGTTCAATCTGGATGTGTCATCCTTCGATCAGGGATACTGGATCTGCAAGGAATTCGTTAGAAAAAAAACTAACTTAAAAAGCCCAAGTCTATTCAATTTTAGTTTTTTTTTAAGAAAGTATTAAAATAATTAATTAATTAATTGACAAAATTAATATTAATAGTGAAAACTAAAACCTGATCCTTTTTTGTGATTTTTGATTTTTTTGATTAAAAACAAAGTAATGAAAAGGATAAACTAAATGGAAAAAGTAGTAAAAAGGAAAAGAGTAATCTGCAGGATGTAGGCATGGATCGAAAGGCCTAAGGCTGCCTTTCGATCCAAGTGAAAAGGCTGGTCGAAGATGCCTGAGAGACTGCACCTCTGGGGGTGTTCAATCTGGATGTGTCATCCTTCGATCAGGGATACTGGATCTGCAAGGAATTTGTTAGAAAAAGAGAAACAAAATAATATCCTGGACTTGAATCGAATATGGTCCTGGATTCGATAGTCTGGCAGTGTCACCCTGAATCGCCAGAGTCTGAATTGAAGGTCATTGGCAAAAGGTTCCTGCCACCTAGTTCGAAGCTTGCTGCTTCGAAGCCCTAAACAGTATTCCAATTGAAGGTGGCTCTGATCATGGAAATGTTTGCTGGGGAGTTGGTGTGGACTCCTGGAGAGGGGACCTGCAAAAGTGTTTCGACTAGAAGGCTTTTAGGATTTTTGAGCAACGTGGTGTATGTAATATCTTTGTGTGCAATGTCCGTCTACGTGTGAGTCTCCTTCCTCTTTTTTTTTTTTTTTGTGTTTGACATCTTGTATTTATAGATGGTGGAAGAGAGAAGGAAATGGGGAAAGAATCATGGCATTGAAGACCAACCATTAGACATGGCCTTGAAAACAGAATCAGACACATTAAAAGATTTCCACTTTGAGATATGTCATTCCATATTAGAATCCTGAGTGAACCTGGATAGGTCAATTTGGTGCCTTGTTCGAATTTGAAAATATTCATAGTTTCCCTCTTCAAAGTCCCTTTCGATTAGTCCTTATTCATGTGATGATTCTGAGTTCTGATTCGAATTGCACCAACTTCATTATCATGGCTCCTTCGATTAAGTCTCAAGCTTTTCTCTCTTTGATGGCTTTAAACTTGACCAATTGAAGCATTATCTTATTGACTGGTCGAAGTGTTGTTTTGCTTTCTTCGATGGCTCTGCATCCTGATTCGAATTGCTCATATTCTCAGCATCAGAGTTTCTTCGTTTGAACCACGTTCTGCAGGAATTCAAAAGGCTCAGAGTTGTCCTAACCAGAGCTCCTTCAATTTTGTCTCCAATCTGCATGAATTTGAATGGCCCCTCATCAGAGCTTCTGGAAACCTCTCGGTTCTTGCTCTTTTAGATCTCATTTTCTCTAACTTGGACAATCGAAATGTCACCCTGTTGATATGCCATCGAAGCATCACTTGGTTGATATTCCTATCGAAAGACACTTTGTATGCCCTAAATGAAAGACAACCTTACTTAAGATGTTTGTCCAAGCTGCCTTGTTTAAGATGCCCATCGAAAGACCTTTTGTAGATTCCAATTGAAGGGCACTTTGTAGATGCCAATCGAAGGACACTTAACCATCATTCAAAAAAATTCCTTTTCTTTAGGCAAATGTTTGTAACCACCTATGCAAGAGAAAATCTTGGAAAAACATGAGAGGGAAAATTTTAGGGTACAACAGCTGCCCCTGTTCAATCTTCTTAAACCTGAAGATTTATATTGGCTTGTTTTCTTTTCGTGATTTGAAGGTGGAAGATGATTGAACACTATTGGTGAAGAATATTGGGAATGGACTTACGGATTCCATTTGGAAAAGATGACAGAAAACTGTCGGAGATGGTCTTAAAGATGTCATCCAAGGAATATGATGGAGAGTCGTTGGAGATGGGCTTAAAGATTCCATCCAAAGTAGATGCTGACTTCATAAGAAGTCTCTTTATGGGGATTCTTGTTCCTGCTGTCTGAGGAGGAGTTCGCTGGGGAATGTTTTAGTGGAATAGAGTCTAGGAGCTTCAGTTGTCCATTACTCTACTGGGGAGTTATCTCTTGATTGGAGAGACGAAAGCGAGTTGTTATCTGGTTGGAATCCCAGCTTCGCAGTGACTTGCTGAGGACAATAAGATTGACTGCTATTTGGTCGTATTCCAGGCTTCACAACGACCTATTGGGGAATATGAAATTAACTGCTATCTGGTCGGTTCCAGGCTTCGCAGTAATTGTAAACATTGAATTGTTATCTGGTCGTATCCAGGGTTCAGTGGTTTGAAGAAATTAAGTTGTTATCTGGTCGGGTCCAAGCTTTAACTTGAATCTGAGGTATATCGTTATCTGGTCGAGTCCAGGCTTCAGTATCATAGGTTATACTATCATCTGGTCGGGTCCAGGCTTCATAGTAATTAATAAATTGCTATCTGGTCAGACTCCAAGCTTTATAGTATCTTTAACTGGATAAGAATCAGAAAGTCTTAGTGTCGATTTGACTGAACCAGAGAAAGTATCCGCCGGAAATGAATTAGAATAAATTATTGGTCGATTTAAACTGAACCAGTAGAGGTCTTAAGTTGTCTTTAACTAAAATAGAATCAAATAAATCTTAGGGTCGATTTAACTGAACTAGAGAAAGTATCCACTGGAAATGAATTAGAATAAATCATTGGTCGATTTAAAATGAACCAGCAGAGGTCTTGAGTTATCTTCAACTGGAATAGAATCAGATAAATCTTAGGGTCGATTTAACTGAACTAGAGAAGTCTCTAATCGTCTTTGACTGGACAAGAATCAGAAAAATCTTAGGGTTGATTTAACTGAACCAGAGAAAGTGCTTACTAGAAATGAATCATAATAAATCATTGGTCAATTTAAACTGAACCAGTAGAGGCCTCGAATATGATCTTCTGAAGAAAATACTGGAATAGCCCTTCGTCAAAGGTAACCTTTGAAAAGACTAACAGGTCATAAAAGTAGTTTGTGATGTTTGTTGATTGATCTTTCCTGAAAGGTAAAGAGTTAGTCATATGCAATGTCATGATGTATGAAATGCATTATGTAATGACGTTCTCAAAGTAAATGAGATTATGCTGTATGCAATATGTATGTGCATGCCATGACGTATGAATATGAAATTCTGTTGCAAAATTTCCTAGTCTGAGAAAATAAATCCTTGACTGTTGTCGGAGAGTACTGGGAAGCTGAATCTCATACTGCTTTTTGGTAGATGAGGAAAGTTGTTCTCTCATTTCCACTGGGGATGATGAATGAAGATGGTTTTCCTGGGATTTCCTCTTTCCGTTTGAGGATACTCTACCGGGGATCTTTGACTTCTTCTTGAGAATGTTCCGCTTGGGAGAAAATGCTTTGTTGGAAGATTTTACCAATATAGAGAAATAAACTCTGTTGGGGGGTGAACTTCTGCAGCTAGAGAAATAACTCTATCGGGGGTGAGGCTTTATAAACTGTTTCAGATTATAAAACTTACCTGGGGAACATGGATTTCAGCTCTTTGAAGGAACTTTGCTGGAGGGGGTAATTCCTGCTTGGGGAAGAAGAAGTCAAAACTTTGGTTGCTTTCACTCTTCGGGGACATAGACATCACTAGTATGTATGCCAGGGATGTAGCGGTGACTTTGCATCAGGACGTTTCTGCCCCTGTACCTGCTGGAGAAAGTACCTGTAGAGATTTTGTGGGTGGATCTATGTGGTGAAATAAGTGTCAGAATGACATCCTTCTTTGGATCGTATCTGAACTGTACTTGAAACATGTGTTGACTGAGTGTCAAAATGACATCCGTCTCTGGATCGTATCTGAATTGTACTTGCAACATGTTTTGAATGAGTTTCAAAATGACATCCGTCTCTGGATTGTATCTGAACTGTACTTGAAACAAGAGTTGAATGAGTTTCAGAATGACATCCGTCTCTGGATCGTATTTGAAATGTACTTGAAACATGCATTGAATAAGTGTCAGAATGACATCCGTCTCTGGATCGTATCTGAACCATACTTGAAACATGCGTTTGAATGAGTATCAGAATGCACCCGTCTCTGGATCGTATCAGAACTGTACTTGAAACATGTGTTGAAGGAGTGTCAGAATAACATCCGTCTCTGGATCGTATTTGAATTGTACTTGAAACATGCATTGAATGAGTGTCAGAATGACATCCGTCTCTGGATCGTATCTGAATTGTACTTGAAACATGTGTTAAATGACTGTCAGAATGGAATCCGTCTCTGGATCGTATCTGAACTGTACTTGAAACATATGTTGAATGAGTGTCAGAATTACATCCGTCTCAGGATCGTATCTGAACTGTACTTGAAACATGCGTTGAATGAGTGTCAGAATGACATCCGTCTCTGGATCGTATATGAATTGTACTTGAAACATGTGTTGAATGAGTGACAGAATGACATCCGTCGCCAGATCATATCTGAGCTGTACTTGAAAACATGTATTGAATTAATGTCAGAATGACATTCGTCTCTGGATCATGTTTGAAATGTACTTGAAACATGTGTTGAATGAGTGTCAGAATGACATCCGTCTCTGGATCGTATCTGAACTGTACTTGAAAACATGCGTTGAATGAGTGTCAGAATGACATCCGTCTCTGGATTGTATCTGAACTATACTTGAAACATGTGTTGAATGAGTGTCTGAATGACATCCGTCTCTGGATCATATCTGAACTATACTTGAAACATGCATTAAATGAGTTCCAGAATGACATTCGTCTCTGGATTGTATCTGAACTGTACTTGAAACATGTGTTGAATGAGTATCAGAATGACATCCATCTCTAGATCGTATTTGAACTATACTTGAAAACATGTGTTGAATGAGTGTCAGAATGACATCCGTCTCTGGATTGTATCTGAACTATACTTGAAACATGTGTTTGAATGAGTATCAGAATGACATCTGTCTCTGGATGGTATCTGAACTGTACTTGAAACATGTGTTGAATGAGTGTCAGAATGACATTTGTCTCTGGATCGTATTTGAAATGTACTTGAAACATACGTTGAATGAGTGTCATAATGGCATCGGTCTCTAGATCGTATCTGAATTGTACTTGAAACATGTGTTGAATGAGTGTCAGAATGACATCCGTCTCTGGATCGTATCTGAACTATACTTGAAAAATGAGTTCAATGAGTGTCAGAGTGACATCCGCCTCTAGATCGTATCTGAGTTGTACTTAAAACATGTGTTGAATGAGTGTCAAAATGACATCCGTCTCTGAATCGTGTCTGAACTGTACTTGAAACATGTGTTGAATGAGTGTCAGAATGACATTCGTCTCTGGATCGTATTTGAACTGTACTTGAAAACATGCGTTGAATGAGTGTCTGAATGACATTCGTCTCTGGATCATATCTGAACTGTACTTGAGACACGTGTTTAATGAGTGTCAGAATGACATCCGTCTCTGGATCCTATCTGAACTTTACTTGAAACATGCATTGAATGAGTGTCAGAATGACATCCGTCTCTGGATCGTATCTGAATTGTACTTGAAACATGTGTTGAATGAGTGTCAGAATGACATCCATCTCTTGATCGTATCTGAATTGTACTTGAAAACATGTGTTGAATGAGTGTCAGAATGACATCCGTCTCTAGATCATATTTGAACTGTACTTGAAACATGTGTTGAATGAGTGGCAGAATGACATTCGTCTCTGGATCGTATCTAAAATGTACTTGAAAACATGTGTTGAATGAGTGTCATAATGACATCCGTCTCTGGATCGTATTTGAACTGTACTTGAAACATGTGTTGAATGAGTGTCAGAATGACATCCGTCTCTGGATCGTATCTGAACTATACTTGAAACATGCGTTGAATGAGTGTCAGAATGACATTCGTCTCTGGATCGTATCTAAACTATACTTGAAGCAAGTATTGAATGAGTGTCATAATGACATCCGTCTCTGGATCGTATCTGAATTGTACTTGAAAAGAATCTGAATAAGTATCAGGATAACATTCGTCTCTGTTTCGTACCTGAATTGTTTCTAGAAGAGAAATCTGGAATAAGTATCAGGATAACATTCGTCCCTGGATCGTACCTGATCCGTTTCTAGAAGAGGACTTGGTTTATTTAGAATGTTTTCGTTGGGAATTCCTGTTTAATTGTTTTTGAGAAGAAATCCACTGGGGAACATTGATTTTTCTCGATTGTACGTGATTCGTTGCTGGAATTCATGTTTAATGCCCCAAGTGATTCAGATGGAGATCTTCCCCTGGCTATTTGGAATTTTTGAGAGATTCCTTGAATCTTAACTTGATTACCACAGATGATGGACAATGATCATGTTGTGCCCCTTTGGTTGGAAGTTTTTTTCCACTTGAGGTGAACCTTTTTATTGAGAATGTTTTTTTCACTGGATATTCGTCATGTGAATTTCTCTATTGTTGAACAGATAACTATATTCAAACAACGATATTCAAATAATGCAAAGTTTATGCTTGTCTTGAAGTTTTTGAAAATTCATTTTTTCAGTAAAATAAATTTTGCAAGAGGGTGATATCAATTCAGGATTTATAGCAAGTCCTACAGGAGTCAGGATACCTTTTGTTACAGTATGCTTCCTGTGATCGGTGGATCTGGAACTGACTGTTTAACGCTGGTTCACGAAATGTCGCGGAAGCAAGAGTCGCCACCGTCTTTTATTTTCTCCAAATGGAAAGGACAAAAGCACAGAAAAATTCCTTATGAGATTAGTTCTCGGTTCGGGAGGTAGATTTATAGAAAAGGAAGGTGTTAGCACCCTTTCTATCCATGGTTATCCATGGGCTCTTAGATACTTGCTCATTTGTGTTTTCAAAGTGTTTGTTTGCTTTTCAAGGTGAGTGGGTTTGAAAAAAGTTTCTTTGAAAGTTTCAGATCGACTCTTGTATCAGTCCTCAAGAGTGTTTGAAAAGTTGCTTTTGAAAGCTTTTTGCAAAGTGTCGGTGTGAAAAGAAGTTTTTGATTTGTTTTGAATTAGAGCAAGTATCTACGAGTCATCTACCTACCCTAAGGAATTAGGCTGTGTAGAAGTCCTTAAGGTAGTGCCATCCCACCATTGAGAGGTAGGTAGCACCACCGTTGGAGGTGTTCAGGTCAATTCGTTTGTTAGGGACAGTGTGGTCACCAGAGCAACAGTAGGACACCTTAGAAGCTACCCTTATGCCATTGATCTTTTTTATTCCGAGGCAACCTTTTCGAGGCAACTTGTTCGAGGCAACCGTTTCGAGGCAACTTGTTCGAGGCAACTAGATCAATGGACATAAGGACTCACTAAGACGTCCTATACTCGACGACCATGTTTCGAGGGGCAAGGCAACAATGTGATCACCAGAGCAATAGTAGGACACCTTAGAAGCTACCCTTATGCCATGTTCATGGACATAAGGACTTACTAAAACGTCCTATACTCGACGACCACGTTTCGAGGGGCAAGGCAACAGTGAGGCGTACCCTAGAAGTGGTGTGTGAATTGTGTGTCATTTTCAGATGATATTTGTCTTGGACATGCTTTTGGTGATCTACGCTTATTTTATTTGGGCATACATTCTTTCATGTGATTAACAGTTTAAAGGTGCCGAATTTAAAGTGTGGAAAATAAAAGTCCTACGCTATTACAAGGCGCGGGTCTATACATCGCCAAATTAACAAAGACCCGATTTTGAATAAAAGTGCGGAAAGTAAATGTCCTAATTACTATTACAAGGCTTTGGGGCAATTACATAATTTTAAAACGAAAAATAAAGACAAACGCGCGAAAGGAAATTATAATCGAAGGTGCGAGGGCGTTGGACCCTTTAAAGAAAGTAAATTGAGATTAAAAAATTAATTAATGATAAAATAAAGAAAGGAACTTATTTTTTATGTTTTTTGGTATTTTATGAAATAAAGAAAATTAATTGAAATTAGAAATTAAAATAAAAGCCTAATTCTAAGTTTGTTTATAATTATTAGAAAATTGTTTAAGTTTAACCTAATTTAACCCTAATTAATTAATTACAAATTTATTTACAAAATAATTAATAATTAATAATGATAAGAAATAAAAAGTTATTTATTAAGAAAAAGAATAAGAAATGCTAAAAACCTATTTTTTATATTTTTTAGTTATTAAGAAGACATTAAAATTTAAAACCCTAAATTAAACTAAATTGATTAATAAAATTTATTTACAAAAGAAAACTATTAATAAATTAAAAATTAAATAAACATATTTTTTTATTTTTATGATTTCTGATTTTTTTGTATTTTTGTATTTTTGTATTATGAAAATTAATTGGTGAATTAAAGGAAAACAATTAATTAAAAAGAATAAATAAAAGAATAGAAGGAAAAATAAATGAAAGTTGGAAATTAGACAAACCATGGGGGTATCTGGCCCCTTTGGAGGTGTTTTTATGAGAATTTTGGCCCAATGGAACAAGCCCTGTTTGACTTCTCTGATTGAGTGGGAAGCAGTTGACCAATGCGTATGGTGGATTGCTGGTGATGGCCATTGGATGGACCTTCAGGGACATGTGGCAGGCACTGGCGTGAGGCTTCATGATGGTCCTTGGAATGGAAGCTGCACAGAAGCACGTTAAGAAAAAATATATGAAGGAGTGGGGGACCTGGGAATCGAACCCAGGTCCCAATACCTGTAGGACAACGCACATGCCAGCTGAGCCATTGAGTCTCGTTGTTCATTTAGTGGACCATGATTATTATGAGAGAGAAACAAGTATTATGCTGGACAAAAAAAATAACGCGCCAATGTTTGAACTAACCAACCACAAGCCAACAGCTCATCTTCTTCTCCCTTGCTTCTTCGTTTTTGCCTGAAACTAATATCAAATAGTGGGGGTTTTAAACCCCCACTAACTGCAATATTCAAAAATAGCGATTAGCACATGAGGGAATATAAAAAGGGCGCGAGGTGGTTGTTCAATTCGTTGGAAGGTCCTGGTTTCAGTGGTATAAGTTTTATGGCCTGATTTTTCCAGATGAGGAAAGCCCTAAATCAAGGTCTCTGAAACCCTAAGAAATGTCCATGGTGGATTCTCCTACAGACAGCCATTCTTCAATTGAACGATACCATTAGCTTTAGAATGATCATGTTAGTGTAAATCAATGGTTAAAAGTTACAAATAATGCATGGAAAATGGAATACGATTATCAAGATTTTCAAGAAAAGTAAAACACTGTTATACCAATTCCTTGCGTATGGAGGGTTGGCTTTGATTGGAATGGTTTCCTGGATGTGTCAGGAGTGTGATGGAATAGTTATTTGGCTTTGAAACGAGCTCTAGCTGTGAAAACAGTTTTCAATTTTTTTGGAAAAAATGCAAAGTTGTTCTTGTGCTTGAGGCGCAGCTTTCTTCTTTCTGGCATTAGGGTTATGTTATGCTTATGTATGTGAATGATTTAGGTTAGAAAAACTGGCCCAAAATCCATGTATTCAATGATTCAATATTTGATTTTCAATGATCTTTTTCCAAATCTCTTTGCCATGAAAACTTGCCTATTTGCATAGAATCTTTCCTTTTTGATTGTGCACGAAATCTTGAGGTCATGATGGATGAAAATGCTGCATAAAAAGATTTGAAAGGTGGCATTTGATATTTTTGTCATATTTAATTTTAATTAAGTGAATTAATATTAATAA
Source organism: Vicia faba (assembly GCA_948472305.1). Lineage (NCBI taxonomy): Eukaryota > Viridiplantae > Streptophyta > Magnoliopsida > Fabales > Fabaceae > Vicia > Vicia faba. Next base: position 357,262 of record CATIWC010000354.1, read on the forward strand.
AAATTCAAATAATTAATAAAAAATGATGAAATAACTCCCTTGGATGTCAATGGGTCGTGCATAGCTTTTGGATAATGTTTCATGGAAAAAATTGTGGCCCATTAGCAATTTTGAGGCATTTGAAGCAAAGTTGACTTTTCAAAATTCCTAAAAATTTCCCAACTTCCACAAGGCATATCTTGCTCAATTTTTAAGCTTTGATCATGTTCTTGGACATTTTGGAAAGGTATTGAAGTCCTATAACCAATGCCTTTGGTCCCATGTCATTTTGATTTACCAATCTCAAGTTATGGTCTTTGACTTAAAGTGCCTTTTTGTTGACTTTTGAAAATGACCTATAATGTTGAGATTGATAACTTTTTGTGAGAGCATTTCTTGGACTTGAAGTGTGAAGATGAGTTGTAGGAAATGTCATTCTCTTCAAAATGAGCTTTGGATGTAATTTTTCTGATAAACCATGTGGTAGTTATGCCTTGGTCAATTTGCAGTTGACTTTTTCAACTGTCCAAATATAGAAACTTTTTGCATCTTGAGACTTTTTGAGCCATGCCTTGAGAATCATGATCAAGAATTGATCAAATGATGTTTGTGGCTTCAAAATAATATGTTGACCAAAAATTTGGACTTTTGACTGTCAAATGACCATTTTGCCCCTACAGTTGACTGTTGAGCAATTAGGGTTTTTGACTGTGCAATTTAGTGCTGTGAGTCTTGAAACTTGACATGTAGGTGCTTGACAATGTATGTAGGCATGTGGGACTTGTTTGGACCCTTGGAAACTTCAATTTCTTTGCCAGAACCAAAACCCTAATTTTTGACTTTTAGGAGGCAATTGGACTGTGCAACCTTTGGGAGATTTTGGAGCATGCTCTTAGCAAATCTTGAAGAATATGGGAGGGCAAATTTTGGGGTACAACAGTTGCCCCTGTTCAATTTTCTTAGACCTTAGGATGTATATTAGCTGACGTGCCTTTCGTAATCCGAAGGTGGAAGATGATTGAACACTAGAGTGCCCAGAAATTTGCGCTCACATGTTAGAGTGTTTGCAGTATGAGGGTGGGAATGGGCTTATAGATGCCATTTGGAGACTGATGGATAGGAAGATGGGCTTATAGATGCCATGTTGAGAGGTGATGGATAGGTGGATGGGCTTATAGATGCCATTTGGGTGTCGATCGCGTAAGAGTTTCCTTAGCGAGATCTTGCGTACCTGAAAAAGAAAATGAGTACCTGGCCTGTTACAGGAGTCGGTCTTCAAACTCTTTGTGTAGATGTGCCCTGACTGGTTACAGGAATTGAATCCTTAAACCTCTTCAGACGTGCCCTGGAGAGATACAGGAATGGATTCTGGAGCTTCAAAAGGTTATGAATGAATCAGGGATGGTTACTACCTCAACGGGACGATGAGAGAACCTTGGACGATTACTACCTCAACAGTAACGATGAGAGAACCTTGGGCGATTACTACCTCAACAGGAACGATGAGAGAACCTTGGGCGATTACTACCTCAACAGTAACGATGAGAGAACCTTGGGCGATTACTACCTCAACAGTAACGATGAGAGAACCTTGGGCGATTACTACCTCAACAGTAACGATGAGAGAACCTTGGGCGATTACTACCTCAACAGTAACGGTGAGAGAATCTTGGATGTCTTCTACTGAGTCTTTATCAGGAAAATCTTTAGGAATCGATTTAACTGGACCAGAGAAGGCCTTTGACTGGATCGGCATCAGAAAAATCTTTAGGAGTCGATTTAACTGAACCAGGCAAGGTCTTGGAATCTTCAACTGGAATAAGAATCAGGGAGATCTTAGGGTCGATCTGACTGAACCAGAGAAGGCCTTTGACTGGATCGGCATCATAAAAATCTTTAGGAGTCGATTTAACTGAACCAGGCAAGGTCTTGGAATCTTCAACTGGAATAAGAATCAGGGAGATCTTAGGGTCGATCTGACTGAACTAGAGAAGGCCTTTGACTGGATCGGCATCAGAAAAATCTTTAGGAGTCAATTTAACTGAACCAGGCAAGGTCTTGGAATCTTCAACTGGAATAAGAATCAGGGAGATCTTAGGGTCGATCTGACTGAACCAGAGAAGGCCTTTGACTGGATCGGCATCAGAAAAATCTTTAGGAGTCGATTTAACTGAACCAGGCAAGGTCTTGGAATCTTCAACTGGAATAAGAATCAGGGAGATCTTAGCGTCGATCTGACTGAACCAGAGAAGGCCTTTGACTGGATCGGCATCAACAAAATCTTTAGGAGTCGATTTAACTGAACCAGGCAAGGTCTTGGAATCTTCAACTGGAATAAGAATCAGGGAGATCTTAGGGTCGATCTGACTGAACCAGAGAAGGCCTCAGATTAACTTTGACTGGATAAGAATCAGAAAAATCTTAGGGTCGATTTAACTGAACCAGACGAAAGTCTTGGGTTAACTTTGACTGGATAAGAATCAGAAAAATCTTAGGGTCGATTTAACTGAACCAGACGAAAGTCTTGGGTTAACTTTGACTGGATAAGAATCAGAAAAAACCTTAGAATCGATTTAACTGAACCAGACGAAAGTTTTGGACATAGTTGAGAATTGAACTGGATCTTTCCTGAAAGGTAAAGGTCAGTCATATACAATGCATGATATGGATCAAGCAATGATGTTCTCAACATAAATGAGATTGTGAGATATGATGCGTTTATGCATGTATCATGAGGTATGTGATGTTTATGAATGTACGTTTTCGTCTTAGGAAAATAAATCCTTGACGGGTGCCGGGAAGTAAAATCCTAGGCTGATGTAGAGCTTTTGTTTCCACTGGGGAGTGATGGTTGCAAGAATGCCGGTAGGAGAAAATAACTCTGTTGGGGGATAAACTTGACGAAGAGATTACTCTGCGGGGAGAAAATTACTCTAGCTACTTTGCTGAGGAACAGTACTCTGTGGGGAGAGAGTTATTTTGCTGGGATATTGATGGTAACTTCGCTGGGGATACCGTTGTTATGTTGGAAGTGTTAATAGACTCCGCTGGGGATAGGAAGACTTCGCCGAGGACGATCTTTCCGTGGCTTTTGGCTGAGGATAACCCAGTTATATCCTGGTAGGGAAATAACCTTTGAATAAAGCCGGGGGACGCGTTCGTGCTCTGTAGGGGATAAGCTTCCAGAATCTACTGGGGATAAGCTTCCTGCTGGGGAGATGGATTCAAACTTTCCTGGGGAAATCTTGAACTATACTGGACTCTCCTGGGGAAATTTTGAGATGTACTGGAAGTGACTCCACTAAATGTCTGGTATACCGCCGGGGAACAATCTTAGATCAAGACTGTCGGGGATGCTTGTTAGGAATGTTCGTATACTGCGCTGAGGAATGTTGAGATCTGTTGGGGATACCCAACTTCTTTAAGGCTGATAGTATAGCTTTGCTTGGGGAGAGTGCATTGACTTGCTGACTCACTCTCTGGGGAATTAAGATATGTCGGTTATGTTCTTCAGATGAAGCTACCTTGGTACCTTAGTGGACAGAACAATTAGATCGCTTAGACCACTCATTATTGCCCCTGCTTCTAATGTTACCTGTAATTAATCCTTTGTTTCGTATGCAATCATTTATGAATTAGCAGTTATTGTCAAATGCATATATCACAAATTGAACCTTGGACGTTATTCACGAAACAAAACAGAAAAAGGAAAAACAATTGGCAATTGATCTGAAAAATGAATTTGTATTGATTTTTGAATTTGCCTGTAAATAGGCGTTTATGTACAAGAGGCTGATGTCCTAGTAAGAGAACGTCGCCGAACAACAGAGTTTATACAATTTGTACAAAGGGAAAACAAAACAGTTGTGTGAAACGAATAATCCCACTGGGTTCCAACTCTGCTATCGCCTTTATATCGTCGAGCGTCTCATCACTTGATGACCTAGCTGAAGATGAAGCTAATTGATTGATGCCGTTTGAACTTGATGTTGATACCGGATTCTGGATGCAAGGTGATCCAATGAGACATAGTATTACACTTCAATCCCTAACTTTTGCCTGGACCGCCCTTTCGGGTTTTCAGTCCACCGGGATACCCATTTTTGCCCAAGCCGCCTTTACAGGTTTTCGACTTTCCGGGTGTACAGATTTTTTTTCATTTCATCCCTTCATTTTGCCCGAACCCTTTTGGTTCGCCGGGAAGCCCTAATTTTTGCCTAGGTATGTCAACCTAGCGGGTCTTTATCATGCGTAGTATCTTTTTACTATGTCTGCATTGGCGGGGTGAGGAAGGTCGTCACCATCCATGGTGGTTAGGATCATGGCTCCTCCTGAGAACACATGTTTAACCACAAATGGCCCTTCGTACGTAGGGGTCCATTTGCCCCTTGGATCACTCTGAGGAAGGATGATGCGCTTGATTACCAGATCCCCAACTTGATATTCTTGTGGTCTGACTTTCTTGTTAAATGCCCTGATCATCCGTTTTTGGTACGTCTGACCATGACATATAGCAGTAAGTCTCTTTTCATCAATAAGGTTTAATTGATCAAGTCGTGTCTGGATCCAATCATCTTCACTCAGGTCTGCATCCTTCATTATCCGGAGAGAGGGTATTTGCACTTCAATTGGTAAGACTGCCTTCATGCCGTAGACCAAGGAAAAAGGAGTTGCCCCGGTTGACGTCCTTGCTGAGGTACGGTACCCATGTAGAGCAAACGGTAACATTTCGTGCCAATCTTTATAGGTCACTGTCATCTTCTGCACAATTTTCTTGATATTCTTATTCGCTGCTTCTACAGCCCCATTCATCTTCGGTCTGTAAGGAGAAGAGTTGTGGTGCTGTATCTTGAATTGCTCGCAGAGCTCAGTGATCATCTTGTTATTAAGATTGGTACCGTTGTCTATAATGATTCTTTCCGGGACGCCGTATCGACAGATCAAGTTATGCCGAATGAACCGTGCCACAACATTCTTGGTTACAGTGGCGTAGGAAGCTGCTTCAACCCACTTCGTAAAGTAATCGATCGCTACTAGGATGAAGCGATACCCGTTGGATGCCGTAGGTTTAATCTCGCCAATCATATCTATGCCCCACATTGCAAAAGGCCAAGGTGCAGTCAGGACATTCAGAGGAACCGGAGGAACGTGCACCTTATCTGCATATATCTGGCACTTATGACAAGTCCGAGAATATTAGTAGCAGTCAGCTTCCATGGTGGACCAGAAATATCCTGCCCGAAGGATCTTCTTTGCCATAGTGTGTCCACTGGAATGTGTTCCGAAGGTACCTTCGTGTAGCTCCGCCAGGATCCTTTCTGCTTCAGTCTTATCCACGCAACGCAGTAAGGTTGAATCATGGTTTCTCTTGTACAGGATGTCGTTGCTGAGGAAGAACTTCGCTGCGAACCTTCTCAGAAACTTTTTATCATTGACAGATGCACCTTCAGGGTATTCCTGAGCTTCCAAGTATCTCTTCACCTCATGGTACCAAGGTTTCTCAATTACTTCCCCAGCCTCAAGATCACAACAGTATGCCGGTTCGTCCAGTTTCCAAATGATGATCCGGGGAGCCTCATTATCCCACTTGACTTTGAACATGGAAGACATTGTAGCTAACGCATCCGCCAACTGATTCTCCTCTCTTGGGAAATGTTCAAAAGTTATCTCTGTGAAATGGGGGATCATTGTCAACACACATTCTCTGTAAGGAATAAGATTCGGATGTTTCGTATCCCACTCTCCTTTGATCTGATTGATCACGAGAGTAGAATCTTCGAAGACACTCAGAAACTTGATCCTTAAGTCGATCGCAGCTTGAAGACCCATGATGCATGCCTCATACTCCGCCATGTTGTTGGTGCAGTTGAAACATAGTCGGGCAGTGAGTGGAGTATGAGTGCCTTGAGGGGATATGATCACAGCGCCGATGTCGTTACCCAAAGCGTTGGATGCTCCATCAAAGTGCATAGACCATCGGGATCCTTCCTCAGGTCCTTCATCCGGTCCAGGTACTTCACAATCAGTCACTATCATGATGCTCTCGTCAGGAAATTCAAAGTTCATTGACTGATAGTCGTCTACTGCCTGATGTGCCAAGTGGTCTGCCAATACACTTCCTTTGATAGCTTTCTGAGTCGTGTACTGGATGTCGTATTCTGTCAAGATCATTTGCCATCTTGCTATTCTCCCAGACAGAGCAGGATTTTCAAATATGTACTTTATTGGATCCATCTTTGAGATCAACAAGGTAGTGTGGGTCAGCATATACTGTCTCAGCCGGCGAGCAGCCCATACCAAAGCGCAGCAAGTTTTCTCGAGCAGTGAGTATCGGGTCTCACAGTCGGTAAACTTTTTGCTAAGGTAATAAATGGCGTGCTCTTTTCGGCCAGACTCGTCATGCTGCCCCAGCACACACCCCATTGAGTTGTCAAGTACTGTCAGGTATAGTATCAGAGGTCTCCCTTCAACCGGTGGCATAAGAATGGGTGGTTCTTGGAGATACTCTTTGATTCTGTCAAAAGCGGCCTGACATTCATCATTCCAACGTACTACCTGATCTTTCTTCAGCAGCTTGAAGATTGGTTCACAAGTAGCAGTTAGATGCGAGATGAATCGAGCAATGTAATTCAGACGTCCTAGAAAGCCTCTGACCTCTTTCTCTGTCTTAGGAACTGGCATCTCTTGAATAGCTTTAACCTTGGCAGGGTCCACTTGAATACCCTTATCACTTACAACGAAGCCTAACAACTTTCCAGATCTAACCCCGAAGGTGCACTTGTTCGGGTTCAACCTCAGCTTGTACAGTTTCAAACGGTCAAACAGTTTCTGCAGATGGTCAAGGTGTTCCTCCTCAGTTTGGGACCTTGCAATCATGTCGTCAACATACAGTTCTATCTCATGATGGATCATGTCATGAAATAAAGCAACCATGGCACGTTGGTAGGTTGCCCCAGCATTCTTCAGCCCGAAAGGCATGACCTTGTAGCAGAAGGTGCCCTACTGAGTAACAAAGGTATTTTTCTCCATGTCTTAAGGAGCCATCTTGATCTGATTATACCCTGAAAAGCCATCCATAAAAGAGAACACCTTGTGCTGAGCAGTATTGTCAACTAGAACGTCAATGTGAGGTAGGGGGAAGTCATCCTTGGGGCTGGCCCTGTTCAGATCCCTATAGTCAACACACATTCTAACCTCACCATCCTTCTTCAGTACTGGCACCACATTAGCAACCCACTGAGGGTAAGAAGTCACTGCAAGAAACCCGGCATCAAACTGCTTCATAACTTCGGCTTTGATCTTTTCAGACATCTCTGGACGCATACGGCGGACCTTTTGCTTAACCGGAGGGCAGTCTTCCTTGGTAGGCAAATGATGGACCACAATGTCGGTATCCAACCCAGGCATGTCTTCATAGGACCAGGCGAAGATCTCCACATAATCATGTAACATCCGAGTCAACCGTTGCTTCATGCTGAGCTCCAGATTAGCACCAATCTTGACTTCCTTTCTGTCTTCCTCAGTACCCAGATTTATCGTTTCCACTGGCTCTTCATGTGGTTGAATTGCCCTCTCTTCTTGGAGTAACAGTCTTGCAAGCTCACCAGGCACTTCGCAATCATCTTCACCTTCGTCTTCGGCTAAGTTGATCGGATTTTCGAAGTCATAACTGGTGGTAGCAGAGTTGTTATCAGTGAGATCCAGAGTGGATTGAAACCTGTATGAGTGAGTGTGTGTAAATACAATTGTTTTGCAATATATAAAGAAAGGAAAGAAAGAAAAGGAGCACAAGATTTGAAATGCGAAAAACGTCCAAGATTTTTATTCATGATATATGGAAATGACAGTTAATGCCCTCACAAATGAAGCCAACGGTGCCCCGGGTAAGACACCGGGCCATAAAGTTTCACTTCATTGTTTATTACAAATAACAAAAACAAAGGAATTCATTACTGCATAACAAAAGTAACAGGTGTATGATCTTTGGCAGTCCAATTGGTCAATCCACCATCAGTCGTCGGGTAGATCCAGCTATCGAACTCTGATTCTTCCACTTCGTCTTCATCCCCAATAGCATTCACTCCTGGATTGGTGATGAGCACAGGAGGTCTTCTGGTCCTTGCCTTGCGCACAGCCCTCTGAGCCTCTGCAGTAAAACCCAGTCCAAACTTGTCAGTTTTAGGAGTGAAATCAGGGAGCCTACCCCAGTTAGCAGATTCACCTTTCTCAATTACAGCCCGGGCGTCCTTCAAGGAAGCCATCTTCAAAGGAAAGTCCTCTTCAACCACTGTTTCTTCCGCTGCCAATGTTGGAGGTACCTCTTCAAAATGTTGAAAGGGGGTTTCAATAAACTCCCCGTCCATCTCAATATACCGGAAGGAATTCAGATGACTCACCATGTATTCTTCCTCCCCTTGCACAGTGACAATCTTCCCTCTGACAGGGTACTTGAGCTTCTGGTGTAGGGTAGAGGTGACTGCCCCAGCTTTGTGAATCCAAGGTCGACCCAGTAAACAGGAATAAGATGGACGAATATCCATCACGTAGAAAGTTGAGTCGAATACTTGAGAACCCACGCGAATAGGAATGTCTACCTCTCCATGAACCATCCTCTTTGATCCGTCAAAGGCTCGAACAATGATGTTGCTAGGTTTCAATTCCAGGCCTTCACAATCCAGCCGGTCTAAGGCCTTCTTGGGCAACACATTCAGGGAAGAACCGGTGTCCACCAATACGTGAGCAAGAGTAGTGCCCCTGCATTCTATGGAGACATGCAGGGCATCATTATGGTTCTTTCCCTTAGCAGTAAGGTCAGCATCCGAGAAACCCAAACCATTGTCAGCTGTCAAATTGGCTACGCAATCAGTAAAGTGGTCTGCAGAGGTCTCTTGTGGCACATGGTCCGTTTTTAGAAATGAAATCAGGGCCTTAGCATGGGCCTCTGAGCACAGCAGCAATGAGAGCATAGAGATCTTGGAGGGTGTATGCCCCAGCTGTTCAACGACATTAAAGTCACTTTTCTTGATTATCTTGAGAATTTCCTCCATCTCTTGCTGGGAGGCTTCAACATTCACAGATTTTGGTGCCTCCATCCGGGCAGGCTCATCATCAATCCCTTTGCCCCGAGCATTAGATGACTCGGCAGCAGGGGAAGCAACTTGATCAGAAGCAGAAACAGGCACACTTGCAAGCGTAATTATGAGAGGTCTTCGAATAGTTGGTGGCGCAATGTCAGGCGAGAAGAGCCTGCCACTGCGAGTTACTTTAGCTGGACCGGTAATATTGCTGATGCTGGTACCGGTATTGAACTCTTGCTGCACTCCAAGTACATATACATCTGCCCCATAGTGCCATGGGACAGCTTTATCAGATTCATAGGGGAGGGGCCCCGGAACAGTAATAACAATGGGTGCAACAGTCATGATTTTAACTGGCTTCCTCGGGGGAGCCTTGATTGGATTGTTGAAAATTGTAACGACGGATACTTCTTCCACGGGAACATAAGGAACAGCGATCTTCTTGAACAGAATCTCCTTGCTATCCATCAGGCTTTGGATGCCTAACTTCAGCAACGGACAACCAGTAAGGGAAACAGCACACAAAAGGCAACCCTCGCTACAACCCGGAAATAAACCGGCCAGCAGCAAATTCCTTTTAACAGTCAACAGAGGAGTAGCTACATCATTCACAGAAACGGCATACAAATCTTCATCAACAGCATTTACTCCATGTTGGGGCATAGGAGCAGTCACCACATTTGGCCTCTCAGGCGCCTCAAATTGTATCTCCTTCGCATCAATAAGGTCTTGCACCTTATTTCTCAGGGCCCAACAGTCATCAGTAGAATGCCTCGGGCTATCGGAGTGATAAGCACAGCGGGCATTTGGATTATACTTCGGAGAGGCAGTATTCATAACCTTCGAGGCCTCCCTGACAGTCACCAAGTTGGTTGATAGCAATTGCGGCAAGATTTGTGACAAGGTCATACTCAGCCAGGTAAATTCTCTTCTGGGTCTTTCAGCCCTTTGTTGATTGGTTTGCTGAGGAGAGGCAGCAGGTTTAGCAATCACCACCGTGTTGACAGATTGGCAGCGTTCTGGTTTATCTTGCCTTCTAGGCCCATACACAGCACTGGCCTCCTTCTTAAAGGGTTTCTTCTCAAAACTTGAAGACGCACCTTTCTGAATTTTATCGGACTTCATTCCAGCCTCTATCCTTTCCCCAGTCAGAATAAGGTCAGTGAACCCTGCAGATGAATTACCGATAAGATGATTGAAGAATGGCCCGGATAGGGTCCCCAAGAACATATCTACCAGCTCACGGTCAGTTAATGGTGGCTGCACCCTGCCAGCCAGATCCCTCCACTTCTGCGTGTACTCTTTAAAACCTTCGCCTGATCCTAGCGATATACCCTGGAGTTGGGTACGTGTAGGAGCAAGGTCGGCATTATATTGATACTGCTTGTAAAAAGCAGTAGCCAACTCCTCCCAGTTACGAACCTTGGTCCCATCCAGCTGATAGAACCATTCGAGATGATTCCCTGAAAGACTCTCCTGGAAGAAGTGGATCCACAAGTTCTTGTCCACTGTGTACGGCTGAATCTTCCGCACATAAGATCTGAGGTGTAACTTAGGGCAAGACGCCCCGTCATACTTGGTGAAAGATGGTGCTTTAAACTTGTGAGGGATGATCACACCAGTAGATAAACCCAAGCCTCCGAAATCCAAACCAAGCACTTGTTGAATCTCCATGGCGTTCAGACGGTCTTCCAACTGCTTATATTTGTCTTCAGCCGGAGGATACTGTTCCTCATTAAAATCAGTCTCGTTGTCAGAGACTACCGGACTAGGAGCCCTTCCCCCCTGGGGACTGTCTTTGCCTACAGAAGAACCAGCTTCCTCATTCTGCAGAGTGTTACCAAACCTCTGGCCCGAGTTAAATAGAACAGTTCTCTTCTTCTTCTTCTCTTTCTTCAGGAGCAAAGCCTTCAGCTCTTCTTGACCTTGAGCCAAACCCATGATCAGCTCCTGAAATTGTGCGTTATGCGCCTAAAGGGCCTTGATAGACTGCTCGGTTGATGATTCAGAGTTCATGATGCTGAAATAAACAGCGAAGAACGGTAAGCAACCTGAAAAGAAGAGTACCTGCTATGCACATGATGAATGGAATGCGTATGATTTATGTTTTCAAAGACAATCGGGAGTCAACTTTGTAAACAAAAAGGAACACACTTCATTAGATTCAACCTTGAAATTTAAATTGTTCAACGGGTTTCCCTTAGGCGTTACATAGAAAATGGAAATACTGAAAAGGGAAATAAAACTGTAAAAGAAAATCCAAATCTCATCATTGGTCCCAGGGTCTCCTCTTCTCAGTACGGATGTAGTCATTCAGAGCCCGCTCATTCTCTAATTGCTTTGTCAGCTTCTGGATCTTCGATTCCTGCTCGTTGAACCTTTCCCGGTAAGAATCCCGTTCTTCTTGCAGTTGCGCCCAAGACCTCTTTAATGTCTCATAATCAGTAGGTATCTGAGGAGGGAGAACAGTTGGGGGAACCCCATCTTTGTCAGGATACTCAAGGATGATGGGTCTGACAGCTTCGTACGGCATACCTAACTTCTGAGCACGGATGCGGACCCATTTGTAGTAAGCTTCCATAGGTAGAGAGGTCTTTGGTCCTAACTCTTGTGGGTCAGCTATATGAATTATGTCCCAAGCCTTGATGAACCTACGACGCAGCTCGTCACTATCCACCTGAAACTCAAAACTGATGTGAGGCACCAATATCTCATGAGGCCCTGCTCTTCTGGCTTTTCCAAACTGACGGAGAGCTAGGCATGGATTATAAGAGATTCCTCCTTGGGTACCAATCAGAGGAACATTGGGGTATTCTCCGCAACGATCAATAACAGCTATCTCATCCAAACCCCTGAGAGTCCAAATGATGTCCTTATCAGTGAGAGACATTAACCTATGAGCCCAACCTCTTCCTTCTTGGTTCTTCAGCACGAACTTAGGGAGGTGCGAAATAAACCACCTCACTAACAAAGGGATACAACACCACAGAGTTCCTCGTCTTCGAGCAGTACGAGCATAAAGTTATTGCAGGATGTCACCCAAGAGAGTGGGCACAGGATTCCGAGACATGAAGATCCTAATGGCAGTGACATTAATGAAGTTATCAGGATTAGGGAACAAAACTAGACCATAGATTAAGAGAGCCAGGATATCTTCATATTCCCTAAAGTCCAAGTCATTCCAGAAACTGTTAGCTTTACCAACCAGGAACTTGGCCAATAAACCCTTAACTCCGCTTCTAGTCACCCAGTTGTCCATTACTTCTTGGTGGGTCAAGGGAAGAGCTGCAGCAACCTCCTCAAGCCTAAGAGTCTTTTCCCAACCAGTGTAGGGAGTCTGATCCAAGATAGGGATACCAAGCAAATCAGAGAACTCTTCCAGGGTAGGGACTAGCTGGAAGTCTTGAAAGGTGAAGCACTGGTACAGAGGGTCATAGAACTGGGTCAGGACACTCATCAACTGTTGATCCCACTTTGCCGTGACTAAACTGAGAAGAGAACCATGCCTCTGGATGAAGGAAGTAGTATTTGGAATTCTGCTAACCAACTCTTCAAGCAACTCAGGTGGGTGAACAAAGTTGAACCGGATAGTATTCCTTCGCATAGGCATCATGATGTCCTACAAAACAGAGCAAAGGTGAAACCCTCTTGTCTTTAAAATGGTCAGTCCTTATGCAGGATGCATGCAATGTTTATGATGGCATGATGTTATGATAAAGCACACCACAAATATTTACAAAGGCAAACATGATAAGGCACACAAGTCACACAAGACAAGCCCTTAAAGTTTAGGCCAGCATGAGGTCTAGGTATTACCCTCTTTCAGTTTGTTGGTTCAGACCTATCTTAGAAAATAGTAACCGGGTTCTAGAGGATCTCAATATCACTGACTACCCTCAATCGGTCATAACTCCAGCATCGCAATCTTTTCTTGTAGCCAGAACCATCGCGAGAGTTTAGCCTCAATGAGTGTAGCATACTGCTACTGTTCTATGGGCCAAGTTGGGTCATTTAAGGTTCTAAGGTCGGTTGGTGCTTAATGACTCCTCAGAAGACCCATATTCTCCTCGTTGCGACACAAGGGATATCGGTACAGACCAAGGCGCCACACCAACGTAGCCACTGCTTCACCCATGTCGGTCTACGCCGGACAGGTCCCTCACAGCTTATGCTACCTAACAGGGTATCCCCAGATCCGGGTTAGGATCTATGTAACTCCGATGCAGCCCACAATAATAAAGCAAACAAGCACAACAATTGAAAACACAAGTGATCTTAGTCCTAAGGTACACCTCACTTTAAAGTATTTCCCCAGCAGAGTCGCCAGTTCTGTGATCGGTGGATCTGGAACTGACTGTTTAACGCTGGTTCGCGAAATGTCGCGGAAGCAAGAGTCGCCACCATCTTTTATTTTCTCCAAATGGAAAGGACAAAAGCACAGAAAAATTCCTTATGAGATTAGTTCTCGGTTCGGGAGGTAGATTTATAGAAAGGGAAGGTGTTAGCACCCTTTCTATCCATGGTTATCCATGGGCTCTTAGATACTTGCTCATTTGTGTTTTCAAAGTGTTTGTTTGCTTTTCAAGGTGAGTGGGTTTGAAAAAAGTTTCTTTGAAAGTTTCAGATCGACTCTTGTATCAGTCCTCAAGAGTGTTTGAAAAGTTGCTTTTGAAAGCTTTTTGCAAAGTGGCGGTGTGAAAAGAAGTTTTTGATTTGTTTTGAATTAGAGCAAGTATCTACGAGTCATCTACCTACCCTAAGGAATTAGGCTGTGTAGAAGTACTTAAGGTAGTGCCATCCCACCATTGAGAGGTAGGTAGCACCACCGTTGGAGGTGTTCGGGTCAATTCGTTTGTTAGGGACAGTGTGGTCACCAGAGCAACAGTAGGACACCTTAGAAGCTACCCTTATGCCATTGATCTTTTTTATTCCGAGGCAACCTTTTCGAGGCAACTTGTTCGAGGCAACCGTTTTGAGGCAACTTGTTCGAGGCAACTAGATCAATGGACATAAGGACTCACTAAGACATCCTATACTCGATGACCACGTTTCGAGGGGCAAGGCAACAATGTGATCACCAGAGCAATAGTATGACACCTTAGAAGCTACCCTTATGCCATGTTCATGGACATAAGGACTTACTAAAATGTCCTATACTCGACGACCACGTTTCGAGGGGCAAGGCAACAGTGAGGCGTACCCTAGAAGTGGTGTGTGAATTGTGTGTCATTTTCAGATGATATTTGTCTTGTACATGCTTTTGGTGATCTACGCTTGTTTTATTTGGGCATACATTCTTTCATGTGATTAACAGTTTAAAGGTGCGGAATTTAAAGTGTGGAAAATAAAATTCCTACGCTATTACAAGGCGCGGGTCTATACATCGCCAAATTAACAAAGACCCGATTTTGAATAAAAGTGCGGAAAGTAAATGTCCTAATTACTATTACAAGGCTTTGGGGTAATTACATAATTTTAAAATGAAAAATAAAGACAAACGCGCGAAAGGAAATTATAATCGAAGGTACGAGGGCGTTTGACCCTTTAAAGAAATTAAATTGAGATTAAAAAATTAATTAATGATAAAATAAAGAAAGGAACTTATTTTTTATGTTTTTTGGTATTTTATGAAATAAAGAAAATTAATTGAAATTAGAAATTAAAATAAAAGCCTAATTCTAAGTTTGTTTTTAATTATTAGAAAATTGTTTAAGTTTAACCTAATTTAACCCTAATTAATTAATTACAAATTTATTTACAAAATAATTAATAATTAATAATGATAAGAAATAAAAAGTTATTTATTAAGAAAAAGAATAAGAAATGCTAAAAACCTATTTTTTATATTTTTTAGTTATTAAGAAGACATTAAAATTTAAAACCCTAAATTAAACTAAATTGATTAATAAAATTTATTTACAAAAGAAAACTATTAATAAATTAAAAATTAAATAAACATATTTTTTTATTTTTATGATTTCTGATTTTTTTGTATTTTTGTATTTTTGTATTATGAAAATTAATTGGTGAATTAAAGGAAAACAATTAATTAAAAAGAATAAATAAAAGAATAGAAGGAAAAATAAATGAAAGTTGGAAATTAGACAAACCATGGGGGTATCTGGCCCCTTTGGAGGTGTTTTTATGAGAATTTTGGCCCAATGGAACAAGCCCTGTTTGACTTCTCTGATTGAGTGGGAAGCAGTTGACCAATGCGTATGGTGGATTACTGGTGATGGCCATTGGATGGACCTTCAGGGACATGTGGCAGGCACTGGCGTGAGGCTTCATGATGGTCCTTGGAATGGAAGCTGCACATAAGCACGTTAAGAAAAAATATATGAAGGAGTGGGGGACCTGGGAATCGAACCCAGGTCCCAATACCTGTAGGACAACGCACATGCCAGCTGAGCTATTGAGTCTCGTTGTTCATTTAGTGGACCATGATTATTATGAGAGAGAAACAAGTATTATGCTGGACAAAAAAAATAACGCGCCAATGTTTGAACTAACCAACCACAAGCCAACAGCTCATCTTCTTCTCCCTTGCTTCTTCGTTTTTGCCTGAAACTAATATCAAATAGCGGGGGTTTTAAACCCCCACTAACTGCAATATTCAAAAATAGCGATTAGCACATGAGGGAATATAAAAAGGGCGCGAGGTGGTTGTTCAATTCGTTGGAAGGTCCTGGTTTCAGTGGTATAAGTTTTATGGCCTGATTTTTCTAGATGAGGAAAGCCCTAAATCAAGGTCTCTGAAACCCTAAGAAATGTCCATGGTGGATTCTCCTACAGACAACCATTCTTCAATTGAACGATACCATTAGCTTTAGAATGATCATGTTAGTGTAAATCAATGGTTAAAAGTTACAAATAATGCATGGAAAATGGAATACGATTATCAAGATTTTCAAGAAAAGTAAAACACTGTTATACCAATTCCTTGCGTATGGAGGGTTGGCTTTGATTGGAATGGTTTCCTGGATGTGTCAGGAGTGTGATGGAATAGTTATTTGGCTTTGAAACGAGCTCTAGCTGTGAAAACAGTTTTCAATTTTTTTGGAAAAAATGCAAAGTTGTTCTTGTGCTTGAGGCGCAGCTTTCTTCTTTCTAGCATTAGGGTTATGTTATGCTTATGTATGTGAATGATTTAGGTTAGAAAAACTGGCCCAAAATCCATGTATTCAATGATTCAATATTTGATTTTCAATGATCTTTTACCAAATCTCTTTGCCATGAAAACTTACCTATTTGCATAGAATCTTTCCTTTTTGATTGTGCACGAAATCTTGAGGTCATGATGGATGAAAATGCTGCATAAAAAGATTTGAAAGGTGGCATTTGATATTTTTGTCATATTTAATTTTAATTAAGTGAATTAATATTAATAAAAATTCAAATAATTAATAAAAAATGATGAAATAACTCCCTTGGATGTCAATGGGTCGTGCATAGCTTTTGGATAATGTTTCATGGAAAAAATTGTGGCCCATTAGCAATTTTGAGGCATTTGAAGCAAAGTTGACTTTTCAAAATTCCTAAAAATTTCCCAACTTCCACAAGGCATATCTTGCTCAATTTTAAGCTTTGATCATGTTCTTGGACATTTTGGAAAGGTCTTGAAGTACTCTAACCAACTCCTTTGGTCCCATGTCATTTTGATTTACCAATCTCAAGTTATGGTCTTTGGCTTAAAGTGCCTTTTTGTTGACTTTTGAAAATGACCTATAATGTTGAGATTGATAACTTTTTGTGAGAGCATTTCTTGGACTTGAAGTGTGAAGATGAGTTGTAGGAAATGTCATTCTCTTCAAAATGAGCTTTGGATGGAATTTTTCTGATAAACCATGTGGAAGTTATGCCTTGGTCAATTTGCAGTTGACTTTTTCAACTGTCCAAATATAGAAACTTTTGCATCTTGAGACTTTTTGAGCCATGCCTTGAGAATCATGATCAAGAATTGATCAAATGATGTTTGTGGCTTCAAAATAAGATGTTGACCAAAAATTTGGACTTTTGACTGTCAAATGACCATTTTGCCCCTGCAGTTGACTGTTGAGCAATTAGGGTTTTTGACTGTGCAATTTAGTGTTGTGAGTCTTGAAACTTGACATGTAGGTGCTTGACAATGTATGTAGGCATGTGGGACTTGTTTGGACCCTTGGAAACTTCAATTTCTTTGCCAGAACCAAAACCCTAATTTTTTACTTTTAGGAGGCAATTGGACTGTGCAACCTTTGGGAGATTTTGGAGCATGCTCTTAGCAAATCTTGAAGAATATGGGAGGGCAAATTTTGGGGTACAACACTTCCGAACTAACATATGCTTCAGTTAGGACTTTTAAGGGTTGTAACGTGGCTTGGTTCACGATTTAAGAAACAAAGTATAAAGGCTCAAAATTTATTTGTACCCACCTGTTCTTCGTGATGTTCTTCAATCCTATGCTCAGTTAATTGTTCATTTCGAATCCCAGTTGAGTTTTGGAATGTTGGCCCTGATATTCCGGTGACGGTTCAGAAATTGAACGTTTGTTTGAGAAGGCAGTCATTTTATGACCTTTTATTTTTTGTTAAGGATTTGGAGGAACCTATTTTTTTATCATCTCGATCTTTTGCCTAAACTATTTCTTTTGTGATTACAGTCAACGGGATGCATCATCTTTTTTCTTAAATATCCTTCATAGGTTTTGACTTAATGGGCTTTTACTTTGAGAGATAATTACTGCATGTCTTGATGATTTTGTGGAACCATCACCCTCTTCTGATTTGGAAGGACGTCTTTGATGCCATTCATTATGTATGAAGTGGAATATTGCGACTGAATGCGCATCTGAATTAACTGAGAAAACTACCCTGTCCCAGGTTGTGATTAAGGGTTTTAATTTGTGTGAAAAGAAAGACTCCTACTTATTAGGCTCAAAGGGGTTGACTAGGTATTATCTTCCTTATAACTCCACTATTTGGGATTTGAAACAACGTCTGTACATCGTCAGCAAGGTCTGTTCAAAAGCACATTGTGTAAGATGGTGGTATTGTTTTCGTCATCCTCCCTCTAAAAGCTTATAGATTTTTAATCGAGAGTCGAATATCACATAAAGGAAGCAAGAAAACAGTTTAAATAAAATGACAATGAAATCATTAAAGACAAACATATGCAATGCATTAATGGGAAAACCAAAGTTCGGCATGACAGTAATTGTTTGAACAACAAATGAAATTACAAATGAAAAATAAAAAATGAACTGGACATTCTCAATGATTTGGCCTAGGAGCAGTGATCACTTTGTGAGTCTTTGGAGGGTCGAATTCAATCTCTTTGACGTTAATCATATCCTGAATTTTGTTCTTCAGAGCCCAGCAGCCATTTGTATCATGTCCGGGACTATCAGAATGGTATGCACACCTTTCGTCGGGGTGGTAACTATGAGCAGAAGTATTGGGATTTTGTAGAGGAGGCTTTAACGTAATCAACTTTGACTTCAACATGTGTTGTAACGCTTGAGCTAGTGACATGTTGATTCTGGTGAATTGTCTCTTAGGCGTGATCTCTTTATGCTGATTCCCATGTTGGTGTCGTTGCATAGGCATAGGATTAGAGACCAGTATTGCCCCCACAGATTGATTGTGGTCGTCTGCCTAATTACGACCCTTCTAGCCATATACAACATTGGCTTCCCTCTTACCAGCAAATGGCTTCTTCTCATCATTAGAATATGCAGCCATCGGGATCTTCCCACTCTTGATACCACTTTCGATCCTTTCTCCAGTTAGAACCATCTCTGTGAACCCAGATGAGGAACTCCCAATCAGCATATTAAATAACAGGCATGTCTGAGTGCCCATGAACATATCTACCATTTCCCAATCATTTGGAGGAGGTTGTACCCTGCCAGCTAGATCTCTCCATTTCTGGGCATATTCCTTGAAGCTAGAACCCATAGACATGCTTTAAAGTTGTGTACGAGTTGGAGCGAGGTCAGCATTGTATTGGTACTGCTTGTAGAAAGTAGCAGCCAAGTTTTCCCAGGTATGAATGTCTGTTCTTTCTAGCTGATAGAACCATTCCAGTTGTGTGCCAGCTAAACATTCTTGGAAGAAATGGACCCATAACTTCCGGTCAGCAGTGTGAGGCTGGATCTTCCTGACATAGTACCTTAAGTGCATTTTAGGACAAGAGACCATGTCATATTTGGCGAACGTGGTAACCTTAAATTTTGGCGGGATGATCACGCTAGAAACCAACCCTAATTATTCAAAGTCCAAGCCAGGTATCTGTTGAACCTCCATAGCATTGAGACGGTCCTCCAGTTGTTTGTATTTATCATCAACAAGAGGATATTGCTCCTCAGAATAGTCAGCTTCGTCTTCATCAGTCCCCGGGTTATTATCTTATTCATGATTATCCCCCTTATTTGATGGAGTTGAAAGATCTAGAGCTCCTTTAACCGGTCCTCTGAGTCTTCTTCCCATATTCAGGATGCCAGGCAGTTTCTTTGCCTTCTTCTTCTTCTCTTTGATTATCAGAGCTTTCAGGTCTTCTTGCCCCTGGGTAAGAGCCAGGAACATTTGTTAGAACTGAGCATTTTGAGCTTGAAGGTCTTTGATTGTTTGTTCAAGAGCCATTTCTTTTGCTGAAATAAACAGCAAGGAAGATGAGAACCCTGCTTTGAAACATGTTTATGCAATGACATGTATGATATGCGTATGCAATGTTTTCAAGGACTCGCGAGGTAAACAAGAAGATTTCAGAAGATGAAACTTACAGCTTTGATTGAAGAACTTCGTATTGTTAAACTTCCTTCTACGAGAATCAAGATCAACGTGTCAAGTGGGTCATAGCCCCTGACTCAAGTTGTTGTGTTTTTATCTTTTGACGGCATTGATTAGAGGAAAATATATCCCCTTGCCCCTTTCTAGACGTCTGGTTCATCATGACCTACACCACAGACCCTTGGGATCCTTGAAATGGTTAAGGAAATGTTATGGCATAATGTTATGATGTGTATGTTATGCGCTGAGCAAAAGTGTAAGGTGATGAATACAAGTGAGTCTAAGAAGTCCAGGTGACTGGATAATGACTGTAAATAAATCCTGCAAGGATATCATGTTGTTAGAAGAAAAAAAACCTGCAAGTAGCTCAAGTTGAAAACAAACAAATCACACAAGCAGCCTTAGGTTCAAAGGCTTACATGAGGTTTAAGGTAAGTACCCTCTTGAAATTTAGTTGGTTCAACCTGTCTTAGAAATAGTAATTGGGTTCTAAGGAGTCTCAATATCATTGACCTTCCCATCAGGAATTATTTCAGCTCACGCACTGAAGTATTACGGCCAAAAAATTCTGAAAGTCCAGTCTCAATGAGTGTAGCATCGAGTATCAACCAATCTTCGGTCGGAACCAAAGTCGGTTATCTCACTACTTCCTAATGGCTAGGATGAGTCGATTAAAGGTTCTAAAGGTCAGTTAGCGCTTAGTGACACTATGAGGAAGCCTAATGTTATCCTTGACTTACTCAAGGAACATTAGTATAATCTAGAGTATCGCGCTAATGTAGCCACCACTTTGTCTGTATCGGTCTACACCGTACAGCCTCCATAATTTATTGCTACTTACCTAAAAGGTGCCCTAGATTCGGGTGTAGGATCTTTATAAGAATACCCCAACAAACCCTTAAAGATAAAGCAAGCAAACACATAAATAAAGCAATTTTAAAATGAACTAGACCCTAAGGTAAACCCCATTTTTTTTCATATTCCCCAGCAGAGTCGCTAGGTCTGTGATATGGTGGCATAACCGACTGTTATACTGGTTTGCATTTTTTATTTGCAAATATGCAGTAAGCAAATGTCGCCACCGACTTTTCTTTTATACAACAAAGAAAAAGGTGAAAAGAACATAAAAAGATCTTTTTCGAGATTTTCTGAGTAAGGGGGTAGATTATGGAAAGGGAAGGTGTTAGCACCCTTTCCATTCGTGGATTTCCACGGGCTTTTAGGTACTTGCTCATTTTGAAAATTGCTTTCGTGTTTGTGTGTTTTGAAAAGTTTGTTTTCTTTACGCTAACTCTTGTATTAGTCCTCAGGAGTGTCGATAAAGCATTTTTTTGAAAATGGTTTTGAAAGTGTATTGTGAAAAAGTTGTTTTTTGAGCAAGTACCTAACAGTTATCTACCTACTCGAAAAAGGTGTTCTTTTCCTCCTTTCCTTTAGATAGTGCTATCCTACTATTAGTGAGTAGGTAGCCCTATCGTTGGATGTTGAGGGACTATCGAAGGGACGTTTTACAGTCACTAAGGCAACTGGGCAAGAACTTTTAGTAATTTTCCTAAAGTTCTAAGATCACTTTTTAACTGAGGCGACATCAAAAGGTCATCGAGGGACTTGTGATATCTTGAACTAAAGGACATCCACTAAAGATTCTCATGTTTCGAGAATTGTGACTATTTTCGAAGGCAGCCGAAGTGGGAGATACCCTAGGGGTGAGCATGTGCAAGTGTGTTGAGATTCAGTTTTTTTTTGTCTTTTGTTAGGTTAGCTAACGTTTTAATTTACAATCTTTCCATGCAAGTCTATTTACTAACAGTAATATAGTAAAATAATAAATAAATAAATGTGCGGAAAGTAAAATGCAGAAAAATAAATCATAAGTTATTACACGGCTTTGGGAGAGATACATTATAAGTGTAAGAAAATAAAATGCAGAATTTTAAATTTAGACTATTACATCCCATAATCAGTTACATTATTTATATAAAATGCAAGAATAAAAATAACGCGCGCGAAATAAATCTTACGTCTAAAAAAACCTAAGAACTATTAAATAAAATTCTTTTTGTTGTTTTTGTTATGAAAAGAAATTAACTTAAAAATCCTAAGTCTATTCAATTTTAGTTTTTCTTAAGAAAGTATTAAAATAATTAATTAATTGAAAAAATTAATATTAATAGTGAAAACTAAGACCTAATCCTTTTTTATGATTTTTGATTTTTTTGATTAAAAACAAAGTAATGAAAAGGATAAACTAAATGGAAAAAGCAGTAAAAAGGAAAAGAGTAATTTGCATGATGTAGGCCTGGATCGAAAGGCCTAAGGCTGCCTTTTGATCTAAGTGAAAAGGCTGATCGAAGATGCCTGAGAGACTGCACCTCTGGGGGTGTTCAATCTGGATGTGTCATCCTTTGATCAGGGATACTGGATCTGCAAGGAATTCGTTAGAAAAAGAAAAACAAAACAACATCCTGGACTTGAATCGAATCTGGTCCTAGATTCGATAGCATGGCAGTGTCACCCTGAATCGAATCGCCAGAGTCTGAATCGAAGGTCATTGGAAAAAGGTTCTTGCCACCTAGTTCGAAGCTTGCTGCTTCGAAGCCTTAAATAGTATTCCAATCGAAGGTGGCTCTGAGCATGGAAATATTTGCTGGGGAGTTGGTGTGGACTCTTGGAGAGGTGACCTGCAAAAGTGTTTCGACTAGGAGGATTTTGGGATTTTTGAGCAACGTGATGTATGTAATCTATTTGTGTGCAATGTCTGTCTACGTGTGAGTCTCCTTCCTCTCTTTTTTTAATTTGTGTTTAACATCTTGTATTTATAGATGGTGGAGGAGACAAGGAAATGGGGAAAGAATCATGGCATTGAAGACCAACCATTAAACATGGCATTGAAAACAGAATCAGACACATTAAAAGATTTCCACTTTGAGATATATCATGCCAGAGTGAACCTAGACTGGTCAATTTGGCGCCTTGCTCGAAATTGAAAATATTCATAGTTTCCCTCTTCAAAGTCCCCTTCGACCAGTCCTTATTCCTGTGATGATTCTGAGTTCTGATTCGAATTGCACCAACTTCTTTATTATGACTCCTTCGATTAAGTCTCAAGCTTTGCTCTCTTCGATGGCTTTGAACTTGACCAATCGAAGCATTATCTTATTGATTGATCGAAGTGTTGTTTTGCTCTCTTCGATGGCTCTACGTCCTGATTCGAATTGCTCATATTCTCAACATCAGAGTTTCTTCGTTTGAACCAAGGTCTACAGGAATTCGAAAGGCTCAGAGTTGTCCTTATCAGAGTTCCTTCGATTTTGTCTCTAATCTGCATGAATTTAAATGGCTCGTCATCAGAGCTTCTGGAAACCTCTCAGTTCTTGCTCTTTTCGATCTCATTTTCTCTAACTTGGACAATCGAAATGTCACCCTGTTGATATGCCATCGAAGCATCACTTGGTTGACATGCCTGTTGAAAGACACTTTGTATGCCCTAAACGAAAGACAACCTTACTTAAGATGTCCGTTGAAGCTGCCTTGTTTAAGATGCCCATCGAAAGACCCTTTGGCATGCCAATTGAAAGACCTTTTACAGATGCCAATCAAAGGGCACTTTGTAGATGCCAATCGAAGGACACTTAACCATTATTCAAAAACTTTCCTTTTCTTTAGGCAAATGTTTGTAACCACTCATGCATGAGAAAATCTTGAAAAAACATGAGAGGGAAAATTTTGGGGTACAACACCTGGTCTCGACAGAGAATTGGTGAAGCTTCAACTGCCAATAAAGCCTGGAAAAAAGCCTATCCGACAAACTCCAAGGCATTTTGCACCAGAGATCTTGTTGAAGATCAAGATGAAATTCGAAAGACTGCTGAAATGCAAATTCATCCGAACGACCAGGTATGTCGAATGGATTGCAAATATAGTACATGTCATAAAGAAAAATGGTACATTAAGGGTTTGCATTGATTTTAGAGATTTAAATGCTGCAACATCCAAGGATGAATATTCGATGCCTGTGGCGGAAATGCTTATTGATTCTTCCACTGGTTTCGATTACATGAGTATGCTTGATAGATACTCTGGGTACAATCAGATCTTCATTTCTGAAGAAGATGTGTCGAAAACAGCATTTCGATGCCCTGGGGCTTTAGGCACTTATGAATGGGTAGTGATTCCTTTTGGCCTAAAAAATGCAGGGGCAACATATCAAAGAGCAATGAATTCTATCTTCCATGATTTTATTGAAACTTTTATGCAGATTTATATTGACGATATTGTTGTCAAATCTGTTTCAAGGAAGAATCACATAGACCACCTTCGACATTCCTTCGAAAGGATGAGAAGCTACGGTTTAAAGATGAATCCTTTAAAGTTCACTTTCTACGTAAATGTCAGGGATTTTTTAGGCTTTGTGGTCCACAAAAAGGGAATCAAAATAAACCATAACAAGACCAAAGTCATTTTGGAAGCGAAAGCACCAACTAGCAAGAAGGAGTTGCAATCTCTACTTGGCAAGATAAATTTCTTAAGGAGGTTTATATCCAACTTAAGTAGAAAGATGCAAGCCTTCTCACCTTTACTTTGACTCAGTAAAGGAGGATTCGAATGGGGGCAAGAACAACAAGAGGCCTTCGACAAAATCAAAGGATACCTCACCAAACCTCCTATTCTGATGCCTCCTTGTAGAAATAAGAGTATGCGATTCTACATAGATGCATCTGATAAAACTTTAGGGAGCATGTTAGCCCAAGAGGATGAAAATGGTGTCGAAAGACCCATCTACTACCTCAGTAGAGTTTTAAATGATGCAGAAACTAGATATAGCAAAGTTGAAAAACTATGTTTATGTATTTACTTCTCATGTACAAAACTCAAGCAATATATTAAACCAGTTGATGTTTATGTTTCGTCTCATTTTGATGTTTTCAAATATATGTTATCGAAACCCATTTTGCACAGTCGAATTGGCAAATGGGCACTTGCATTGACTGAGTATTCTTTAACCTTTATGCCTCTCAAAGCTGTAAAAGGTCAAGTGGTAGAATACTTTATAGTTGACCACTCAATAAATGAATAATCATTAAACTACTTGGAGATCGAACCCTGGAAGTTATACTTTGACGGTTCCAGTCATAAAGATGGAACTAGAGTGGAAGTTCTAATTATTTCTCCAAATAAAATTCCAATAACATTCAAGTATAAGATCAAAGGTTCTTGTTCGAATAATGAGGTTGAGTATGAAGCTCTAATTGTAGGCCTTGAAATCTTGTTAGAATTGGGGGCAACTCGAGTCGAAATAATGGGAGACTCAGAGTTAGTCATAAGGCAAGTTACAAAAGAATACAAATGTATAAGAGAAAATCTTATCATGTATTTTATAATAGCCAATCGTTTGTTGAAAAAATTTAAAGTGATCAACATTCGACATATACCAAGATTGGAAAATTAAGTGGCTAATGACTTAGCACAGATTGCATCTGGGTATAACATTTTGAAAGAAAAATTGCAACAAGCAATCGAAGTTAGGGGAAGAGTAGCATCAACCAAGTTGTCTCCAACAGATTTGGAAACAACAAAATTGGGGTACATTGACCAAGAAAACTTCGAAATTTTGTTCATAGACAATCTAACAGAATAAGATTGGAGAAAGCCTATAGTAGATTATTTTCAAAATCCAATGGCTTCGACAGAATGAAAGATAAAGTATAGGGCGTTGAGTTATATTCTAATGGGAAATGAGTTATTCAAAAAGACGCTTAAAGGAGTAATACTAAAATGCCTAAGTGAAACAGAGGCATACATAGCCCTTTCGATTACACATGTCGGGGCATGTGGGGCACATCAAGTAGGCCATAAAATGAAATGGTTGTTGTTTCGACAAGGATTATATTGGCCTATTATGCTGAAAGATTGTGTTGAGTTTACAAAAGGCTGCCAAGAATGTCAAGTACATACAGGTATACAACATGTACCCGCAAGTGAACTTCACTCAATTGTGAAACCTTGGCCTTTTAGGGGATGGGCTTTGGATCTTATTGGAGAGATTCAACCAGCATCATCTAAAAGCCAAAAATATATATTGGTGGGCATTGACTATTTCACTAAATGGATCGAAGCAATTCCTTTAGTCAATGTAGACCAAGATAATGTCATTGAATTTATTCAAAAGAACATTATATATAGGTTTGAAATCCCTGATACAATAACAACTGACCAAGGATCAGTATTTACTGGTCAAAAATGCAAGAATTTGCTACAGAAATGGGATTCAAGATGTTAACATCTACACCTTATTATGCGCAAGCCAATGGCCAAGTCAAAGCAGTAAATAAGGTAGTAATTGGCTTAATAAAAAAGAATGTAGGAAAAAAGTCAAAGAATTGGCATAAGACGTTGGACCAAATCTTATGGGCATGTCGAACTTCTCCTAAGAAAGCTACCAATACGACACCATTTCGATTGACCTATGGTCATGACACGGTGTTGCTAGTTGAAATTTGTCTGCAGTCAACAAGAATTCAGAGACATCAAGATATTCCTTCTGAATCTTATTGGAATATGATGTTAGATGAACTGGTTGATTTAGACGAAGAAAGACTAAGATTTTTCGATCTTTTAAGGATACAGAAGAAAAGAGTGGAAAAATCTTACAACAAGAGAGTAAAACCCAAGACATTCTTACCTGAAGATCTGGTGTGGAAAGTAATTCTCCCAATGGATCGAAAGGGTAGGAACATGGGGAAATGGTCTCCTAAATGGGAAGGACCTTTCATGATTATCCAGGTATTTTCTGGTGGTGCCTATGAAATCGAAGAGTTAAATGAAGATAAAAGACTCTTGAGAGTGAATGGTAAATACTTAAAAAAGTATAGACCTGCACTTCAAGAAGTCAAAATAGTCAACGTTTAATCTTAGTCGAAATATACAGCCAAAATGGAAGATGCATTAAAATTATCCAAAATGGCTTCAGGTCATTACATAAACATCATTTTACAAACAAGAAGTCTAAATCAAAATGGAAGATTGGCTTTAATTTGGAGATATTTGATCTTTTGGAGTTCCAAGCGCCTTTCACACAGAGCCCTCGATTGATGGAGAGCCTCGATCTTTGCATCCAAAGCTTGAGCCTGTTCAGCATATTTCAATCCATTGTTAAGCTCCTCTTGACTCTCAGCATCATTACTGACGACAAGAAGCTATTCTTTGCGTTTTTCATTTGCGGCAATCTTGGCCTCTAATTCTTTGATCTGAGCCTTCATGCTGGCTGTACTTTGGTCAATCTCTTCGACCTCTTTTTGCCTTGCTTCTCGTTCCTTCGATAGATTATTTAGCTTAGAAGTTGACTCAGTAGAAGCACCTACACGACCATTGGCCTCTTCAATTTCACGATTGAGAGTCCTTCAGCGATTGTAATCAGCTAAGCCTGATCAATGATTGAAGTCAAATCCAGAATGATGCTAGCTATATCAGGAGAGGCAACAAGAAGTTCGACAACTTTTAGAGTATTCTTCAGAAAGGAAGGGGAAGTAGGTTCTCTCTTCAAGGTCAACATTAAATCTCTCTTAAAAAGTTGAGCCTTAACTTTTTGAAGTGCCTCTTCAAGGGGAGAAGCCGAAGTAGATTTACCAGATGCAGTTGAAGCATCATGGCTTTGATCAGAGGAACTTTCTCTGCCTTCAATAATGGAATTCTAATAGCCAAGAGGGTTATTCCGTTTAAGTAGCACAAATTCCTCTTTAGTACGGGATCATGTCGAAGTAACTGTTTCATTGGTAACACGAGCCACATTTTATCCGACTGATAGATCCTATAGTTGTACATGGGCACCTTCAACGTTTGCAGGATTCCCCCCCCCCCCCCCCTCTATGGAGTTTCCTCTGCCAGCAGATACAGGATTGTCCTCATTTTGATTTCCTCCATCTGGTGCACCCTCTATTTCTGTTTCGACTTCATCGTCAACAACTTCTTCTTGTTCTCCCTGCTCATCATCGGTAGCCTGTGGAGTCCTGAGATTCGCGTGTGGCAAGTCATAATCTTCCTCACTATAGACTTCTTTATTTGGCTCCCCAATGGTTGTAGTTTAATGTTCAGAAGTATGGTTCACCTCACTGGATGAACTTACAAAAGATCATTTCGCTGGAGAAGGCTTGTAAGTGGGATTGCCTTCACTATTTAGTAAGGTGACAGAATCTTCTACAGGTACAGGATCCTATATGGAAGTGCCAGCAATGTCCTGGGGATTGAGAGGTTGTTATTAGAATTATTGCAAAACTAATTCAAGGAATAATCTTAGATGGTCAAAATTATTACCTGGGGTGGAACTTCAGCACCAGGACTTAAATTTTCACTCTCGCTCGGATCATTCATTCTAGCAGCTATTTCTTGTTCAGTTGGCTCTTGAATGGTGATAGGAGTAGGTTTAGGCCTGGTGCCCATAACCTTAATCTTGGTTTTCGAGAGAGGTTCATAAAATGGATTTGGCTTCTTCTGTCTCTTGAGAGGGATAGGAGGTGTGTCTATATCATCACTAGAGAGTGTGACTTTCTGTACTTTCCTCTTTGTTGGCGTAGATTTCTTGGTGGCTGTGATCGGTGGATCCGGAACTGACTGTTTAACGCTGGTTCGCGAAATGTCGCGGTAAGCAAGAGTCGCCACCGTCTTTTATTTTCTCCAAATGGAAAGGACAAAAGCACAGAAAAATTCCTTATTGAGATTAGTTCTCGGTTCGGGAGGTAGATTTATAGAAAGGGAAGGTGTTAGCACCCTTTCTATCCATGGTTATCCATGGGCTCTTAGATACTTGCTCACTTGTGTTTTCAAAATGTTTGTTTGCTTTTCAAAGTGGGTTTAAAAAAAGTTTCGTTTAAAATTTCAGTTCGACTCTTGTATCAGTCCTCAAGAGTGTTTGAAAAGTTGTTTTTGAAAGCTTTTTGCAAAGTGTCGGTGTGAAAAGGAGTTTTTGATTTGTTTTGAAATTAGAGCAAGTATCTACGAGTTCTCTACCTACCCTAAGGAATTCGTCTGTGTAAATGTCCTTAAAGTAGTGCCATCCCACCATTGAGAGGTAGGTAGCACCACCGTTGGAGGTGTTCGGGTCAATTCGAGGGTTAGGGACAGTGTGGTCACCGAGCAATAGTAAGATACCTTAGAAGCTACCCTTATGCCATTGATCTTTTTATTCCGAGGCAACCGTTTCGAGGCAACTAGATCAATGGAACATAAGGACTCACTAAGACGTCCTATACTCGACGACCACGTTTCGAGGGGCAAGGCAACTGTGTGATCACCAGAGCAACAGTAGGACACCTTAGAAGCTACCCTTATGCCATGTTCATGGACATAAGGACTTACTAAGACGTCCTGTACTCGACGACCACGTTTCGAGGGGCAAGGCAACAGTGAGGCGTACCCTAAGAGTGGTGTGTGAATTGTGTGTCATTTTCAGTTATTATTTGTCTTGTCATGCATTGGGTGAGCTACGCTTTGATTTTATTTTTAGGCATTCATTCTTTCATGTGATTGTTAACAGTTAAAAGGTGCGGGAATTTTAAAGTGCGGAAAAGATAAAGGTCCTACGCTATTACAAAGGCGCGGGTCTACATCGCCAAATTAATACAAAACCCGATTTAAAATAAAATGCGGGAAATAAATGCCTAATTAACTATTACAGGGCTTTGGAGCAGATACATTATATTTACAAAAGAAATAAAATAAACGCGCGAAAAAGAAAATATAATCGAATGCGAGGGCGTTGGACCCTTTAATTGAAATTGAAATTTAATTTAATTATTAAATAAAGCAAGAAATTATTTTTTGATGTTTTTGGATTTATGACATTAAAGAAAATTAAATTGGAATTTAAAAGTTAAATAATTCTAATTCTAATTATTTTTTAATTTATTAAAGAAAATTGTCTAAAGTTAAACCTAATTTAAACCTAGTTGATTAATTACAAGTATTTACAAAATTAATTAATGGTTAATAATAATTATAATAAGAAAATAAAAATATTTAATTAAAAAAAAAGATAAAAATGTGCTAAAGACCTATTTTTTATATTTTTTAGTTATTGAGAAAAAAAACATTTAAAGTTAACAACTTAAAATTAAAACTAAATTAATTATTGAATTTATTTACAAAAAGAATTGATGAATTAAATTAAAATAAAACATATTTTATTTTTTTATGATTTTTTCTGATTTTTTTTGTCTTATGAAAAAAAAAATTGTTTTGATGAATTAATTAGGAATAATAAAAACAAAAATAAAAAGGATGAAAAGAAAGGAAATAAAAATGCAAACTGTGGGGGGTGTTTACCCCAATTGAGGAGGTGGTTCTGATGAATCAAGCCCATTTGAATGAGGCCTTTTTCTGACTTTTTGAATCACATGCCTACGCGTTGACTGGAGTATTCCATGGACTCTTGGTTCTTGGCCACTGGATGGATCATCAGGGACACATGGCAAGCAGAGGCGTTGGATGTATGGTGGTCATTAGGATGGAAACTGCATGGGAACGAATTAAACAAAATAATAGAAGTAATGTGAGGGGACCTGGGATTCGAACCTAGGTCCCAATGCTTACCAGACACCTCAGCCACCAACTGATCTACTGAGCGCATTTGTATATAAGATAAGAAACAAATAATATAAAATAAAATGGACATTAGTGTTATAAAATAAAATAAAAAGGGCGCTGGATTCAAACCAGCCACTCACGTCGTGCCACGCTAGCCTTCGTCCCCAATTTTACCTGTAATGAAAATGAAATAGCGGGGGTTTTAAACCCCCCCAAAGCAATGTCCACAGAAAATAGCGAATAGCTCAGGGTGGAAAAGAAATTAGGCGCGAGGGTTCAATTCCATTCAGTGGAAGGTGCTGATTTTGATGGTAGGGGTCTTAGGGTCCAATTATTCCAGATATACAAAGCCCTAAAATTTGAACTCTGAAACCCTAAGCAATGGCCATGGTGAAATCGCGTACAGGCTTGGAAAACTCAATTAAATCATGCTATCAGCTTCAAAACAGTCACATTAGTCCAAATCCATGATCAAAGATGACAAATACAGCATGAATGATAAAATGCGAATATCAAAAATTTCAAGGAAAACTAGACTTGGTTATACCTGTTCTTTGCGTTTGAAGGTCTGAATTTGATTGCTATCGCTTCCTTAGGATGTCAGTAACGTGTTTGGATGAGGATGAGAGTCTGAAACAAGCTCTAGAGGTGTTTTCACTTTTGAAAAATTTTGGCAAAAATGTGAGTTTGCTTATGTGCTTTGGGCGCAACTTAGGTCTCAATGTTGTGTCTGATCACTTGCATAGGTCTTATGTAACATGTTTTGATCAAAGTTATAGCCTCATAAAGCCTTGCCTTCATGTTCAAGATTCTCCATAAACCTCCATTAACAAACTTCCATTTTTGAACCATTTTTTGAATTCTTGCTCCATTTGGCCTCTTGCACGAATTTGGCACATGCATAATGGTAATTCAAGGTCCATCAAAGTCAGATATCCTCCTTAATTAACTTTTTTGATTTTCCTTTGATTTTAAAAGATTTAAAATTAATTAAATCCAATAAAATCAATAAAAAATGAAAAAATTAATTTAAAAAATTGAAATAAAAGGTGGGACACGTGGGAAGCATGGCCAATCTAATTCAAGTGGAAAAAGTGGGGCCCTTTTGTCAAAAATGAAGTTTCAAGGATAAATGATTTTGGCCATTTCACAAAAATTTCTCAACTTCTCCAATGCATATCTTGCTCAATTTTTAAGCTTTGATCATGTTCTTGGACATTTTGGAAAGGTCTTGAAGTCCTATAACCAATGTCTTTGGTCCCATGTCATTTTGATTTACCAATCTCAAGTTATGGTCTTTAACTTAAAGTCCCTTTTTGTTGACTTTTGAAAATGACCTATAATGTTGAAATTGATAACTTTTTGTGAGAGCATTTCTTGGACTTGGAGTGTGAAGATGAGTTGTAGGAAATGTCTTCCCCTTCAAGATGAGCATTGGATGGAATTTTTCTGATGAACCATGAAAAAGTTATGCCTTGGTCAAGTTACAGTTAACTTTTGCATCTTGAGACTTTTTGAGCCATACTTTTGAGAATCATGATCAAGCATTGATCAAATGATGTTTGTGGATTCAAAATAAGATGTTGACCAAAAATTTTGACTTTTGACTTCCAAATGACCATTTTGCCCCTGCAGTTGACTGTTGAACAATTAGGGTTTTTAACTGTGCAACTTGACCTTGTGAGCCTTGAAACTTGACATGGAGGTGCTTGACAATGTGTATGAGCATGGGAGACTTGATTGAGCTCTTGAAAACTTCAGCTTCCTTGTGAGAACCAAAACCCTAGTTTGACTGGCTTAGGAGGATGGTTTGACTGTGTGGCCCTTGAGTAAACTTGAACCAATTGTGGATGATTCTTGTCAAAACTTTGAAGATTATGGGAGGGCAAATTTTGGGGTACAACAGTGGCCTAAAAAGAAAAGAGTCGAAAACGTCAACATTGGTGATATGTTAAAGGAAATTGAGGGCGAAAAGTATTTACTTGTGGTGGAGGTTTTGCAGAAGGATCTCCTCCCCTTGTGCTTTCAGCGGCTTTCTTGACAGTGGTTCTCTTGACGGCTAGAAAACAAGCAAACATGATCCAGATATCAAATGATTAAATCAAAGAAAAATAAGGCATTTGCTCTAAAGAAGAAAGAGTACCTTTCTTGATCATGTTGGAGACCAACAGAAATGCCTCTTGAAGATGGTCAACAAAGTCTTTTGCGTCGAAGAACTCTTCGCCATAGTATTTCTTCCACTAACCTTCAAAGATGGATGAACACATAAAGTTGAGTTTAAAGTCGAACAAGGTTAGTACGGTTCGACCAACGTACCTACCAATTTTCTTGGTAGCAGCCTCCTCCGAATAGTCTGCATTATAATACAGCAGAGACTTTTCTTGGGTATAAATTGGGTTTAGGAGTGATTGAATTATGCCAAACTGGCGAGAAACGAGGTTCAGTTGATAAGCAATCAAGCTCAGTTGATTCTTCGAACTTTTGAATCTCAGTGGCATAATTCTTGGGCGAAGAAAAGACTCCCAAATTTCCACATACTCTTCGACACAATCCTCATCCTCAATCGAGGGATATGGTCGAGTAAACCATACCGGACCAACCTTTTAATGGGAAAAGGGAGCCATGGTCGAAACGAATTCCTTGCATTTCGCAAACATCATTACGAAGCTGGTTATTTGCTTTCTGAAATTGTTGACCTTCATCTGTTGGAGTCAACAGAGCCAACCTGGTGCCTTCGATCCTCATGTTAAGGATCTCTAGGGCTTTCTCATTGATTTTATTCTTCTGGGGAAGAAATGATTCGAACGTGGTATTGAGCCAAAGTTGGAGAAGCCAGAAAGGGCCGGAAAGGAGAAAACTAGTTCTATCACCTATAACTTTAAGTTGACTCACACCATTGTTGATGGACTCATAAAGGTTGGCCAAAATCAATTCGGCCAAACAAAGATTGTATCCATGATGAAGTTGAGTAGCAAGAGTGAGCATTTTCTTCGTCACTTGGAGTGACTTGGTACAGAAGACAAAACGAGACAACCATAAAGCTAAAAAAGCTATGTGTTCCACTTCAAAAATAGTGTTGCTGGATTTGTCATGAAAATGGTTGATGAAAGTAGTATATGTGGGTTTTATAGCCGAAAACCTAATGGTATCTTTAGACATATCCTCCAGATCAAAGTAGTCACTAGTTAGTCGAATACCAGTGATGGTTGTTATGTCGAAGAGAGTAGGGGTCACCATTCCACAAGGTAAATGGAAGGTGAAATGTGCGATATCCCAAAAGTACAAAGAGGATACTATCATGAGGGGATAATAAGATAACCCAGTCTTCGATAGCATGACCAGATCATAAATTCCCATGTCTTTCCAGATTTTGGTTTGCACTGTTTCCATCTTATTCAACCATTCTGAATATTTCGAAGTCAGGCTAGGGCAAGACCTAAAGATTTGGTTCCCTTTATTCATAAACTGGAGGTCTATGTATTCTTTCGTTTGAGAATGTTGTTGATTAGTAGGAGTTTCATCCTCAGGTTCATCTCTGGGCTTCTTTGCGTAACCTATAGGCTTGAGTCTAGGGTGAGTTAGGAAGAAAGCGTTGTTCTGCTTAGGGTTTTCGATACATGCATACAATGGACCAGACATGGCATACATTTGCCCAGAATATCTAACAGGAATGAGTACCTGTGAGTTGTAGGCATCACGCCATTCTTTAGTCATGGGTTCCGGAACGAACCTTCGTTCCCCAGTCAAGGCAGTGAAAGAACTAGTTGCGAAAACTTTTGGTTGCTATTGTGAATCAGAGGCATCTTTGGTTTTGGGGTTGTTTAGAGCGTTTGAGAGGAAAGCCATGGCTATGTTGGTAGAAGAACAATGAAAGAGATGAAGTTCTCAAAGGTTTCTCCGAATACAGGGAAATAAGGAATTTCAAGCGTTTGTAAATAATTCCAAAGAGAAGTGCTCGTAGCTATTTATAGTAGCCAGAGAAGAGTGTTTTTCCTCAAAACCATTTAATGTTGCAGAGTGAGTGGGACACGTGGTGAGCTCTAAGGCAGTTATACGGACAGGTAATGGAGACGTTTGCCATGCTTTCCTAGGTTTTAGGGATAATGGCCATCATGGCAGCATGTAACGGCTGATTGATAGTGACGTCTTAGAAAAGTGTAATGATGACTCTGATACTAGCAAGGGTTGGTGGAAGATAAAAAGTGTATGATAAGCTTTTATGGTCAAAAAGCTTACAAGTGTCGAATAGATACATCAAATAATGATTATTTCTTCTTGCGTCGAAATTGACATTCTTGGGGGGCAATTTGTTAGCTCCTAAATTCGACACCCACAACATATTGGTCTTATTGGCTAAAAATAGATTGAAGTAATCTAAAGTTGCCAACACTTCGACCAGAAGAGCCTATGAAAGAGGTTGTGTCAAAGTCATCCTTTCTAAGAAGGAGAAAACACTTAGAGAATTTTCTAAGTTAAAGTTGGTCTTTGACCAAGAAGTTTTTGTAGTCTTCGACCGAGAGGATCTTGCGGTCTTTGACTGAAAGATCCTTGTATCAGCAAGCAAGTGAATTTTGAATCTGAAGAAAGGAGGGAAAGGAAGTTTGTAACACCCTCTAAAACCCCAAACAAATTTTCACAAATAATTAAAATTATAATTTCAGAGTACATGTATTAACGAGGATGTCACAATTCTCTTTTAATAAAAACAAGTTCCTGTCATGCATAACATAGAAGCAACTCATACATGTTTACACAGCGGAATAATTTAATTAACAAAACCAATGTTATAATATTTTTAAAATCATCAGGGATTAACACCTGGAAAATATCAACATCATATTATAACAAACATAAGGAAATAAACGAGTCTGACTAAAACAGCTCGACAAACAAACGTTCCCGGAGTTACAACTACCAGAGCATGACCCGGACAATACTTAAACGGAAATAAACTAGAAACAACAAGCCTTCGCCAAGCACCTGAACGAAGCTCCTCAATCTGAAATATTCAACAGTAAGGGTGAGCATCTCAACTATACATTTGATTATACGTTCATAACGATCAATTCAGAAAAATCATAAGCATCACCCAACAGTTAGCATGTTTCATAGTTTACGAAAACCTTTACAATTCATATGTTCATAATATATTACTTTTCGTACTTATAATTAACATCACACATCATTAACAATTTAGCAACAATACATGCATACGATCAATTAAATACAACATTGGAAAATCATCCATTCATGTTATATTCAATATAATGCAACACACCCATGCATGTGGTACCATTTTACCGCCCCATTAAATCTCGGGTCACGGATAACTCACCGTTCCATTATATCGCGGACACGGCTACCACCTCAACGTTCCATTAAATCGCGGACACGTATATTGGCCACCATGTTAATTCCACACAATGGGAATTAACAAATACAACATGATATGTAAAGTATGTAACACTCAGCATACTATTAACATCAAGAAAACATATCATGCAACATCAACAATATCAATCATAACAGGATATGGATAGTATGTAACCACTCAGCATACTATTAAACATCAACCAATCATATCAAGTTATATCATAATTCATGCTTGATAACATCATCTAAAAGCATGACAATAACATCCATGTAGTGTTAGTATCATAACATACAAACGTTATTCGATACAAGCATCAATCAACACTAGGAAATCAATAAACAGCATATTCAAAACATGTCAAACACTGCACATCAAAACAGGATCAATCTGTACATAACAATATCCATTTTACATAACTCAAAGCAACACATCGATTGAAAACACAATTCCTTTCTACGTTAGTCAATTTCCAATCTTAAGGACAGCATTACTTCACTTAAGGTCTTATTTTTTCAAATCATACACAACTCAGAATTTTCGTCTCAAAACATCCTATTTTATCAACAATTCTTTCATCAACAACAAGTTTATAAAATTGACCTTAAGTTACATATTACCCGTCCTTTAGGGAAATCCTAACAACATTGAGGTTATCCCTAGAATTACCTAAGGGAAACTCTCGATCATGCAAATATACTCCAAATCCACCATAGGAACCTAAAATCCTTAATTGATTCATAAAATTTGGGAACCTAAACCTTTTCTAACAAGGTTCAACCCTAAGGTTATTGATCCCTAAGAACATCTAAAAATTGGGGTTCTCCCTACGATTATCCAAAATCAACCGTACCTAAACCCATAAGCAAAAGTAAATCGAGTAGTAGCCCCCCTTACCTTATCAAATTGCAGCTTCGAACTCTTGAGCGATTGTCCGTCGTTCTTCGGAGCTCCAATCCCAAATATCTCCAAACACCTCACTAAAATACATAACAACCAAATTCACTTATAAACATAAACACTTTCTCCAATAATCACTTATTAAAATAAGCTCTTAAAGCTACTTAATTCCTCATAATCATATAGAAAATTTCACTAGCTTTCCAACGCATCAAACGGCGCCTAAATCGGAGTTACGGTTCAAAAGTTATGGCCGAAACGATTTTTGGGAAAAACCTACCCGAGCATCACACAGAAGATCAACACGGGTGCCCGTGTTGTGCAACACGGCCCGTGTTGATGACTCTGCAACACCATATTTCACGTTTTTAAGCTTCCCAAAATCACCCCAACTCATTCCTAATCATCCCCAAACATCCTAAAACCATCAAAATCGAATTCCTATCATATAGCAATGATCTAAAGCATACAATAGGATCAATACCACATCAAAACCCAATCAATTCCATTCATGTTTCATCATCACAACAACCATGGCATCAAGAATCCATCATCCCTACAAATCCCTAACTCATATAGAATATATATCACAACTTATTCATAGTAAAAGAATGATCAACCCCTTACCTTGGATAATCTGCAGCTCCTGCAACTTCCTCGATCAATCTTCTCCTTCTTCTCCTTTCTCTTCTTTACACGTTCTCTGAGTTCCAAAATCCCAAAATCTCAGTTTTACGTGAAAGTGAGCAAAAGTGACATATAAGTCCCAAATAACATTTTACTTCACTTGTACCCCCTCTTTTACCAACAACATCATAGCCCAATAATCCTTATTTTCTACAATTATTTATAAAATAAATAATAATCCTTTTATTTTATATTAACCCAAATAAAATAATTTTATTGGTTTCAAATAAAATAACTCTTATTAAGATAATTCCAAATAAATAGAACTGGGGTGTTACAACTCTCCCCCACTTAGGATATTTTCGTCCTTGAAAATCCAATCGACACAACCACTCTCAACACCAATTCTGGACATACCAAACACTCAACGTATTATCAACCAACAACTGTTGCACTCAGGCACACAGCGTCGTCTTTTCGTCTTAACAATATTACATGGTCAACTTAGCGACCACATCGACACCAAAACATACACAACTAATCATAACGATATACCCGATATTAGCTCATCGACACCCTCAACACCATCTTGATACATCGCTTATGAAGTAATAACATCCGCAAACTACTTATACTTGAACATACAACCATCATATTATCATCTTGACAACATTCTTAATACAAACTCGCGCGCCAATTCATTCCTTAATATACGAATTCCAATTATCAACCAAATACTTACAACTTGATTACTCTCGTCATATCACTCTTATAGTGACATCCACATAACCGACCAAATCACCTTTAACACAATCTGAAATATTACCATTCCTTTTAGTAATCAACACTGACATCACAACAACGAAAACAAAATTCTCATAACATCTGCTTACGGGTCTTAATCCAAAAATTATATACAACTCTCCATAAACCAACAACCACATTAATATCCTTATTAAATCAACTGACATTTATAATAGACCAACATACTCTGGCACATCACGCTTCAGATGCGCAACTCTGATTACTTATAAAGTATCAACTCTACCAAGTTTACTCCAATTGCCACTCTTGGATGAAACATTCATATACTTCCATGAATTCCCAATTGTCATAAAACATAACTACGACTTTATCATCTTTTTAGTAACATAATCCTCAAAATCGTCTTAAAAACATAACCACATTACAACCACATACAGTACATGGGTTCAATTAATTCCAACCGGATGACTCATCTTCTTCCAACCAAACTCGCACTTTAATAAACAAACTTATAATTTCACTTCTTTTAAATAGCAACAAGAAACAAGAATAACAACATATTCTTCAGAATGCACTATACTAGTCGACACAACACATCTATCCATCAACTATGATTCCGTCTACTATCAACAATAGATTAAGGGTGATCAGTTCCTCAATTTGCCAATAGATAGACGAAAACCATAACGGAGCATAAACCATCGTTACCAGACTATAATAGTGTTCCTTCCGAACTTTTTCTCAAATCATTCACAACATCATAATCCAACAATTACCAACCATCATAAGATCCACCTCTGACACTTTCACATCCTTCCATGCAGAACAACATGTCTCTCAACTCATTTCCAAACAACATTTTACGATTGAACTCGTCTCAACAACTGCAATAACAACCACCCATGTCCAAAAAGTTTATAATTCCTCAACCGACTTCAAAGTCTCTTCCTATGAGAATACTTCTACCACACTTGGAAACATTTTCATATAAAAGAAATATACTTTTATCTCCTTGCAGGTTCAAACAGAACATCAATCCAACAATCCAAACACAAGATACGGATCCCAAAGTTATCCGAAAATACGAACACTAACGTCATACAACAACCTACTACAACACATCTTACGACAACATCGGAATAAAATTTCTTTATCCATACTTTACATCCTTCTTCACTCTTTCAATTTTTCAACAAGAAATACTCAACGTCCAACACAATTATTTCCTTCGATACATGCCTCCCAAGCATAAAATTATATTCTATAATGAAGGTAATTACTTGTAGATTCTATAACTTCATGAATCGCTCAAATCCAAGTTACGAGTAAAAAGTTATCATCTTTGCAACGGGACTGGTTCATAATTCCCGCATGCAGAATTTTCCAAAATTCAGCATCAGACCCAAATATTAAAATGCATTTTTCTCCTTCTTCACGAACTTTCCGAAGACAAATCTTATATGCAAACTATATGGAATTTCGTAAGCTTTCCAAAAAGTCAATAACCGCTTTGATCGGAATCACGAGTAAAAAGTTATACCACTTTTACTAACAGCTGCTCCAAAATTACAAAAATCTGAATTTGAGATTGACGAACATAAGTTCCATCTTTCTCTCTTTCTTCCAAAATTCACCCACATCCTTTCTTTTTATCCAACTACGAAAATCATCCGATATTAATCCAACTATACTAAAGACATACAATCCGACGAGTTAATCCCTTCAACTTATCATTTTCTTTGGAATAGACTTTATTCTCAATTGTCTTAAATTCACCGTCAAAACACCTACCCACATTTTCAACTTGACCGATACAGATTCATGAGTCCATACTCTCGCCGGTTTGCAACAACAGCGACTCAATGACCTTTGCACTCTTCCAATCAACGTCGCCTTCAACAACTTCATGATACTTGATGAAATAGTGTAAATTACAACCATCCAAAATAACTCGCACACCAAGTTTTCAACACAATTCTTCGAACATAACAACATACATTGACTTTAGTGGCATGCTACCATAGGAGATTAGTCCAATTACTACACTAATAGTATCCAAAATATTCCTCAAGGTAATCAACTAAGGTTCAGTTCCACTTTCCGACCATTAGAGATCAAAACATAATTTAGCCATTTTCCACAAAACCACACAGTACGCGCCGTGAAGGCCAGCGCGCACTGCGATGACAGCAAAAATATGCAGTTTGCGCCGCGACCACTAGTTGGCGCCGCGAACTGTACGAGACAGAAAGGGATTTTTGCATGACGGCATCTCTTCAACGCAGTTTAATCCAATTTCCCATACGAGTTCACTAGCATACCAAAATTCTTGAATCTATATCACCTTCGCATTCAGGAAGCATCCAAACTTCAACAACATTTGCATTGTCGCCGTCAGCAACATTCTGAACCGGCATATCACAACTGAAGCGCATCCGAGAAGAAAAGCTTCTCTCCCACTTATCGCAATCTTATCCCTGCAATCAAGTGATCCAAAACAAAGAAGTACCAACAGTGTTTTCAAACACTTATTGCGTACCAAGGGTAATGACACTGACATAACAACTTGGCCGGACAGACCGACCATGCTCTGATACCACTATTGTAACACCCTCTAAAACCCCAAACAAATTTTCACAAATAATTAAAATTATAATTTCAGAGTACATGTATTAACGAGGATGTCACAATTCTCTTTTAATAAAAACAAGTTCCTGTCATGCATAACATAGAAGCAACTCATACATGTTTACACAGCGGAATAATTTAATTAACAAAACCAATGTTATAATATTTTTAAAATCATCAGGGATTAACACCTGGAAAATATCAACATCATATTATAACAAACATAAGGAAATAAACGAGTCTGACTAAAACAGCTCGACAAACAAACGTTCCCGGAGTTACAACTACCAGAGCATGACCCGGACAATACTTAAACGGAAATAAACTAGAAACAACAAGCCTTCGCCAAGCACCTGAATGAAGCTCCTCAATCTGAAATATTCAACAGTAAGGGTGAGCATCTCAACTATACATTTGATTATACGTTCATAACGATCAATTCAGAAAAATCATAAGCATCACCCAACAGTTAGCATGTTTCATAGTTTACGAAAACCTTTACAATTCATATGTTCATAATATATTACTTTTCGTACTTATAATTAACATCACACATCATTAACAATTTAGCAACAATACATGCATACGATCAATTAAATACAACATTGGAAAATCATCCATTCATGTTATATTCAATATAATGTAACACACCCATGCATGTGGTACCATTTTACCGCCCCATTAAATCTCGGGTCACGGATAACTCACCGTTCCATTATATCGCGGACACGGCTACCACCTCAACGTTCCATTAAATCGCGGACACGTATATTGGCCACCATGTTAATTCCACACAATGGGAATTAACAAATACAACATGATATGTAAAGTATGTAACACTCAGCATACTATTAACATCAAGAAAACATATCATGCAACATCAACAATATCAATCATAACAGGATATGGATAGTATGTAACCACTCAGCATACTATTAAACATCAACCAATCATATCAAGTTATATCATAATTCATGCTTGATAACATCATCTAAAAGCATGACAATAACATCCATGTAGTGTTAGTATCATAACATACAAACGTTATTCGATACAAGCATCAATCAACACTAGGAAATCAATAAACAGCATATTCAAAACATGTCAAACACTGCACATCAAAACAGGATCAATCTGTACATAACAATATCCATTTTACATAACTCAAAGCAACACATCGATTGAAAACACAATTCCTTTCTACGTTAGTCAATTTCCAATCTTAAGGACAGCATTACTTCACTTAAGGTCTTATTTTTTCAAATCATACACAACTCAGAATTTTCGTCTCAAAACATCCTATTTTATCAACAATTCTTTCATCAACAACAAGTTTATAAAATTGACCTTAAGTTACATATTACCCGTCCTTTAGGGAAATCCTAACAACATTGAGGTTATCCCTAGAATTACCTAAGGGAAACTCTCGATCATGCAAATATACTCCAAATCCACCATAGGAACCTAAAATCCTTAATTGATTCATAAAATTTGGGAACCTAAACCTTTTCTAACAAGGTTCAACCCTAAGGTTATTGATCCCTAAGAACATCTAAAAATTGGGGTTCTCCCTACGATTATCCAAAATCAACCGTACCTAAACCCATAAGCAAAAGTAAATCGAGTAGTAGCCCCCCTTACCTTATCAAATTGCAGCTTCGAACTCTTGAGCGATTGTCCGTCGTTCTTCAGAGCTCCAATCCCAAATATCTCCAAACACCTCACTAAAATACATAACAACCAAATTCACTTATAAACATAAACACTTTCTCCAATAATCACTTATTAAAATAAGCTCTTAAAGCTACTTAATTCCTCATAATCATATAGAAAATTTCACTAGCTTTCCAACGCATCAAACGGCGCCTAAATCGGAGTTACGGTTCAAAAGTTATGGCCGAAACGATTTTTGGGAAAAACCTACCCGAGCATCACACAGAAGATCAACACGGGTGCCCGTGTTGTGCAACACGGCCCGTGTTGATGACTCTGCAACACCATATTTCACGTTTTTAAGCTTCCCAAAATCACCCCAA
Source organism: Vicia faba (assembly GCA_948472305.1). Lineage (NCBI taxonomy): Eukaryota > Viridiplantae > Streptophyta > Magnoliopsida > Fabales > Fabaceae > Vicia > Vicia faba. Next base: position 399,992 of record CATIWC010000354.1, read on the forward strand.
CTCATTCCTAATCATCCCCAAACATCCTAAAATCATCAAAATCGAATTCCTATCATATAGCAATGATCTAAAGCATACAATAGGATCAATACCACATCAAAACCCAATCAATTCCATTCATGTTTCATCATCACAACAACCATGGCATCAAGAATCCATCATCCCTACAAATCCCTAACTCATATAGAATATATATCACAACTTATTCATAGTAAAAGAATGATCAACCCCTTACCTTGGATAATCTGCAGCTCCTGCAACTTCCTCGATCAATCTTCTCCTTCTTCTCCTTTCTCTTCTTTACACGTTCTCTGAGTTCCAAAATCCCAAAATCTCAGTTTTACGTGAAAGTGAGCAAAAGTGACATATAAGTCGCAAATAACATTTTACTTCACTTGTACCCCCTCTTTTACCAACAACATCATAGCCCAATAATCCTTATTTTCTACAATTATTTATAAAATAAATAATAATCCTTTTATTTTATATTAACCCAAATAAAATAATTTTATTGGTTTCAAATAAAATAACTCTTATTAAGATAATTCCAAATAAATAGAACTGGGGTGTTACAAAGTTCACTTGGCAGTTGAGGAAAGAAACGTGGCATGAAGATAGAAGTCAAAGCACATGCAGAGGACACTTGTCCTCATCCTAGAACGAGGCAACTGTTTGACGATTACTTAGTTTTAGTATAAATATAGGAATCTCATGTAGATTTTCGTGTGTTCAACTTATTAGTACCAGTCACTCAATCATATCCGAGTACCCGTTGTGAGAGAACAGATATTGAGAATGTACATTTGAAACACCATCTTTTATTTCAATCAAAGTCTTTACAATTCATTTACATTCCTTGCCGTTTATATTCATGTGCAGGCTTTATCGTTACTGCAAATTTACTTTATTCTGCCCTTTACTTTCACTTTTTATCATTTTCAACCTTTATCCTTGAACTCTTCTCAACCCTTTCTACTTACCTTTTACTTGCACTTTTATCAAGTTTTATGCCTGCATCTTGCCTTTGCTCTTACTTTCCCTTTTAACCCTTTTCACTTAAACTCACTTACTTATAAAAAAACTCAGAATATGTCCTAGGATCAATCTGACCGATCCTACAAGTCACCAAAATAACCCTTTTTGGAAGATCAGCGGTTGTTTACCAATTTTCACGGTAAACAGACTGCTGGTAGTACGAAGACGTCACTTTCACTTTCCAGCTACAGTAACGGTAGCATTTCATTATGGGAGACAACATAGTACAATACGTAAGCATGTAGTGGAATTTTAAATGTATTTACTGTACTATATTCTTCATGGCTAAGTTTCTTAAGATCTTATCTTCTGATGATTTACTTTTGTCTTGATGTAGTAAGCTTGGAAGATATATCTTGATATTATATTTTTCTTCTTTTCCTCTTGCTGGATTGATTCTGATATGATGATGAAAATGATCCAGAAGATGCTTCATTGTTGTATAGTCAGAGTCTTTTAGATAGTTGAATATTGTCTTCAGATATATAAGCAATAACTTATATGATGAACAATGTCTTCTTTAAGCGAAAGCTTTTCTAATTTTTACGTCTTGATCTGATCTTTGATTTTTGATGACAGATTTCCTGAGTTGCATATCTGATTTCTGATTTCTGAAGCAGAAGCTTATATCAGTACATCGGATTTTAACGTTGAATTCCTTCTTTTTGGTCTCTTGAATTCTGATCTTTGGATTGAGCTGAAAGCACCAAGCTTGTGTCAGCCACTTCTTGTTTTCTGATCGTGAATTATTTCTCTCTCTTTTGAAGCGTATTGTGGCGCTTTACTTAGAATACTTTTGATTCCCTTCCTTATGAACATTCAGTATTCCTTAGAACTATTGATGTTTCTTTAGAAACAGTTACAATAGTAATTATGTTGAGTAGATTGGCTTGAAAGAATATCATCATTTGATCTTGTTTTTTGATGGACTTTGTGATGTTGATTAGAAATGAGTCCAGAAGATCTTTCTTTGATACTTTCTTCTGATGAAATAATTCTGATGTTGAATAGAACTGTGTATTCCATGAATTATCCGAGTCTTCAGAATCTTGACTTTGTCTTTAAAGATGTGAGAAGCAACTCTTCTGATGAACAAGTCTTAGTTTCTGATTCGGAAGTAGAAGTTTTCTCTATATGTGTTTATAATCTTGACTTCGTCTTTAGAATTATAAGCAACAACTTTTCTGATGAACTATTCTTGTCTTCTAACCTTTGCGTTGGAAGCTTATTTCTTATACACTCTTGATTTCTAATCTTGAAGCAACAACTTATCAGAAATTCTTTCTTCTTGTGACTTGTGACTTCTAAAGTATAGGCTTATTGAGAAGTACACACGTGATCCTCTTTCTGGCGAACATTCATCATTCTTCAGAACTGCTGATGTTTCTTCAGAAATGGATGTGAACAGTCTTTGTCATGTGCTTGACGTGTTTTTTATTATTCAGACAACAATCCTGAATCAATTAGAATTTCTTATTTTCACACTCAAGAAACTTATTAGAACCAAAATTGTTTCTCATCAAATATATGTGTTGTTATCATCAAAACATCGAGATTATATTGTTGACATAAATCTTGTTCTAACAGTCGGTACCTACACGATTAAAATGCACATGATTTACCAGCTCACTCAACATATTTTGGGATGAGAGAAGTAAAATTCTTACATATTTATCTTGTATGTGAAATCAAAAATTAACACCATATAAAACATATTCAACAACTTCACAGAATCAGGATGTGTCCAGAAGATATCAGCCACAATTTCCAAATTCTCCTTATTTTTAGTCCAACACACATATTTCTCTTGGTGAATAAGACTCAATAACATTTTCATCTCAGTCATTGCACCTCTCTTGCTCAATATGTATGTTGCTCTAGCTCAATATACCTGGGTAATACTCGGGATATTTTTTGGATCTTTGTCTTTCAAAGAAGAAATGATGTACCTTGGTTCCATATTGTACTTCTTCGTGTCATTCACAAACGTTTTTTCATGATATTTTAGACGTCGTAAAATTTCATGACCGTCCAAGCACTCATCTAGTCTATGATTATGCATCCCGTATCTAACCACCACATTCTAACCGATACTACTTGGAACAGATCTCATCCTAAAGGGACATCTAACTTTCATAGTACATATGCCATCAGAGGTGGACCCAGATTCTTTTTTCCTTTTGAAATTTCCTCCTCTATTACAACCAATAATCAATTTATCCTTTCTCCCTCAATTCCATTATCTGAATCTAAACAAATTGTAACAATAGCAATATCATTCTTTTTACCAATAGACTGTGTCTATTCTAGAACTTTAGCTCAGGATTCAATAGTCTACCAAATATAACAACATATAATTAGTAAACTTCATCAATTTATTTAAGGTTGACATATAAATAACAATGTGTAAGTTCAATAGAAGACATACAGTAATTGTGGTGAAGAACTGTGTAACATCAGCACTTGAATCTGTAGAAGAAGCTGAAGTTGCCGACTCTGGACCGCAAATGCATAAAATTTCATCTGCAGGCATACCAGAAATTTCAGCCATAACTTAAATTTCCAATATTACAGAAATTTGAAATTTTTGGTGTTACGCTAACTACTGAAAATTTGCGTAATTTCTGATTTGTACAATGGTGTTTGGAAATCGTCCCGGAAATTTTCCAAATGCAAAGTATTTCTCGTATACGCCAAAATTGGGGTACTGGAAATTTAGTAAGCGTACCGGAAATTTTGTTTTTACCTACTTTGACCAATAGTAAAAAAAATTACAAATGTAAAATTTTTAGAGTTAATAGTGAAAGGGGAGAATTTAACATGCCACCCCCAAAATTATACATGGCACCCCCCCAAAAAATTTTATTCCACTTTTATCCTTGGCTGATTTGAATACAATTTCTGGGAGAAATTTCTGATAGAAGGATTGAAATTTTCGATATCACCCAAATTTCCGATACACTCCTATGAAATTTCTGGTAACCTAAATTTTCAGTAGTGTAATTTGCAATTTCCGGTGTATCAGAAATTTCAATTAATTTGAAATTTCTCGTAGTATTAAAAATAAGGTTTTTTTAACGGCTGAGATTTTGCCGACATATTTGGATGGTTTTGATTTCACCGACACATTTGTGTGGTCTAGAATGCATCACCATTTATATAAATAGGGGCATTTATTATAGAGAAAATACATCTCAAAAAAATGCCTCTTCCTCAATTTCTGATTAAGGTAGATGTGCAATACAACGGGAACAATCCTCTGTTGAGTTCAAGCTTCTAGATGGCTCTGAATCCTTTGCCACCTTGAAAGAAACGTTGAATAATTTGTTGTCTGATTCCGATAACAAAAGGGTGACAACGGTAGAGTTTCAAGAGGATTGGATTGATACAAATGGAATGGTGAAATACAACCTAATCGAGTTGAAGAATGATGAAGATGTGAAGGTCATGTGGAAATCATTTTGTCGTAGGATAACTAAAGGTCTGATCGGGTTGGATGTGCAGATCCGAAGATCTGTTGACGATATAATGAAGTGTCTAAAACATATAGAATCAGCTGGTAGTGCCTATGTTTTATTGTTTTGTTGTTTTTGGTTTATGTTTATTGTACTCTTTTATGTTTGTTGTATTGTTTTAGGTTTTCACCAAAATATTATGCAATAAATAAGATGTTTATTTGTCACAAAATATACATATTATACAACCAAAATAAAATAGATCTACATAGGCCCTCCACGGGCTACGTCATCTAACCTAGCTAAACCTCTATAGATCTCACCATCTGAGTTTACCAAACCCATGAGACTGTCAGCATGAACTATAATAAACTGGAGGCGGTTGTCCTGATCTCCTACATGTGATGGAGATGATGGTGGTGGCTCGGTAGATGGGCTATCACCAGAAGGCCCTGGGACATCAGATGATGCATCCTGTGGTATGACTCGAGGGTGTAACACACTGTGAAACCACTCCAGGTATCCATCCTCCCACTGCCCAGGCTTCTGAACCTCGACGGCTGTATCTATGATCTCACAAGGGGAGATGAGGATGTGACTCTGAAACCATCTATCAATCCCACCAGTTGGAGACTCTGGAACCATCTATCAATCCCGCCAGCTGGAGACTCTGGACGAGGGATGCCCTGTACATAACCATATTGGCGTAGACACCTCTCAGGAAAGTGTCTAGACACATGGCTCTCCCATCTAATATGCCCTGAATGTAAAGTAGATACCTCAAATGGAAGATGAGGGTGATGAGATGTATAGGATGTCCAGACAACATTATCCAAGGTCAGAGCGTCAATCCTTCTCCGGTACTCCATCAAACCTCTTAGAATGGCTTGCTTAGCCTTCCATCTCCCCGCACATGGATCAGGTGTCGTGACATGCTGGATCTTCCACTCACAAATGTGAGGGAAGTTCTCGTATATCCAATATTGCATAAATAAAAACCAACAAATAAATACACACAAATAATTAATAAAAACCTTCAAATAAATTATAGTATACTTGTAAGAAGCTGAGGTAACCAGCAAGCTTCCTGGTCTCATGACGAGAAGCAACGTCAAGTGTCGTGTACAACATGATCAAGACCGCCACTCCCCGAGCCCAGCATGGAGTGTCAAGTGCGCTGAAGAGAGACAAGTACCAAACATCAATATAAACTCTAGACTTGTTTGCAAAGAGAGTACATAGTGGTGCTTGTGGAACGCGTCAAGCAGGCCAGAAGAGGAAATGGTTATTGTGTAGAATAGGAGTATATTGGTCGATCATGTTAAAAAATTGCATTGGTTTTGCCAAAAGCTACCAAGAATATCAAAAACATGTTGGAATTCAACATGTACCAGCTAGTGAGTTGCATTATGTTATCAAACCTCGGCCTTTCAGGGGATGGGCTTTGGATATTATTGGAAAAATTAAACATGCATCATTAAAAGGTCACAAGTACATCTTGGTGGGTATTGATTATTTTTCAAAATGGGTAGAAGCGGTCGCTCTGGTTAAAGTAGACCAAGAGGAAGTCATGGCCTTCATTCAAAATCAAATCATATATAGGTTTGGGACACCAGAGACCATAACAACTGACCAAGGAACTGTGTTCATAGGGCAAAAGGTAAATGAGTTTGTTGCAGAAATGGGGTTCAAACTGTTAACATCAACACCATATTATGCTCAGGCGAATGGGCAAGTAAAAGCAGCGAATAAGACCATTATAAGTTTAATTAAGAAATATGTTGGCCAAAAGCCTAGAAGTAGGCATACAAATTTAGGCCGAGCATTGTGGGCATGTCGAAACTCACCAAAGGAGTCGACTAACACAATGCCTTTCAATTTGGTCTATGGACATGAAGCAGTATTGCCCTTAGAAATTCATTAGCAATCAGTGAGAATACAGAGGCAATCAGATATCCCTACTGAGTATTATTGAGGAATGATTTATGACGCGCTGATAAATGTTGAAGAGCATAGGCTAGCAGCGTTAGATACTTTGTTCATGCAGAAGAACAAGTAGCGGAGGCCTATAACAGAAGGGTGAATGCAAAAGTGTTCATCATTGGAGATTTGGTTTGGAAAGTGATCTTACCCATGGATCTAAGAGATGGAGTTCTAGGAAAGTGGTCACAAAATTGGGAAGGATTGTTTCAAGTGGTTCAATTTTTTTCTAACAATGCTTATGAGGTCGAAGAACTCTTGTCAGAAGATCAGATATTAAGAGTAAATGGTAAATACTTAAAGAAATATAGGCCTATGTTGCAAGAAATTATAATAGGTAAAAAGTAAATAAAAAAACATTCATTTCATAGTAAAAGGATACTAAAGGGCCTGAAAGACACATTAAGCATTACAAAAGATGGCTAAAAGGGAATGTTTTCCTTGAGAGTCAGATAGCGGTCTCGAGCGAGAAACAGATGAGAATTGGTCAATGAAAGAGAAGTATCCAGTTCAGCTAGCTCGATGTCCAATGCCTCAACACGCTCCCACTGAAGAATCCCAGTAGAAGCTTCATCATTCAGTGCTTTTTCAGCTGTCTCAAATCCAGCAGTTTGCAAGGTTTCAGCTTCATAGATCTTCTTCTATGGATCTTTAATTTTTTGTTTCAAAACAACAATATGTCGCTGCCACATGGAGATATTATCGGCCCTCCTTTTGAATCCCCATCATTTCCAGAATCCCCTTCTAAGCTATCCTTGTGGGTGTTGTCTTTCACTCCCTCACTAATGGGAGAATGCTCAGGGGCTCCCTGATCGGAAAGAGAGTTGAGATCACTATCAATAGATTCACTATCTGACAGAATCACAACCATTTTCTTTTTTCCCTTTGAAGTCCTTAAGATAAGCCTGGTGGAGTGTTGTTTGGATATAGCGGTTGGTCGATGAAACAATAGAGACAAGTAAGAACAAAACTAAAAAGGAGCAAGTAAGCTTGAAGAAAAAAAGTAGTTTTTGGAAAAGAAAGGATACCTAAGAATCCCCTTCAGGGCTGGAATTGGTGCTCTTTGGGCGAGTCCAAGCTGGATGCACGACTCGTGTTTTTTCTACCACTTGAGCAGGCACAGTGCTAGAAGTAGTTTCTTTTGAAACGTCTTCAGATCGAGTCGACCGAGACTTTTTAGGTTTTATGGGGATAACAGGCGAAGGCGTGTTGTCCACTTGCTTATCTTCATAGGAAGAGCATTTTTACCTCTTTGGAGAGGGTCCAGAAGGGACGACGACGTTGGCTTCAACAACCTGCAAATGGGTCGACATAATCAACGTGTTAGACAGGGGATGTAGTCAGTTAAGAAAACATCAAAATTAACAAATTACCTGAGAGGAAGTTGCAGGAGCTTCTTCAGCAGAGGAAAAAACAATTGCACTACTAACAGCCCCCTAGCACGCTTCTTGTGCTCAACTGTTGAATAAAACAAAAGCACAAGACAAAGTTTAAAGGTCGAAACATGAAGAAGCGAGAAAGAAAATAAAGCGATCGACAGTCACAGTAGTAAGTCATACCTTTCTTAAATTGCTGGTTCATAGCTTCGAAAGCACTGGCCAATCGATGCTTGAAAGATTTGAGGTTCCCATTTTTCTTTACGAACCTCATGGTCCACCAATAAAAAAACTCCTTCGTTGTATAGAAAAGGGGTTCAAAGGCGACGAGGTTCAGATTGGAGGTGTCAGCAGCAAAGTGTTAGAGGCGTTGTGTGCACTCTGCTTCGTTGTAACTTTGGGACGAAAGGCACATTTCGTCTGATGGCTTATAAAAGTTGTGAGGCAAAGGTTGGCACAAACCAAATTGCCTAGCCACAAGATTAGGTTGGTAACACAGAAGTATTACCCCATCATTAGCGCCCACCCTAGACGCTATAAGCCTAGGGGTTATAATGGCTTTCCAAATGGCTTTGGATTCAGGGACCTGCATTGGCTCAGCAGGGGGAAATGGTCAAGTAAACCATTCAGGACCACACGGTCTTGAAGCAAATGGCGCCATGTTGGGGTGAACAGAGCTACACCTGAAGAAAAACTTCAAGCACGTTTCAAGCTCCTCCTCTCGAGTCAGGTCATTGTTGGACGGCGTCATTACAGAAAGACAAGGACCTTCAATGGCACGATTGACAAAGAATGCCCCATGTGCTTCTGAAAGCTTCAATTTAAAATGATTCTCAAAGGTGGCATTTAGCCACAATTTCAGCAGCCAAAATGGCCCAACAAGTAAATAGCCGGCAGTCGGTGCAAGAGAAGTCATGTGGTCGACCCCCACACTGAGCGATTCATAAAACAGCTCCAGGATGAGTTCGCTCAAGCAAGTGTTTTGACCCATGTGAAGGTGATGCGCCAACGCAATAAAACGTTTGGCTACCTTCAGAAACCGGCTGCACAATACAAATTCCATTCTCAAAATTGTAACCAATAGGATCATGTAAAGTTGCTGCATTCTCGCCGTTCAACCGTGTTATGTCTGTAACCTTCTGCGCTCAATTGATTTGCCGCAACACGTTGCTTATTCACCATTTTTTTATTACAGCTTATTCACCATTTTATTTTAACTGGTTATTCAACTAATATAATATTAAAATAGACTATATAATTAATTTAAATTATATTATAATTTTTAAAATAATGAACTTAATATAAAATAATTATCTAATAGATACTATCATGTAGGTGTATAATTTATCTATCTATCTCATGTTCTTAATTATTTTGCGAAATACATTATAAGTTTGGTCGGATACATGTCATTCATCATTGTATATAAACATTTCAATATGATAAATGAGGCAACAATAGAAAGAATTTCATTGAATTTCGTTGAATGTGTAAAATAATTTTACATATAATTAATCATAGAAGTTAAATGTTAAAAAAATTACTTACGATAAAATGTCAAAAGAATTTTAGGACCTTATGTAGTCAAAGTCAACTTCAAATTATAAATATTTTCTATATTATTTGTGATATGAGTATATGACATATTCTTAAAACATATGATTTCTAATCCGAGTAATTATAAATCGTGTACTATTAAAAAAATGCCATGTCAACTAATATTTTTCTACATATTGAAATTTTGAGTTAAAAACTAAGGATTGATAGTCTCGAAGAATTAATAGTGTTCAAAATTCGTAATTGTGAATTTTGTTATAATATTATTTTTATGAATTCAATATACGTTATTTTCTTGTAATATTAATGAGATTTAGTTTATCCTCTATAATTTTTTTTTTTGTATTTCTCATTTATAATGTTAGATTTCATGTGTTTAGTTTAAGATCGACTATTTTCAATCTAGAATCTTTATTTTATCTTCATAGTTGTCCAAGTGATTTTTTTAATATTTATATATTTTTTAAAATGCCACATGAAAAAATTTAAGTTTAAAAATAGATTAGGTTTTTTTAATTTATTTAAAAAATTGTTTTTTAATTAATTTAGTAAGAAACAAAAGAGCAGTTTTTTTTACAGTTGTCTTCTCATCTACGAATCTTCTCCTCAACATCTTATTGATTCTATTTCCTCCCACACTTGCAACATTTTCCACGCCTTTTTCTCTTATTCTTCTTCCATGGAATTCACCCCTACATAACCATAATAACCTCTATGAAATTCATCCCTACATAACCCTAACAACCTCTGTGATAAACTCCACACTCAATGTAACACTCCCTAAATTTCGCATATAATGTATGGCATAAATCAGAGTAAATATCATCCATATCTCAAGAGGGCGTCACATGTATTTCAAAACCAAACATAAATATACTGGTCATGCTCTTAACACGCATTTAAAATCATGTTCCATATACTAACACATATGCATCTCACAGTGAAATAATTCTCTTTTCAAAATGATACTAATATTTAAGTCTCATAATAGAATTCATGCATTAAAAGCATTAAGCATTAAAGATCAATCATCGCATAATCTCAAATATAATAATCAAATAAAAGAGAGTATAACAAATATCTCTTAAAACAAACATGAGTGCAAATGTTCCTCATGTTACATAGACCAGAGCATGACTCGCTACCTAAATAAAGCGGATAAATAAAAAACTAACTCTCCCGACTAATCTTTGTTAGAAGCACCACTACCTTTGACACCGGAGCGATGTCATATAAAAAGATCATTCCAACATAAGAGTGAGAATTCACATCATTATAGAAATATATAATAATAATAATTAATGCATCACATACAAACAACAATTGTTACAACGTTGCTCAACGATTCATGATTCAAATAAAATCAATCACCAATACCACAAATATAATATTTACACAAATATCACATATTACACATCAATTAAACATTTTATATCGACACATGTGACTCGAATACAACTCAATGCAATATGCATGTGGTATCAATTGTTATCCTTAACGCTTTTTACCTTTAAACCATGTTCATCCTTCAGACAGATAACCACCAAAAGGCTCATCCCTCAAGCTTTCAAGCCCATCCCTCAAGTTTGGGACAAGTCACTAGTCTCCACGAAACTAACAAATATTGCCTCTTGACAACAAATGATGCATGTGAAATCTCAAAAATCATGTGCTATTAAGACCATCCCTCAATCTTAATCATAGAAGCATACATCACTGAATTCATCATCTTTGAATCATCATCACCATTGTACAAACATACATACCCCATGTTATTAATCACATACAATACATCTTCATAGCATTAATCAACTCAACACACCACAATAACACATAGCAAAAATTTCCAAAACATGTTATCCTCATCCATCATCAATTCACAACATGCATATATATATATAATTCAAGTATCACGTTCATAATATTCTCATAGCATTAATCAGCTCAACACACCACAATAAGATATATCAAGCAATGCCAAAATATGTTATCCTCATTCATCATCAATTCACAACATGCATATACATAAAATTCAAGTATTATGTTGATACTAAGAAGTCATCTGAAACTCATCAATGCATATCTTCAATAATTCATCACACTTGAAATACCTCACATTTGTAAATACATACACATACTCATGGATTATTCATGTACAATTCACTTTCATAATATTCATCAATTCAATACCTCTCAAATAGCATATAGCAAGTAATATCACAATGTATTACAATCAAACACCAATCACCAATACACATACACATATACATGTCATTTTACACAACCAAACAATGATTAAATCACCTACTACCAACAAAACTATATTATTTAAAAGTATATCACGCTAGCTTTCTAATACTTTGAATGGGAACTCAAACAGAGTTACGGTTCAAGAGTTATGACCAAAATGATTTTCGAAATGCAAACACCAGGGAGCTGACACGGCCACCCGTGTTAGCTGATACGGGCCGTATCAGAGCATGGAAAACAACATTTTTCACGCGATTTCTTGCGATATTTCTAGTTTTTCAACTTCTCAACAAACTCCAAACCCCAAGTTTTGACCTCCAACAATCCCAAAATATATCATATCATAGGAAGAAAAATTCATTACAATACAATTACCCATCATATTCAAGGATTTATTATCAAAACCTAACAATTTCAAAACTATAAAATTTAGAGGTTTCATCCTAAACATGTTTCTACCCATTACATACATCACATACTCTCATAATCAAGTAAAAATTCACCATTATCTTGGATGTAGACTCTTTCTAGGATTCTTCTTCTTTCTTCCTCTTTTCTCCCGTTTCTCCTCTTTTCCTCTTCTCTTGTTTTCTTCTTTTCTCTTTCTACTTTCTATTTTCTCTTTAGTCTTACAACTCTTACTAACTAGTGTTTTCTTTAATGGGCTTATCTAATTTCTCATACTGACTTATCAACTCAAGGCTCAATTAGTTAATATTTCTATTTTCACACCCAATATCCCAATTATTTATATAACACATATTCTTTAATTAATAAAATAAATCATATATCACACATCAATGCCAATTAAATCAATTATTCATGTAATCACCAAATTTAATCAACCAATCACATATTCACCAAAATCAAATAATTAGATAATTATCAAACCAAATAATAATTAACATAGCAAATAAATAATAAAATAATTAATAAAGAAAGTCGGGGTGTTACAACTCTCCCCCACTTAAAAGATTTTCGTCCTCGAAAATTACCTCAAACAAATAACTCAGGATTAGACTCCCTCATCTGACTCTCGAGTTCCTAAGTCACATTTTCACCCGCTGGTCCTCCCCGACCTACCTTCACTAAGGAAATCTCTTTACCACAAAGTTGTTTCAACTTCTGATCTTCTATCTACATAGGTGATGTCTCCACAGTCGGGTTATCTCTTACTTGTATATCATATAATTGGCCACATGAGAAGGATCTGTAATGTATCTCCTCAACTGAGACACATGAAACACATCATGGAGATTAACAAGCGACAGTGGCAGCGCAATCTGATAAGCCACTTCACGTACCTTCTCTGAAATCAGATAAGGACCAATAAAATGCAGGGTTAACTTACGCAACTTCAACGCTCGACCAACACCCGTTACTGGAGCAACTCGAAGAAACACAAGATCTCCCACTTCAAGTTTAGCTTTGAGACTAACCACTTCAAGTTTATGTTTGGAAGGAAGACCAACTGCTTCAATCTGTTGTTTCTCCAAGTATCGAATGAAGAAAATAAACACACGAGACAAAGAAGATGAATGCTTCATTCTTAATTTTTTTTCTTTCAAATTTAGACATGTTAGAAATTATATTGGAACATTTGTTAATAAAAATAGGGTTAATCACCATTTTGCCCCCTGCCATATAGGGAAAATTCCAAAAACAACCTTGTAAAAAAACACAAATTTCATCCTTGCCATTTGTAGATTCCCTCATTTTGCCCCCTCGCTGAATTTGATCAACAAAATTAATGATGTGATGATGTTGTGATGATTTTTTTCCTTTATTTTATTATTACGTGAAAACGCCACGTGGATTTTCATTTATTTAGCAACCCTTACCAAGAGACTATTTGATTTCCTTATTTAATAGATTGCATCAAAATATATATATATATATATATATATATATATATATATATATATATATATATATATATATATATATATATATATATATATATATATATATATATATATATATATATATATATATATATATATATATATATATTACATAGGTATTTTACATGAAAATTATTCAATTATATGTATGTTTACATAAATATTTTTGATTAGTTTCTATAAATTAATATAAATAAATTAACGTTATTTATGGTTAGTTTCTATAAATAAATAAATAACGTTATTTAAATATATTAATAAACTATAAATTAATGTTATTTTAAATATATTAATTAATTGGAAATTAACATGTTTTAATAAACTAGAAATTAATTAAAGTTATTAAATATTTTAAATATCAAATAAATATTTAAATATTAAATAGAAACGTTAAATCCTTTACAAAATATAATTGATTTTAGTTTATTATTAATAAATATTAAAATATATTTATTTTCTGTTTATTATTAAAAAGAATATTAAACATATTAAATTATTCAATTTATTACTTAATAAATTTATTCAAAATATTTAATAATTACTTTATTTATTTTCTGTTTATTCATTTTATTAAATATATTTTGTTTATTTCAATTAATTATATAATAAATTTATTCAAATATTTATAATGAAATTATTACAATTAAAAGTATATTAAATATATTAAATATAATTTTGTGTATGTTAAACATAATAAACTAAAATGTTTAAAAAATAAATTAACTAACTAATTATAATAATAATTAGAATATTTAAAAAAATAAATTAACTAACTAATTATAATAAAAACTGGAATGTTTAAAAAATAAATTAACTAACTAATTATAATAAAAATGGAATGTATTAAATATCAAATAGAAAATATATGTTATAAAAACAACTAGAGAAGAGATATATAATAAGGAATGAAATGATCTAGTGAAAGGGAATTTGGTTGGCATAGGTTCAAATTCCACCTAGACTAATTTTTATATTTTGAATGTTTTTAAATCCACCTAGATCAATTTTTATATTGGAATGAATTGTTATCAAATAGAAAAGTAACATGTGGCATTGTGGTAAAAAAAATTAAAATTGAATAAAAAAGCTAAAGTGGATAATCTACGTAATACTAAAAAAATAAAAATTATTTAAAAAAAATCACATGAAGGGCCATGTCACTGATTCAGTTGACCAAATCCAGCGAGGGACCAAAACAGAAGAATCTACAAATGGCAAGGACGGAATCTGTGTTTTTTTTAGTGTTGTTTTTGGGATTCGCCCTATATGGCAGGGGCAAAATGGTGATTAACTCTAAAAAATATCTAAGATTTGAGAATTGAAAATTTGATCCATTCCTGAAATCAAGAGACGGGAGTGCTTATAAATTTCAGGAAAAATCAAAGAAGGGTGAAATCATAGAAAAGTTTAACGGACTAGTTCAATTACTCAAAAATGAAGGCATAAGCTCAAAAACTGGAGAATCGTCAGCAACTTCATCAAACAACTCCAATGGTTTTCTTCGAAAGAACATACTTAGTAGTTTAACGATCTTCAAAAAATTCAACACCAAATAAAGGAACTTCATCTGTGAGAGAAAATTAAAAAGTCTCATCTAGTGGAATCTTTTGAAAGAAGAGAAAACAAAGCTTTCAAAAATGAAAATAAGTCAAACTCAGGGAGAACCATATAAGATTCTTCTTACAAAGAAGAAGATGGAGTGTGATTGAAAGTATCTCACGGGGAAGATGACAATGGGGTAACAAAGCCATCTTACAAGCAGTTGTTTAAAATAAGTGCTAAGTTAATTGAAGAAATAATATGATTAAAAATGTAACTTGAACCTTAAGGAGTATCTAGAGTTTCTTGAAGAAAGTAATAAAATACTTAAGTTAGAAATGGCTAATATTAGAAAATCAACATGAATATGTGAGACTTGTGTCTCGATGAAAAAGAAAGTGATAGATCAGCATGAAATCCTAAGTAAATTTACTAAGGGGAAAGAAAAATCTTACTTGATCTTATCAAGTTAAAGGCCTTCCTTAAATAAAATGGACTAGAATTTAAACTCGGTAGAGCACCTAGTAAAAGATTAAATAGGAAGAAATCAAACTCACATATTTATAAGTGTTCTTATTGTAATAGATTAGGTCACTTAGAGCGTTTTTGTTTTGATAAATTGAAAAGGTCTAAAGATAGTAATCCTAGACCTTCTAGAGCCACCAACGCACCTGAATCTAAGAAAATTTGAGAATCAAAGGTGAAACTCTAGTATGCTTTGCAGGGTTGCTTTGTAGATTTTATGAAGTCTTGGGGCATATTAAGTAAAGATGCGCAAAACAAAGAGTATACTCTTGAGTATACAATGGTTTGAAGTCTCTGATCCAAGAATAATCATTGGTGGTGTATCACCGATAGTGATCAATACAAAAAAATTCATTGAGGATAGCCTCGACATCTTCGATCCATGATCAATTAACCTCAGATACATCTGTTGTATACATATCTATTTCGTTGTTTAATCAACTCTTGTATCAATGAAAGGACACACCACAATGTGTTGGTGTTCCCTTAAAAGAGAGATGTTTTATCGAAGTTTCTTGATAATTGAGGTAGAACACTATTTTAAAGTTTAAATAATTGAAAAATTGCATTAATCCTTTAAAAATAATGTGCTTAACTTTTGCCCACTAATTAAAATAAGTT
The DNA here is from genome assembly GCA_948472305.1 of Vicia faba. Lineage (NCBI taxonomy): Eukaryota > Viridiplantae > Streptophyta > Magnoliopsida > Fabales > Fabaceae > Vicia > Vicia faba. Next base: position 416,234 of record CATIWC010000354.1, read on the forward strand.
TACTAACCCAATAGATGATTTTCTTAGTCTTTTATAGAAAGGAGGTGCAAATAAAGCTAGGCAGTAGTGAAAAAAATTGAAAAAAGCCAAAGCAAATCCAACATAAGGCCCAATAATCACCAAGGAAGCTAATTCACACAAAGCTCAATCAAATGGAGCCTTGAGCCAATCAATTGGAGGACCTTCGCACTTTTCAAACTCAATAAAATTGAAACTTAGCCTCCAAGTTAATCAAGTCTTCGCATTGATGAAAATTGATCGAAATCCCTGGATATTTAATCACTCAATAGATTGGAGCATAAATCAAATAGATTGGAACACTATTTTTAGAATGATTTTGTTCTGATTTTAATTATGCACAATCTCGACTGATTTCTTGTAATGTTTATCTATATTAGAATTCAAATCAGTTGGAGAAGTGGGGATCATCCACACATAAAAAAAGGTATTATTGGAATGGAAAAAAATGATTTATGTGAAAAAACTATGTTCTAATTGGTCAATCCAAATAGGATTGTGTTATCTTAAAATTTGTCAATTCTGACAATACCATTACATATCATCATCCATAATATATTAAAACAAAACACATCTTTAGGCGCCAATTTTTGAGTAAAATCCCTTCTAAACATTTTTTAATCACATTATTTTTATTCTCTTTCCAACAAATATTATTTTAATATACTAATGAATATTTAATATTAATTACTCCAATTCATTACTCTATCACTAATTTCTGTATAATTCCCCTATTCAATCAATAAGAATCCTAAATTTCTAACATATAATATCTATCCATAATTTATCACGTGCATCGCACAAGAGCACAAGATGGAAGTTCTGGTTAGTATTTTGTGTTTTGTGAAAAGAACAATGATAAGAAGATGGTGAGTTTTAAACTCTTGATGTTTATACATTATTCAATCTGGAATGTGTAATCTAAAGTATGGCAAAGAGAATATTTTGAAAGAGAAACATTATACAATAGACGCAATGCATTTGATGTTCATACATTATACCATATTGAGGTTCAAATATTAAACAAGTACATTTTTTTTCTAAACTCATTTAGGAAATATAGATTTTAAAGTCCCCCAGTTGACAATTGCTCCATAGCTTCAGAAGAATCGTTTAAAATCCTAATAATGAAATGAAACAGAAAAATCCCAGGTCAGCAAGACGAAATTTGGTCAACTTTCAACTCTATATATTACTCACAACTCTATATATTACTCACATCACACTTACCGTTGAACAACTAGTTTATTCCCCTCAGTTACGTTCAAAATATTCTCCTCAACTGTGTTTGCAATGACAAACTTCACAACTCTGTAAAAGAAAGTGTCAGTTCATAAAGAAAGACATAGTTTTTACCTATGAAGCAAAGACACATACACGGACACGGATGCGCCTTCGTTCTGAAGCGTCGGTCCTACATAGATTGTTACTTTTTTTTTTTTTTTAAATTTGAGAATGCTAAAGAGCAAGAACCAAAACCTTATAGGTTTATATTGCCCAATTCGATGAATTCTGCCTAGAGCCTGAAGCTCTAAAGCTGGACTGCAACAAGGGTCCACAATGAATACCTTGTAGGTTTATATTGCCCAATTCGATGAATTCTGCCTAGAGCCTGAAGCTCTAAAGCTGGACTGCAACAAGGGTCCACAATGAATACCTTGTAGGTTTATATTGCCCAATTCGATGAATTCTGCCTAGAGCCTGAAGCTCTAAAGCTGGACTGCAACAAGGGTCCACAATGAATACCTGTCCACATCCAACAAACCAACAAATTTTTTAGCTTAATTCCAAGGAAAGTTAATATAAAAGCAAATTAAAAATGCTCACATGTGATGCTACTGTCAAATTGAGTGGAATACCACCAGCCCTAAAGGTCGTGAGCAAAATTCTGCAGTCTGGTTCAACATTAAATCTATTAACAACAGCATCCCATGCGGCCTGTGTCATGCTTCCGTTCAACAGAACGCAAGATACTCCGGACTGCAGTTAATGCATTTTCTATCATACTAATGCATTTTACATATATCAATAGAATAGAAGTTTAAAATTAGTTTACCTTGTACAAAGAGTAGTATATAAGATCTAAGAATGGTGTGAACTGGCTAAAAACAATCCCTTTTGCAGAACCATCTCTTTCAATCATGAATCTTATTTCTTCTCTCTACGATCATTATATTCATTGAGGGAATATCAGAGATAGTAAAATGTAACAGGAAACCAGAAAAGAGAAAATTTACAACGTGACTAATCATTCAGCGCTACATACCAAAGCCTCTAATTTAGTGCTTGTCTGAAAGTTCTCAAGCCCAATTTTTCTTAAAATTCTCGAGGATCTGAAATATTTAATCATGGTTTTATCATCCTGATCCCTAACATCCACGTTGAAAGTTAAATCAACAAGATCTTCTTCTGGCTCATGACAAATGCTACTTTCTTGTTTGTCAGCCGCATTACATGCCAGACTTTGAGAAAATTCCACAAGGTATTGATGATTTGTTGCCTGTACATTTAAGGAAATGTAAAAATGCATCTAATTTGTTATCAACAAATAAGTTAATCCTCTTAAGTCTCACTTAGAAGACATTGAATGAAACAGAAAAGAGCAGATAATCATATTTTTTGGGAATATTTGTTCAGAAGTGCAGTGATAAGAGGTAGAGAGTTTGATGTCCATCCCAATATAATACTGACAATACCAACATTTTTCGTTGAAAAAATATACAATCATATTTTCCCATAAAGAGGTACTATCTTAAATAAATAATTAAACTTTACTAAAGTGAACTGAAATTTATATCATATAATCCAACAAGTCATTCAGTTTTAAACAAAATAATTGCACTACAATATTACATAGTCGTTAATTTATCACTATGAAGCCCCCAAAAAGTCAATTGTAGGTGGAAAAAGGCATAAAACCGGTTGTGTTGTAGCAGAACAATTATCCACCTTACACAGCCGTGCGGTGGGGGCAAGGATTTCAATACCGGGAAGCCTTGTAGTATTTTCTCCAACATATCTGTACAAGAGACAGCATATCAATAAACAAATCCAGGATTTATGTATCCATATTTCTTTTAAAAGGATGGATACCCCCTATGAGGGTTAGCTAAACCTAGAGCAATTACATCTTAAAATGCACCCCAACCCAATAAGAACTTTATATGAAGAAGAATCTTCATGGTATTTTTGCTGTCTGCTAAGAAAAAGAATGACATGCCTATTAAGTTTTGCTTGAACTTCCTTCTCACTAAAACCTGTAGAAAAACATACAAGAAATTTACATCCAGTCTTTCATTATTAAAAATTGAACAATTATCCACATGGGAAACAACTTACAGTTTTAGGTGGAAGTGCAAGATCAGCAGCCCTGCCTATTTTTGTGCGTCTAAGTACCAAGTTTTTCAAAATTTTATGATTGAGCAATATCATAGCTTTTTTCCCACAAACATCATTGGATCGAGAATTTTCAATTGGTTTAGCAATGTACTAAGCAAGATTGAAAAATTAATAAAGAATATGTCAGCTGAAACTATTTCTCCTGGTTATTTTTGTAACTGAAAATTGAAAATATGAGTTATGTCTCCTTAACAAAAAAAGACAAAGAAGCGGCAGAACTTACTTTATTCCACCAATTGAAATGATCTGCAGAACCATGGGAGCAGTCTGAACATAACTCATACCTGTAAACAAAGGCACCAGGAAAACAAACTCAAAATTAACGATTAAAGAGAAATAAGTATTTTCAAAATGTAGAACAACAATGAATGCTGCTAGACCCTATCTTTCCATATATGCTTCATGTATGACTAATGCTTGCTAATGCACACAACTAATTGTATTAAATGAATCACCATACCTGTGATGAAGAACTTTACAATTACAGTGTTCGCAAAAGTAATAGGAATAAGGATCTATCTGTAGGTACCTTATCTGCACGCATGAAATTTCAATAAAATATCTTGATAACATAAGTCTGGTACATTACAGAACTACCGCCTAAAAAGCTTTGCAAAATTACCACAGGATACAACTCTCCCGGATGGTTCTGAAATAGAGTGCCACTTAATGCCCATTTGTAGGTAGACTCTAAAGCAAAAACTGCTTGAGTGGTATTAGAGCATTTGTCTTTTATATAGTGTGCCTGATGTTTAATAAATATAAGATAAAATGGTCAGTAAAATGGAAGAAAGAAAACTCATCATTTTCAAAATACAGAAACTAAACTGGCACTAAATCAAAATTGACCTCATCCAGTATGATCCGCTGCCACTTTACAGCATATAGGGCTGGCATAGCATTTGTTTTATTTTTCTTAACTTGCTTGGATGGTTTTTCTTGTCTAACAACACTAGGTCCTTCACGATTTCTCTCATGCCAATTTGACATGTTCCTGCTCTCAGATTCAACAATAGAGTATGAAGTTGTCACAAAATCATACTCGAGAGCTGTTTCCGATTCTTAACTCTACCTGCCCCATGATAAACTAGAACCTTGGTGCTTCCTTTCAAAGTACATCGGTCAATCTCATCGACCCACTGAGTGATAGCTACCACAGGACAAATGACAAGAGTTCCTTTGACCAAGGGCGATTGTGAAAATGCAAATCTATTTTGTTGGAGTTCTCGTTTGGCAAGGACAAGGGCAATTGCTTGAATGGTCTTTCCCATTCCCATGTCATCTGCAAGCACTCCACCTTTGAAATTGTTTTCCTGATCGAAAGCCCAAGCCAACCATTCCTTTTGGAATCTAAGCAAAGGTACAATGAAATCAGAGGAGGCCTCAGCAGTTTCATTCAACATTTCACTCTCATAATCTTTTGCCCTATGGTTAATGTGTTTTGCTTGTGACATTATCATATGAACAAATATCTCTAGCTCCTTTTCCCTCTCTTGCCATATCAACACTGGCTTTTCCTTTTTGATTGACTTCCTTCCAACTACCTTCATTTGAGTTCCTGTTAAATCAATGGGAAGTGGCTACTGCGGAACCTGAACCATTGGCGATTCATTGTTATCTTTGTTCTCTATTACTTCATCAACAACAATACCACTTGATTCTCCAGCATTATCTTCTTCAAAATCACTTTCTTCCGCATAACTAGTCAAAATTAGTCCTACATCAAAACCAAACCAGGATTTAAGTTTTTCTCAGACCTACAATAGAATGAAATTACCAAATAAATGATGCATTGACTCATAAACATTTCAAATATCATCCTATAATAATAATCAGAGTGTTCTACACTTTCTTAACAGTCACATTAGCATAATTAAATTATTGTGTTTCCCGTAATATTAAGTCTGTAACAGACAGTGCGGTTCAATTCAAGAAATCAAGAACAACAATTATACTAGCTACTACTGCAACATTCTTTTTCCATCTAAATGAGAAACAGAATTGCGTATAATGGAAAGAAAAGTGTAGAAGATGCAAGAAATGATCAAGAAAAAGGTATGATCAAAACATGCATTCAACAGAAAGAAAAGGAAAATTGAAAGATTACAAAGAATACCAGAAGATCTTGCATTGGAAATGCGTTGACTACGACGAAGCTCCATTGGAATTGGAGTGAATAAACAGAAATGGTTCCAACAGTGAAAATATGCTCTCAATGAAACTGTTGGTATTTAAGGGAAAAATTGAAAAGGAAAATGAAGCGGCATAAAAAAGAATAAATATAATCCAGTGTGGTATAGAGTATTATAGCTTAGAATGTGACTCACTCTTATTGAAACAGAAAAGGGAACCTATAAGCAACTTACAGTTACACGGTGAGCGCGCATTGATAGGAGGAGCGCCGAGAAGTGATCGGAAGGCAGAGTTAGCGGCGGCGTTTTGGGATGAAGAAACTGCACAATGCAAGTTGCATTCCATAGCGCAGATTCATGCAGAAGACACTGGCTGCACAATACAAATTGCACTCTCGAAATCGTAAGCATGGCTCACACCAACCGAGACAAACAATAGGATCATGCACAGTTGCTGCAGTCTCGTCGTTCAACCGTGTTCTGCTTGTAACCTTCTGTGCCCAATTCATTTTGCAGTAACGCGTAGTCATCGGAATAGGAAAAGATCGAATGACTTTATTTTTAGTATTTGGTAATTTTAATTATTTTTTTCCTTCTACATTTTAATGGTTTGTACTACGGTGTTCGTGGTGTGGTTTTGGTTGTTTTGAAGCTAAAAATTATCTAAACCGTAAAAAAAAATGCATCTTTCGATTTGATTCGATTGACTTTTAAAAATAAAATCAAACTAAACTACTGCGATTTTAGTTGTTTCGGTTGATTCTCTCAATTTCCTTATTACTAAACTTAATTTAGTTTCTTAGATTTTTTTATTAAACTTTTATTAAAATTAATCAAATAATTAGGTTAATCATCAAACTTTTTCTATTAAAAATCACAAAACAATTTCTTTTCTCTTTTCTTTATTTTACAAATCTTCATTCATAAATTAGGATTTACTGTTTTTCATCTTCATTCATAAATTTGTACTCCTCATCCTCGAATCCTTGTAATAGCGTAGAATGTTTAATTTCTGCAATTTACTGTTTTCCTTATTATTGTTAGTAATTAGGGTTTGTATGGCAAGATTAAAATTAACCGATTGCAAAACCCTAATTTCAAGACAAAAATACCTGAAATTAAAACACTTCGCACACACACCTCTAGGATAACCTCACTTATTGTCTCATATTTAAACAGTCATGTCTCTTGAACATGGGATGCTTTAGCAAAGACCCTCAGTCAAAATATCGTAGTCCTTCGATGACCCTTCGATGCTGCCTTCGATAAATGATCTTAGTCCCTTGCGACCAATTGCTAAAGCATCTTACAAGTTGCCTTCTATGACTGTAGATGAGCCACGTCTGTCTCTCACATTCAATGAGAGTGCTTTCTACCAGCTAATGGTGGGATAACACTATCTAAAGGAGGAGGAAAAGAACAAAGACATTTTGAGTAGGTAGATCGCTCGTAATCGTTTGCTCACAAACTAAAACCATCTTCACACCTTACACTTTCAAAACAACTACTTAATTATTTAATTAATTATTTAATTAAATATTTTTGAACTTTTTTTGATTTAATTGTCGAAGTTGTGGAATGTTGATTTAAGTTGTGTTGTTGTTATTTGAATTAATTTATTTGATTAAGTTGTAGAAATAGTATTAGAATAATACTATTACTAATTAAGTGGGCTTTCAATAGTTAGAAGTAGGAATTGTAGGGGTGTAGAAATGAGGCCCAAAAGATTAAATAAGACAAATAGAATAATTGTATTATTATTATATTGGTTAGTTGATAAGAGAAAGACAAGGATAAGTAGTAGTAAAGGAAAAATAGGTTATCATAGAAGAGGAATAAGGATTTGGAGAAGAAAGAATTACGTAAAATTGCTAGCAAGAAGAAAATTTAGGAGTCAATTGGAAAGTTAGAGCAACCTTCAATCCAAGGTAAGAGTGGAGTTTTGACTCTATAATAGGGTATGTGATGAATGATATGTGGGATTGGGTTGTAAAATTGTTTTCGTTTGTGTTTGAAATTGATATATTGGTAAAATTGAGAGATGATTGAGAATCAAAAATTGGCATATATGTATATTGTAACGATACATATACAATAGCTTTACTTTATTATATGGTACACTTAGGAATTAAATGGAGGATATGTCATTTAGTGGCTAAATTTTTTGTTGTGGAAGGTTAGATAACTTAGAAGAAACTAAGTATGTAGGTTCTTCTCTTGATATTAATAAATTTATATCAAGGCAACGGGTAATAAGGGTTTTTTAAAACTAAAGAGGTGTTTTAGTATTTTTCTTATATTCGTCGTTTTCCCGGAGAAGGGAGTGTCAAAATAAATTTGGAAAAAAAAATTTTGCTAAAAAACATTGAACATCTTTGATTTAGGAGAGATCCTTCTATCCCTTAGGGTTGATAGTTAAACAACATTTTGTTTGCAAAGATGACTTATTAGTTGTTGTCTAGATATATTTGTATTAAGATCAAGAGTTATATTTACCTACTTAGTTTTACCTAAGATAGCTAATCAGGCACAACACCCTTAGCCTGTCATATTTATGGATTCTGATGATGATAATCATCAAAACAGTTTGATTAAACATGAAGAACTTATGGAATATCCAAAAAAATTGGATAAACTTAACAAATGGACAATTCCATCAGTACCTTCAAACCAAATTTATAAATTTGGTGAAATAGATATATCATCTCGTTTTGCTGTTAAAAGCTTAGAACAAACTATTCAAATTTATGAAAGTACTCAGACAATCAAACTTTTAACAAAAAAGGATTTACTTCCTTTTAAAAATTATAATTATATCCATGTTGGTTTAATACAAGTTGTTGTTAAACCTTTAACTTTGCTAGGATTAAATACTAGCATCCTGAGATATATTAGAGATGGTAGATGTAAAGATTTTAAACAATCTTTAGCTGCTTTAATTGAGACAAGTTTGTGTCATAGACCAGTTTATTTTGATGTCTCTCCCAATATAAGTTTATCTATGTCTGATACAAATTTATTAGATGCTCTTCAATTAACTATTCATACTAATGGTTATAATTTTAAACTTGGAATTGAAATTATGGCTATATGTTACATGATATATTACAAAGTTCTTACCACTTTAAACCCTAAAGCTAAAAAAATATCGTTTCATGGAACTACTACTTTAGTTCAAACTAATTTATTAACATCTAATATTGCAACTAATAGGTTGCTAAAATGGGATGAAATTAATTTTCCAGAAACCTGGAATCTTCCTCAGGTCATAGAACCTGAACCCATCCTTAATAAGGATGTTGATCAAATAATCCAGACTAATGAAGGAGATTTGGAGATAAACTTTAACTCTAAAAGAATGATTAGAATACCTAGATCTATGTCTGGAAGACATTTTGTAAATTTTATAGATGAGTTTTACACTGCTCCTAGTCAATTAGCTAGACCTTCAACTTCTCAATTAAGAGAAGAAATAGAAGTCGTTGAGAATATAAGACTTAGCGAAAACAAAATTCCCCATGGTATATATCAAAAACCAAATCCTCCTAGAGTAGAATCACATACTCCCTCAGATATGGACTTCCCGTTATAATGTTAGATTATTCCCCAGGTAGTAATCTAAGAAACTTTGTCAATGACGAATTTCAGCATGAAAGATACGTTCAATTTAGAAAATGGTTTTTTAAAACTTTTTCCTGTTCCAGTGTTAGCTAGCTTTAAGGATGAGTATTATACTCAGATGTCTATGAACCAAGATTTCATTCCTTTTTTCAAATTGTTTATTAGTTACTTTATAAGTAAACAAAAAGAAGAGTTAGTTTTTATGAAAAAAGACGAACTTTTAGTTCTACAAAAATCGTGGGAAAATATCAAAGGAGAAAAAATGGAATCTCCTTTTCCCCCAGAGCAAACCATAAGTTTGGGGCCTCATACTGAGGCTACACCTTATCTTACCCTTCAATTATAAAGAGTTAAACAAAATCGGGTTACTCTTAAGGATTTAAATTCCATAATTAAATCCAATAATTACACTAATGCCTACCTTGTTTATCTAGGAGAACAATTTATTTCTCTAGAAAAAGAGCTCTTATCCGTAAAAGACCTTTTAGACAAACAAATAGCTCGTCAAAAGGTTATTATTGACCTTATTAATAAGCCTAAGTTTCAGGAACAAGCTTCTACCTCCAATATTTCAGATGTTTCTATAATCCAACCTCCTATTCCTATAGAAGGATTTAAAATGGAAACCAACGGAGATGAGTTTGTCCGTATTCTTGAGAAAAAGCTTAAAGATTTACATTTAAAGGTTATGTATAATCAAGACTCTTCTAATGAAGAAGACATTAATGATTTAGCAAATATGTTTGTTGACTTAGACATTAGTAATCAAAATACTAATGAGATAAACCTTATTAATAACTCTAAACCTTTGGAGAAATACTATTATAAGCGCCCCTCTCCTCAAGATTTACTTTTTGAAGAACCTGAACTCTTCCAAAATTCGTATTCTGGAAAATCCATTTACGAATGAAACATTGATGGATTAAATGATAAACAAATCCTTGATGCCATACATAGAATGATTGTGTATTCTACTGTTTGTAAACAACACGGAAATTTCGACAAAGATATTGCCTCCTTTATATCAACTGGGTTTGTTGGTCAATTAAGAGGTTGGTGGGATCATTATCTCACTGATAGTTAGAAAAAAGATATTCTTAACCATAAGAAAATAGTTAGGTCTGAAATTCCTGGAATCGGAACAAGTGGTATTGCCACCACAGGAGAAGAAGATGCAGTTTATACACTGTGTCTCTCTATCCTTCAACATTTTGTTGGAACCAATATCCCTGTTGGAGAAAAAAAATTCAAACTCTACTTCAGAATCTAAGATGTCCCTCCCTTACACATTTTAGATGGTACAAAGATACCTTTTTATCTAGAGTTTATCAATTAAAAAATCCTAACTCTATCCACTGGAAAGCCAAATTTATTGATGGATTACCCCATTTCTTTTTTGAAAAAGTTAGACATTCTTTAAGAAGTAAAAATGATGGGATAAATATTAATTATCCTGATATTACTTATGGCCAAATTATTAGTACTCGTGTTAATGAAGGATTAACCTTGTATAATGATATTAAGTTTAGAAATCAGCTTAAAAAACAGAAACTTTCTGAAAAACACCAAATAGGTGAATTCTGCGACCAGTTCGCCTTTGATCTTGGAAGATCTCCTGAGAATAAAAAGAGGAAAGGAATTTTTTTTAGGAATAAACCTCATAAAAATAAGTATAATTATAAAAACTCCTATAAGAAGAATAAGAAACAGGGTCACTTTAATAAAAGTAGACCAAAAGAAAAGACTTTTAATCATAAAGGCAAAAGAAAAGCTAAAATGCTTGATGTATCTTTCCACAAATGTGGTAAAGCTAGTCACTATGCAAACCAATGTTGGACCAAAAAATCTCTCAATGAAATCGAGGATGAGCAATTACGCTCTCAACTTGAGAAAGTTTGTTTAATTAAATCTAACTCAGAAACCAATTCTTCTAATGAAGATAGTGACATGATCCATGAATCATCATCAGATTATTCTTCTGATAGTTTTGATAGTTCTGACAATAATAATTGTCAATGTAATCAAATATATTATTGGAAGTCTATTGTTGACATGAACGGTCTTAATATTCTTACTACATAACAAGATGAAGCTATAAAAGCTATTGAGTCTATTTTTGATAATAATCTTAAAAGAAAAATGCTTGAAGTTTTAATTCAAGAAAACTCTAAAAAAGAATCTCCTATTACTATTATTGAAACCCCTTACCAATTAAGTGAGGTTTTATCCATATTTCAACAGTCCCATATCCGTGAAACTCCTGTTTCCCTTACTGATTTAAACAGAGAAATTAATCTTTTGAAATCTGAAATTACTCAGATAAAGAAGGATAATAAAAAATTATCTCAAAAGGTTTCCTTACTTGAAACGGGTACCCCTAAAGTTGAAGAAATATCTTCTACTAGCAGTCTTTCCACTAATGATAGATTTCTAACTCTTATTGACAGAGTAATTTCTCAAAAACGGTTTGTTAGAATAACTTTAGTTATTAAAAGAATGTTTATATTACAAAATGAAGTCGCCCTTATTGATAGCAGCGCTGACCTTAATTGTCTTCAGGAGGGAATTGTTCCTACCAAATATTATACCAAAACCATTCAAACCCTTGCTCAGGCTAGTGGTGACAAATCAACGGTTAATTATAAATTACCTAATACCTACTTTTGCAATCAAGGTATTTGTTTACCTACCCATTTCATATTAGTTAAAAACATGACTCGTAGGGTTATTCTTGGAACTCCTTTTTTAAATAGCATTATGCCTTTAATAAATGTTGACACTAAAGGCATCACCACCATGATTAATGGTAAGAAGGTCACTTTTGAATTCATTACTGATCCTCATATTAAAATGCTTAATGAGGTCAAAATTATTCTCGTAAATAAAGAAAAATAATTAGGTTTTCTTAAAGAAGAAGTTAGTTTATTAAATATTAATGAACAACTTAATAAAGATGAGATAAAAAGGACAAATCAAATTAATTGATCAACAATTTAAAGATGAAGTTTGCAATGATTTTCCAAATGCTTTTTGGGATAGAAAAAAACATATTATTTCTTTACCTTATCTTGATGACTTTAATGAAAGTCAGATTCCCACTAAAGCCAGATCAGCCCAGATAAATCATGAGTATTTAAACCTATGTAAAGAAGAAATAAATTCTCTTTTAGAGAAAGGTTTAATTAGAAAATCTAAATCTCCTTGGAGTTGCACTGCTTTTTATGTTAATAATGATGCTGAAAGAGAACGCGGCGTCCCTAGACTTGTTATCAATTATAAACGCCTTAATGAGGTATTGAAATGGATTAAATATCCTATTTCTAATAAAAAGGATTTATTAGATAGATTAAACACTGCTTTAATCTTCTCTAAATTCGATATGAAATCTGGCTATTGGCAAATTCAGATTAATGAATCTGATAAGTATAAAACGGCCTTCACTGTGCCTTTTGGACATTTCGAATGGAATATCCTCCCGTTTGGGAAAAAGAACGCCCCTTCCGAATTTCAAAATATTATGAATGATATATTTATTCCTTATATGGAATTTATAATTGTTTATATTGATGATGTTTTAGTTTTTTCTAAAACAATTGATCAACGTATGAAATATTTAAAAATATTTAAGGGTTTAATTAAGCATAATGGATTAGTTATATCCGCTCCTAAGATGAAAATATTTCAGAATAAAATTAGATTTTTAGGCCATGAAATTGATCAAGGAACTATTATTCCTATTCAAAGAAGTATTGAATTTTCTTCTAAGTTCCCTGATATTATTACTAATAAGAAACAATTACAAAGATTTCTTGGTAGTCTTAATTATATTGCCGATTACTACGAGAATCTTGCCAATGATACTAGTATATTACATGCTAGGCTTAAAAAAAATCTTGGCCCTTGGACTGATAAACATTCTCAAGCAGTCCGAAGAATTAAAAATAAGGTTAAATGTTTGCCTTGCTTATCTCTGGCTAATCCCAAGTATTTTAAAATCGTTGAAATTGATGCTTCAGACTTAGGATATAGAGGAATTCTAAAATAGGTTATACCTGAAACATCTAAAGAAGTTTTGGTTAGGTTTACCTCTAGTAAATAGAATCCTACTCAGTCAAAATATTCAACCATAAAAAAATGCTTTCTATTATAAAATGTATTTCAAAATTTCAAGATGATTTACTTAATAAAAAAAATTTATTACAAATTGACTGCAGCTCTGCCAAATCAATTATTGAAAAAGATGTTAAAAATCTTGTTACAAAACAAATATTTGCTAGCTGGCAATCTCAACTATCGATGTTTGAATTTGATATTAAACATATTAAAGGTGAAAATAATTCACTTGCTGATTACCTCACCCGTGAATTCTTGCAGGGAAAGAATGACACCCCCATCTAGGGGAGGAAGAGGCCGCGGTTATGGACGAGGCCTTGGAAGAGGGAGTAATAATATGTTACCCCAAAGTGAATTAAACATTCCCCTTATAGGGGATTGGACTACAGTCTATAAAGGTAGAAATATGCAACAATTACCTACCTCAAAAAAGGAAGATATACCTTCTTCTTTATCTTCTAAAAAGATTATATCTTACAAAGAAATTACGGTCAATGACCCCCCTCAAGAACAAGTAACTGATTATTTTGAGAATCGAGTTACAGAAAAAATTATGTATATTAGTGATGAGAATATAAAAATAAATCCAAATGGTGGATGGGATATCAAAACAAGATACCTCAAATCAAGAGAATATCCAGGCTTTCATGGTAAATCAAGACCATATTTAGAAATATTACTAGCAGTTACTGAATCAACAACTTTTACTCATCATTATCAAAACAACAATCCTGAAAGTTTCATAAACTTCAGAAAATACCATATTAATAAGATCTTATCACCTAGAGAATGGGGTATTAATCCTAATGGTGAAAAGACAATAAGAATTGCCGAAGAAAAATATATTTATTTCAATTATTGGGACTATGTCCAGGCTTTCACCCAAGCCTTTTATTACCAAAATCCTAAGAACAAACATTCTTGGTTTTTCTCAATTAATTCAAACGTGATTAATAAACCCATTCTAAATTGATTTTATGTCTGATGGATTAAATTTGGTCCTACGCTGAAAATACATTGAAAATAACATGTTCGTATGCATTGTAGTGACATGTTGAAAAAACCAGTTCAAAGTCTTTTTAAGTTTACTAATATATATATTATTTCATTAGTATAATTATTATAATAATAATAATAAATAATAATATAATATTTAGGAATTAATTGGATAATTTAATTATTTTCAACTCCGTTAGAATTATCAATAGAGTTGTCAATTGAGTTGTCAATAGAGTTGTCAATAGAGTTGTTAGAGTTGCCAATAGAGTTGTCAATAGAGTTGTATGAGTTGTTTTGGGTTATTAAGAATTATATTTTTATTGGTTTTGCGTAATTATGGCATGTTTAAAGTTGTCGGTGTAAGATGTCGGTGTGGTATATATTTGTTGAAATTGTGAATTAAATTATAATACAAAATAACTCTTAGAATATGAGTGGTATTTGTTTATTGTTTAGCTATCAAAATTGAGTCTATTTGCGATACCATTATTACTGCATCTTCATTTCCAAGTGTTTCAACTTTCAAGTAGCAGTATTATGAGTAAATTGAGAAATCAATTTTGAGAACAATAACATTGACATCCTGTAGCAGTAGAAGTATTGTGAGTAAAGTGAGAAATCAATTTTCTAATGTTTCAACTTTCAAGCTACTAATATATAATAATAATATTAATAATAACGATGATATAGTATTATAGTATTATAGTATTATAGTATAATAATTTGTAGAAGTTTTGTAATTAGAAATAAGCATTTAGATAATTAATTAATCGGAAATAATCGTAATAATCCGAATAATTAGGCAGTTTATTTGTAGTAAATTTTGGTTGACTCGTTGTATTGTGTTCTTTATTGAAAAATGTGAATTAGCAGGTGATGTTATTGCCTCTATTTATGGAAAAAATATTAAGTTGTAGGTTTATGGCCAATGTTGGTTGTTGTTGTTGTGTTGCTATGGAATTGTGTTGTTGCTATTCTGATATTCATATTGTGTCACATACATAGCATATCAAGTTGGAGCTGATGTTCGATAAGTTAGCATGGGTTGACAAATTAAGTTGAAGGCTTATGCCTTATTGACGCCTCTATTAATTGGTATATTTTTAAGTTGGGAGTTTTGCTCCGATGATACCACATGCATGTGCATCATATAAGTTGCATTCCATGTTGCATAATTATGTTGTTGTGTAGCTGACTTGTGGTGATTGATGTTGGTTGAAAGTTGTGAAGTGGTGATTTTATATAATATGATCTAATATATTGTTTATCATACACCCAATTATATAGTTCGATATCTCACTCCTTTTATTTGAATGTTGTCCTCTGTTGGTAACGTGCAGGTAATCAAGAAAGATAGTTATTACCTCCACTAGTTCGAGTCGGTGTTGTCGCTCTGATACGTAGCACTCGGGGGGGTGAACGCATGTTTTATTTATTGTTGGTTTCCATATGTTGCTGAATTTTTAAGTTATTTTCATTAAAGACTTGTTGCCTTAAAGTCGTTTTGAGTTGGACAAGATGTTATGATGTTTTCAGTTGAATTTGTGAATCCGCTGCGTAGCAACAAAAATTGTTTTATTTTTTTAAAGGCTAAACAAGTTGTTATCGGTTCATCCGAATTTTATGTGTTATGTATCTGAACTATAGGTGATTGAATGTCGTTGTTTCCAAGTTGAAAGTGTAGCATTCCATTTGTTTGTTGGAAAATTTTGTAACTCTGATTTTATATAATTCGTTGGGTAGAAATGGGGTGTTACAATTGTGTCCTATGTTGCCTTCGCTGTCTTCGAATCAACAATTTTCTCAAACACATTCTCATCCACACACTTATGGATGAAGAACAACGCCTTATAATCTTTCTTCCTTGTATCTCTTGTGCATTTCTCTGTTATGGTCTATTAATTTAATTTTTTATTTATATAAAAAAATTACTTTTTTAATTAAGAAATTAATATTAAATATTATTCGGGTCGTCCCGAATAATTGTAGCCTGTAAAGGGCCAGACTTGGACAAGCAAATTGTAGCTTGTTTAAATTTCGTGCTTTTAGGCCAGGTCCGTCAAAGGCCCAAACCCGTCACGGGTCGGCCTGAAGCGGTCTGGTAGCCCGTTTTGCCAGCTCTAAAATTTACCACACAAATAAGTTCAAGTATTTTCATTTCCATAAAAGTCACGACCACAACAAAAATGATTTAATTCACTTGAAGGAAACAATAGAAGAACTCATCAAGAAAGAGAAGTAGGATGATTACACCATAGATGGTAAGAGAGGTTGGGAAATTTTGCCAAATAATATGAGCTCCCCCAGAGGGAGAAGTCCCCTAAGAAGACCTTAGAAGTATTCACCAAAACCAAAGGAAAAGATGGAAATAACAAAGAGGATTAAGGCCACAAAAATAAGCGCATGTATATTACATTCGTCACATGTGGTTCCCTAAGGGAGAGTATCCCCTTCAAAAAGATAGTAAATAGGAAAAAATTTGAACCAATGGTCGTTAGTAAGAAGAAGGGAAGTGCCTCAACTAAGGTGTTGAAGAGGCCAATCCTCGAATTATGCGAAAGTGAAAAGTAGGAGATTTCAAATGAGATGTTTCCTTTGGTAATAATAACCACAATTATTAACTTTGACATTTCTTGGATGCTTATTAATGACGAAATAAATTGAGACATCATGTACTCAAAACTTTTCAAGAAAATGGGGATAAAAAAGAGAAGTTGTGGTCATATGAAGGATCTTACCTACAATTCTTAAATGGCATAGTAATTCTTCCTTGGGAGTACGTTGAGTTGATGGTCACCTTAGGAGAGGGATGAGACCTGAGGATCATAAATTCTTAATGTATGGTAATCTCCTGAAATAATGACTACAACTGCTTCTTGGGAAGACCCTTTGCAGAAACATTAGATGCAATGGGATCCCTAATACATCTCAAGCTCAAATACCACAACGTCCATGTTAAACCAGTGACGATAAGCGTCAGTCTTTTCGGGGGAAATATGATTTACAAAGCACTACAGCAAGGCCAAGAGGAAGGCAAAGGCAAAGCCATAAAGACTAATATGGCTTCTACTCCAAGCAATTATAGGACATGATTATTCAACTCTTACATGTAAGACGTGTCATTTTGGCTGGAAGTGTATAAACAGTTGATCCAAGTGAAGTTAAAGTCAACCACCATATCCTCGACGACTAACAAGTAGTGGCATAACCAATTGGTTATCTTAATTTAATTATTTTATAATAGCAATGACACAATAGTATAATATACCATATTATTCGTTTAAAGAACAAATAAATTTTCACTAAACTATCTCTTTTACTTGTGATTATAAAAGGTAACGATGAGTTCCAAGACGCCCAATGAGATCAAAGAAACATCATAAAGACTTATGGGTGTTATCATAAACATCACATGCTTATGACTAAATCAATCAAAATCCCACGATTTCGATGCATACATGCAAATAAAACAGGCCACTTGGTCTTCACATGGGGAAAAGGAAGAGGTATCGACCATTGGTCGGACACTGTCCCTAGATGCGTCCAATAAAAATTCAACCATAGCTTCAGAGGAAAAGTTGTGTCCTAGAAAAACGAACTCATGACTGAAAGAAATATTGCGTAAAGGGGTAAAAAGATGGGTAAGTAACAAACTGAAATATACATTACTCGACAAGATTGATAAAGGTTACTCCTTCACAGAATATATATATATATATATATATATATATATATATATATATATATATATATATATATATATATATATATATATATATATATATATATATATATATATATATATGTTGGATACATAAATGTCAATCATATACACACACATACACACATTCAAACACAAACACACACCCACACGCATACACACACATACACATAGGGACGGACTCAAAGATAAGCTTGTGGGTGTCCTAGCCCCCACTAAAAATCATTTATTTGTTAATTAGTACATATTTATATAAATATGTTTATATATATTTATTTTATGTACAAATTATATTCATTGTGTGTTGCATGTGAAGTACATAATACAGAGATATATGTTCATTATATGTCTTAAAAATATTATAATATATAGTGTATATCTCAATTAAATATAGTTAAATATTTTAATAATTTTTTTAGGATACAAATATTTAATATCTTAATTTTTTTTTAAAATTAAATATATATATATATATATATATATATATATATATATATATATATATATATATATATATATATATATATATATATATATATATATATATATATATATATATATATATATATATATATATATATATATATATATATATATATATATATATATATATATATATATATATATATATAGAGTTTTATTTTTAATTATAATTTTAATGCTACATTTTTATTTAAGTTTGCCCCCACAGTAAAATAAAAAATTGAGTCTGTCCCTACACACACATAACTAATTTACTAGAGAACCACCTTCGTATCTTCAATGGCTTTGTCAAAGTGGACTTGCACTCAAGTGATCGATTTAGTAGGGTAAAAGTGCTCCACCTATTTCAAGTCACTTTCAAGAGTCTTGGGCGATAGAATAATTTTCCTTCACCGACTTGGCTAACTTCATAGATAAAAATAATTTTCTTGGGATGCATCTCATGAAGACCGTCCTTAGATTTCTTCTGACTTTCTTGAGACTCCTTTAAAAACTTCACAAGCTCCTTTATCTTTTTCGGAAAGGATCCAAAGACCAGTTTGCTTTGTCAATAATGGCCAACACCTTGGATAATGTCTGAGGAGAAGTCAAATCATCATTCTTACCAAAGTTCAAGCAAAAAATAAAAAATAATGAGTTTTCCATATCACTTACCAAAGTTAGCCTTCCTCTTCTTCACTTATCCATCATCCACCAGGTAGTGGTTCCGGATGAACCTTTTCAACTGCTTCCATGGAACCACATTAGGAGAAACGATTCGGCCAACATAGCCCAAATCTTTATAGAAACCCACCAATACCTTCTTTAAGTACAAGTCTTCTTGGGATAGGTCCTCCTTCTTTTGAACATAAGATTTGACCCCCGTTGTTGTATCCCAAAATTCGCCCTCTCATTTCTCAAGGAATCACCCTGGATCCACAAGTTTGCTTCCATCCAATTCCAAGCCTTGAATTATCAAATTTTCAAGAAAATCATTCGCAAGGGCAAAATGGTCATTTGCACACTGAAAAGTCAAACTTTGACTTTTGGATCAAAATCAAGCTTCAAGAATCATATTTCATCAAGACATGAGATTATTTTATCGAAAATCAAGAGTCAAAAGTTACTTTGGAAAAATCAAATTTTCTAAACATTTAGAAAATTTTCTGTGTTAAGAGTATGTGATACTTCAGAACTTCTGAGCCAGCCTCCATGCAAGTGCAGTCAGAAGTTGCAAACATGGTTCAGAACATAGTATTTAATCAGAACATGGTTCTTCAGCCTCTATGCAAGTGCAGTCAGAAGTTGCAAACATGGTTCAGAACATGCTGGAGCCAGAAGATAAGAAGATCAGAGGTTGGATGCTACGCTGAAGCAGAACTTCTGATCCAGAACTAAGCCTTGGTATAGAACCTCACGTTGCAGGATTTCTTGTTGTGGTAAGTCTCATAATCAATTAATGCTCATTTAATGCTCACAACCACCTTCTGAGTCTTTATCCAAAGGATTTTCACCACGTGTACCTCTACTGTCTTGGGATAGCAACTTTGATACTAAGCCTGTGCTTTGATTTTTGCTTTTCCTTAATTCCTGCTGACAACCACCATGCTTGCTTCAAGAACAAGGCAGTGCTTTAGCACATGAGGGTTATATTCAACGCTTTGGTCAGAACTTGACCAAATCCCAAAACCTTGTTTATACAACGTGCTGCAGACCTATGACCAACAACTAGTTCAACCTACGCCTGCATCCCTTAATTGTACCAAACTAGCATACGAAAACTGTGATGAAAAAGCAAAGAAACAGTATGCCAAAAGTTTTTAAAACTCATTTGTTTTTCCCCCCAAAACCACAGGAAATTCATCTATAAATACTTTGCTCCATCACACGTTCAAGGGGCTGGCTTTTGGAGAGAGGTTAACAAAAAAGGAGAGAAAACAAAGCTGTGAAATCTTCATAAAAATCCAGATTTCTCATACACAAAAACAAACCTTTGTTCTTCCTTTTGAATCAAAGAACTTGGCATTTCCTCTTCCATTTCTCTTGTTGACTCAGAACATCCAAAGGCAGCCACTCAAAGCTCCAAGCAAGCTCCAGGTTCAAGGTAAGTCTTTCTGACTTTGCTTGTTTTTTTTTTCATTCTGAACATCATTAACATGTAAATATCATAGTATTAATGTTATACATATCATTTCATGAATAGAAAAACTATGGATCAGAACTTCTAGAATAATGCTAGGCTTAGACTTAGGATTAGAACTTCTATGAACTGTTGTGCTGTTATCATTCTGATTTGCTATTTGCTAAAAACTAAATGAATTCGTGATGTGCTGGTTGAGAGTTGGAATATCGCATAAAGCTTATGATGTTTATTCATAGTTTTAACACACAGAACTTCTATGATTTTTTCTCACTGTTAAACAAACACAAAACTTCTGAGTTCTCCTCACAATTTTAACATACAGAACTTCTATGATTTTTCTCACTGTTAACACACACTGAACTTCTGATGCTTACATGCTGATAACACATTGAACTGCTAATGTTCATTCACTGACTCAGTTCAATACATAACTTCTGATGTTCACTCACAGTATTAGCACAACACATAACTTCTGAGTTCTCCTTACATGTCAAATACACTGAACTGCTGACGTTTGCTCACTGTTTTAGTGTAATACAGAACTTCTGACTTTTGGTTCACTGGCTGAACACCACCCAGAACCTCTGTTTTTCCTCTAACGTTTTTTGCAGGACTTCAGAAAGTACCAATCCAGAACCTCTGTTCCTTTTCCCTCTGACGTTTCTTGCAGGGCCTTAGAGCGTATCAACCCAAGGCTTCTGATTCCATAGACGATCCTTTTTGAGTCACGCGCCTGGCTTAAGAACTTCTGATCCTTTTTGTTTTGCTTGCAGCAGCATACTGTTTCTATCTTTCATTTATTCTCTTTTTCATTGTTTTCAATATCAACTCTTTTTTATATTAACATAAAAAAACATAAAGATATTTTTATTTTAATTTATTTCCTTAAGACAAAAACAAAACAAATCTTTCCTTTTATTTCTTGCATTGTACATTTCAATATGGTTGTAATAGTAACTTAGGACTTATTTTTACTTGCAATCCCCATTTGTAAATATGTAACCCCATCCCCTAAATATTGTAATAGCGTAGGACTTTACATTTCTGCAATTTATCGTTTTCAAATGTAAATGCTAGTAATTAGGCGTGTATGGCAAGATACAAAAATCAACAAATAAATCACCCTAATCAAGACTAAATACATGCAATCAAACACACTTTGCACAGATGCACCCTTAGGGTAATCTCACTTGTTTCCTATCGGAAAATAGTCATGTCCCTCGAACATGGGCGTTTTAGCAAAGACCCTTGATAAAAGATCGTAGTCCCTCGATGACCCTCGATGTTGCCTTTGGTAAACGATCTAGTCCCTAAAACAATATTGCTAAAACGTCCCATATGTTGCCTTCTATGACTATACAAACGTACCAACGCACGTCCCTTCACATCCAACGATGGGGCTTCTTACCAAATCAATGGTAAGATAGAAACATCTAAAGGAGGAGGAAAAGAACATCTAAGACCTTTTGAGTAGGTAGGTTTGCTCTTAGTTACTCGCTTGCTCACGACAAAAACATTCCATACACCTACACTTTCATTTTGAAACATTTTTTAAAGATAACACTTCGTACGTGTTCTTATAGAAACGAGAACCATTACAAAGACACATTTTCAAAATCACTTTCAAAAACACATCTCACAAACACCTCTTTGAACTATTTTCGAAACAAACACTTTGTATGCGTTCTTATAGAAACGAGAACCATTATGAAGTTCCATTTTCAAAAATACTTTCAAAACCCACACCACAAGCACATTCAAACAAAAGCAAGTGATCTAGCGAGTAACTAAGAGCCCATGGAAAACCATGGATGAAAAGGGTGCTAATACCTTCCCTTTTCATAATCTACCCCCCGAACTCAAGAAAACATCTCTAAAGGTCTTTCCTGTGCTTTTTCACCTTTCCTTTTGGATAAAATAAAAGTCGGTGGCGACTCTTGCTAAACCGCAACATTTGCAAACACAAACCCAAAACAATCAAGTCAGTTCTCCCACCGTATCACATAACTGGCGACTCTGTTGGGGAAAATTCTAAAAGTGGGGTTACCTTAGGGTTAGATCACATTTACTTGCTTACATTGTTTGATTTGTTTGCTTTACATTTTGGTTCCTTGTTTGGGTTTGTTTTAAATCCTACACTCGGATTTGGGGACACCTTTTAGGTAAGTAGCAATAAACTGTGAGGGAACTGTACGGCGTATACCGACATGGTTGAAGCAGTAGCTACATTGATGTGGCACTTTGGTTGGTACCGGTAACCCTTGAGTCGAATCAAGGAGAGTACAGGGCCGCCGCATGGTGTCGTGAAGCATCAACTGACCTTAGAACCTTACTTGACCAACTTGACCATTATGAAGTAGTGAGATAGCCGGTTTCGGTGTAAAGCTGAAAATTGGTTGATACTCGATGCTACACTCATTGAGACTTGACCCCTGAGTTTTGTTCAGTTGCGAGTCAATTACTTATTGAATGAAGCTTGTGGGAAAGGTCAGTGATATTGAGATCCCTTAGAACTCAGTTACTATTTATAGGACGGGTTGAGCCAACTAATCTTCAAAAGGGTACTTACCTACAAAACTTCATGCAAGCCTAAAACTAAGGACTTGTCTACTTTGTGTGAATATGATTACTTATATATGAACTTTGCTTACTTCGTATATTTGTACATAACATCATAACATCATACCGTAGCATTTTCAATATCCGTTTCAAGGATCTCGAGGGCCTATGATGCAGGGTCACGTTGAACCAGACGTCTATCAAAGGGCAAGATGATTTATTTTCCTCTAATCAAACGCCATCAAAAATCAAGTACAACACACTTGAGTCAAGGGATATGACCCACTTGACATGGTGAGCTTAATTCTCGTGGAAGGATATCCACCGATACAAAGTTCTCCAATCAAAGTTGTAAGTGACTACTAACATTTACCCCGCGAGATCCTTGAAAACATGCATCCATATATCATGCATCATATCATGACAGGTTTCTCCCATACAGGTCTCCTTATCTTCCTATTGTTTATTTCAGTAAGATGGATATGGAACAAATGGTGAAAGATCTCCAAGCTCAAAATGTTCAGTTCCAACAAATGTTCCTGACTATGGTTAAGGGGCAAGAGGACCTAAAAGATCTCCTTCTCAAAGACAAGAGGAAGAAGTCCAAGAAATCAGTAGGTATCCTGAACTCGAGAAGAATACCTGGAGGACCAGTCAAGAGAGCTCTAGATCTTCCAACTCCATCCAACATGGGGGATAGTCATAAATAAGACAACAATCTAGAGATTGGTGAAGCCGAAGCTGATTACTCTGAAGAACAATATCCTCCCACTGATGACAAGTACAAACAGTTGGAGGATTGCCTCACTACTATGGAGATTCAACAGATACCTGGCTTAGATTTAGGAGACATGGGTTTGGTTTCTGGAGTGGTCATCCCGCCGAAGTTCAAAATCCATACCTTTGCCCTATACAATGGAGTCT
Source organism: Vicia faba (assembly GCA_948472305.1). NCBI lineage: Eukaryota > Viridiplantae > Streptophyta > Magnoliopsida > Fabales > Fabaceae > Vicia > Vicia faba. Next base: position 440,325 of record CATIWC010000354.1, read on the forward strand.
CTTGCCCTAAGATGCACTTAAAGTCTTATGTCTGCAAGATTCAACTATATACAACTGATCAGAAGCTTTGGATCCATTTATTATTAGAAAGCCTAGTAGGGACTCAACTCGAATGGTTCTATCAACTGGAGAGTTCTCGCATCCACACCTGGGAGGATTTAGCTGCTTCTTTTTACAAACAGTATCAGTACAATGCCGATCTTGCACCAACTCGTGTGCAATTGCAGAACATGACCATGGGTTCCAACGAGAGCTTCAAAGGGTATGCCCAAAAGTGGAGAGACCTGGCTGGTAGGGTGCAGCCCCCTTTAACTGACAGGGAGCTGATTGACATCTTTATGGGAACTTTGACCGGGCCTTTCTTTAATCACTTGATCGGAAGCTCCTCAGCCGGGTTCACCGAGCTAATACTGACCGGCGAAAGGGTCGAAACTGGCATCAAAAGTGGAAAGATCCAAGGAGCTACACCCTCTGATGCTCAGAAAAAGCCATACAGTGGGAAGAAAGAGTCCAATGTTGTGTATGGTCAAAAGAATCGTCATGATCAACATGTATGGGCAATCTTGACCTCTAATCCCACGCCTGTTCAAAAAAGACAGAGCAATAGGCGTAGGGTAAGATATCAAGAAAGGCATTACACTAACATCAACATGCCTTTGTCTCAAGCGTTACAACATTTGCTAAAGTTGAAACTGATCACGCTAAAGGATCCTCCTCAAAATCCCGACACCTCCTCTTCTAAGTACAATCCGAGCGTAAGATGTGCCTATCATTCTGACAGTCCCGAACATGACATTGACGGTTGTTGGACCTTGAAGAACAAGATTCAAGACTTTATTGATTCCAAGGAGATCGAGATCGACTCTCCAGAGACTCCAAACATGATCATTACTCCTTTGCCAAATCATTGAGAGAAACTTGTTCATTTTGAATTTTCAATTGTAATTTCTTTTGTTATTCAAACAATTATCTATTAATGTCAAACTTTGTTTCATTAATGCACTGCATATGTTTGTGTTGATTTGATCCACTCATTTTCATTACATTTAAACTGTGCTTTTTACTCTCTTTATGACATTTAACTCTTGCTAAAAGTTACAAGCCTTTAGAGGGAGAATGACGAAAACAATGCCATAATCTCATACAATATGCTTTTGAACAGACCTTGCTGACGATGTACAAGTGTTTTTTTCAAATCCTAAACATTGGAGTTATAAGGAAGATAATCCCTAGTCAACCCCTTCGAGCCAAAGAAGTAGAAGTTTTTCTATTTTAACACAAATTGAAACCTTTAATCAAAACCTGGGGCATGGTAGTCTCTCAGTTAATTCAAACGCGCGTTAAGCCGCAGACTCTCATCTCGTAATACAACGAATGACGTCAAGAAACATTCCTCTGGAATCAAAAGACAGTGATGGTTCCCTATAACATAGGCAGTCATTATCTCTCAAAAAGAAATGCCCACTAAGTCAAAACCTACAAAGGAGACTTAAGAAACTGGGGCATCCCGCTGACTGTAATCTCAAAACAAGAACAGTCAGGAAAAAATTAGGGATAACAAATCAAGTAAAAAGAGGTCACTACAAATCCTCAACAACATGAAAAAAATGTTGCAAGAATGACTGCCTTCCGACAAACTTAACTTGTCTAAACCATCACCAAAACGTCATTCTAGACTCAATTGGAGTTCAAACGCACAATTAACTGAGTTTAGGACTAAAGAATATCACGAAGAACGGGCGGGTACAAATACACTTTGAGCCTTTATCCTTTGTGTGATACGGTGGGAGAACTGACTATGGTTTTGCGTCTGTTTTCGAAAATGTTTCGGTTGAGCAAGAGTCGCCACCGACTTTTTATTTTATCCTAAGGAAAGGTTTAAAAAGCACAGCAAAAACCTTTGAGATTTTTCTTGGGTTCGGGGAGTAGATTATAGAAAGGGAAGGTATTAGCACCCTTTCTATCCATGGTTATCCATGGGCTCTTAGGTACTTGCTTAGATCAACTTGCCTTGGTTTTCAATTGTTTGAAATGGTGCTTTGTGTGTGGTTTTGAAAATGTTTTGAAAAAGATGCCTTGTCTAGGCTACCCTTGTAACAATTCTTTACTCGAATGTTTTACAAAAGGTGTTTGTCTTTTTGAAAAGATGTTTCAAGGTTTTTTTGAAAGTTTGTTTTGAAAGTGTTTGTGAAATGTGGTTTGAAAATAAGCAAGTGTTTTGTTTGGCAAGTTGACAAGTACTTAAGAGCTATCTACCCTAAAGTTCTCAAAGATTTATGCTATGCTTCAACCCTTTTAACAATTTTGTTTCACCATTGCATTTGGTGGACAATCTTGTGTTAGGATGTGAAAGGGACGGGCGCGGGTCATCGTTTAGACCATAGTTGCAATGGTGCTAAGTATCTTTGGGCAATTTTTTTCTTGAAAGGGACTTGATCATTTTAGGCAACTTTTCGAAAGCGTCATCGAGGGACTATGATCATTTGAATTGTTTGTTTTTGTTTTGCCCAAAGATACCTAACATGCAATATGGCCCATTTATTGAAGGCAACAAGTGGAATACCCTAGGGGTGCAAGTGTGATATGTGTTGTCCATATTCATGCTTGTTTATCTTGAAATTAGGTCAAACTATTTTTGTTCGTTTTATTTGCATACAAACCCTAATTCTAGCATGGTATATTTAGAAAGCGTTAAAGTGCGAAAAGTAAAATTCCTACACTATTACAACACAATATGGGAAGGGGGGTACAAATGTTCAAATGGGGGATATTGACAAGGAATTTAAACCTAGCTATTACATCAATATTGAATTATTTACAAGGTAATTAATTTGCACAAATCAAATAGAAATAAAATAAATATGCAAGATGCAAAAAGGATTTTTATATGTATGGAAAAAATATATTTTTTTATGTCAAATAAACAAAAATGAATAAAATAAAAAAAAGTAATATTTTTGGAGTTTTTGTGTTTTAAGGGTAAAACCCTAATTTTATTAAGTAAATATATATATATTATTTAATTTATACAAGTATTTATTTATTATATACAAAAAATAAAATAAAATGGAGTATATTTATAAAAAGTATTTTTTTTGAGGTCAAATATTAATAAAAGAAAAATGCATGTATTTTTGTATTTTAACCTAAATATACTAATACATATATAAATATCTTTATTATTTACTAAATAAATATTATATATACAAAATAATAATATTTAATATTTATAAAAAAAAATATTTTTTGATACAAAATGTTTTCAAAAGAGAAAATGAAATAAAAATCAGAAATAAAATATATTTGCATTATTTTTCTAGTTTTTCTAAATAATAGTATATATATATTATTTATGTACAAATGGTTCATATAAACAAATAAATGCCTAAAAAATATAAAAATGGTGTAAAAAATGTTTTTTATGTTTTTAATATTATTAGCAAAAATAAATAAGATAGAAATAAAAAAGAAAAGTCAAAAAATCATTAAAACAAACAAAATGGGCTCAGGGGGTGTCAAAGTGAAAATGTGGTGTGAAAAGAAATAACAAAGCAGGCCCAGCCCACCAAGTCTTTCTTCAACCTCCAGCCAGAAAAATGTTCCAAAACGCGCGCATGTACTCAAGTTCAAACATCTGGATTCCTTGACTTTTTGCACAAACTTTCAACATAAGAAATGTTAATCATCAAGCCACGATTCTAAATATGTAAAGAACTCATCCTAACTCTCAGAAATGAGAGAGAATTTTATCATTCCCAAATCCTAACCTAACTTTTTATCAACATTCAGACCTTAAATTCTCATAGCTCATGCAAAATAAATGAAAAGTAAAAGTATGTACAGATTCAGGGGCATGAGTAGAACACTTCTTATTCACAAACCTAGAGCTAACAATGCCTACATTAAGAGTTAGAAGTTCAAGAAGATACCTGTTCAGTTGAAGTTGTATCTGGCAATGGGGGAGCTTTCAGGGCAAGATGATGATCTGTACAGCTTGCCTGAAGTGTAGTGATGCTATTCCAATGCTTACTTTGCTTTGAAACACCTTGAATCGAGCTATGGACCTTCAACTGCAAAACAAGAAAGTGAAAATGGTGGAACTGATTAGAGGAGTTACAGGTCGTGTTTTATGTTTGGATTAGCTTCAGGGGATGTTGTAGGATGTGTTTGATGTGGTTTTAGCAGGAATGCATGAAAGGGATGAGAGTTGACACTCAAACTGCAACAGGTGCTCTGTTTGGGCAGTTTGAAGGTGGTTCTGTGTTCTAGAGGGCAATGGAGGTGTTGAAGTCGTGTGCTAGCTCAGTTAGGATGTCTTGAATGTGTACCAAGTATTTGCTTAAGGGTTCTATTGCTGAGATCAAAGTTGTGTTCAGTTATGCCATATTTCTTACACTTTAAGCAACCAAAAGCCAAGTTGGTGTTTAGACAGGTAGAGGCCCCCATAACATTCTGCAAACCTTGGCATTGATCAGTGTGATTAGTCCATAAACTTGTGCCAAGGGGATTTGATCTGTACTTCTTGGATTTTCATTTTGACATAAAGCTTACTTTTGCAAAAATGGTTAAAGTGCTTTATCTAAAAATGGATTAAACCACTATGCAATGCTTGAACACATAGAACATGGTCTTGGCACAATGAGTTTGCATTAAATTTATGAGTGTTGGATGGTTTAGGGGCCTGTAATCAAGGGAAGCATGCTGATTTGAAAAATTGCACAAGTTATGAACATGTACATGGCCATGAATCAAAGTGACTTTTTCCCAACTTGCCAAATTCGATTCTCCCTAACCATGAGGTTGTTTGATGAGTTCTTGGACATTTTGGAAAGCTTGGGATGTGAACTACAATCCATCTTTGAAATGCAAATTGAAATTCCAAGTGGAAGTATGTGAAAAATGGTCTTGAAGTTAGGTAAAAACCTTGCCTAAAAAGGTCAAAATTTCACTAAGTTAAGAATGGTTTGGTACCCTTGTTCCAAAAATTGTAACTTGAGATACAAGCTTCTTTTGGGAAAACTTTGTGAATCAAAGTTGTAGATTATGCAATAGGCTACAACTTTCATGTTTTGACTTTTTCTTGAATCCAAATGAATCTTGGTGAGAAAATGGGGCAAAGTTAGGAAAAAATTAGGGTTTTTCATAACTTAGAAAAATTCTAAGTTATGAAAAATTCTCATTTCAAACCCTAATTTGCAATTTTTGATTTCTTGATGAACAAGTTTCATGATTTGGCATGTTTTGATGAAAAATGAATCTTGACTCTTGATTTTGACCAAAAAGTCAAAGTTTGACTTTTCAGTATACAGTCAAAATTGATCAATTGACTAAGAAATTCAACTGTCAATCTTGTGTACTTGGGATCTTTTGAACTTGTTGAGCATGTCAAGACAATTCCATGGGGTCCTTGAGTCCATATGTGAGCTTGGTTTGCCATTGGCTAGGTCAAACAGTCAAAAATTGCCTTTGTGCAGTCAAAACCCTAAAAATGACCATTTTGCCCTTTTGGTGATCTGATCAAATTTCTTGTGGAGTTGTGATCCAAACTTGATCAAATGGTCCATGTGAGTTCATAATGTTGATGTGGGTCAATTTTCATGAGATTTGACTGTCAATTGGCCACAGTTGACTTTTTCCCCAATACAGCTGATTTTTAGGTCAACTGTCCAATTGACTGGGCAAAACTTGGAATCAAGACTTGAAACTTGGTATGGATAAACTTGGGAGTCCAATATGAAGCATGAAAGTCATTTTAGGCAAATTAGGTCAAAACATCTTTGTGCAAACACAAACCCTAATTTGGGTCAATAGTGCAAGGAGAAGTCTTGAGCAGATGAAACCCTAAATGGATCTTGATCTCCAAGGGCTTTGTGATGAGAAATCAATGAGAAATGGGAGGGCAAATTTTGGGGTACAACAGTTGCCCCTGTTCAATCTTCTTGAATCCGAAGAGTTAGATTGGTAAGTTTGCCTTTCGCGACTCGAGGGTAAAAGGAGATTGGACACTAGAGTGCCCTTAAATTTGCACTCGTCAAAGCAATGGATGCGGGAATGGGATTAGGGATGCCATTTGGAGATGGACTTAACGATGCCATCTGGAAGAGTGACAGAAACTTGTCGGGGATGGGCTTAAAGATGCCATTTGGAGATGGGCTTAACGATGCTATCTGAAAGAGTGACAGAAACTTGTCGGGGATGGGCTTAAAGATGCCATCTGGAAATGAGTATCAGAAAGGTGTCCATGTTTTGAACCACATCCGAATTGGGGGTCTGAACAAGCAATGGATTGACATCCTGTTGTTGGGAAGAATCCATGAACTGTTTTCAGAAGTCTTGAGAATAGACTGAACAAGCGATAGGTTAACATCCGTTACTTGGAGGACCCGTGAACTGTTTTCAGAAATCCTGAAGTCGAATAAGCAATATAGCAGCATCCGTTGTTGGGAAGCGTCCGTAAACTGTTTTCAAAAGTTGCATCTGAACAAGTGATAGATTAACATCCGTTGTTAGGAAGAATCCATAAACTGTTTTCAGAAGTCTTGAGAAGAAACTGAACAAGCGATAGGTTAACATCTGTTACTTGGAGAACCCGTAAACTATTTTCAGAAGTTGAGAAGAGTCTGAACAAGCGATAGATTAACATCCGTTGTTGGGAAGAATCCATAAACTGTTTTCAGAAGTCTTGAGAAGAAACTGAACAAGCGATAGGTTAACATCCGTTACTTGGAGAACCCGTGAACTGTTTTCAGAAGTTGAGAAGAGTCTGAACAAGCGATAGATTAACATCCGTTGTTGGGAAGAATCCATAAACTGTTTTCAGAAGTCTTGAGAAGAAACTGAATAAGCGATAGGTTAACATCCGTTACTTGGAGAACCCGTGAACTGTTTTCAGAAATCTTGAAGTTGAGGAGGAACCGGTGTAGGGTTTCCTGATGATGAGCTCGTATAAAACTGCATCTGGATAAATCTGGAATAAGCATTAGAATGTTGCCATGTCTGGGTCACGTCCGAACTATTCCTGGAAAGAATCTCGGAAGATAATGATTTCAGTATTTCGACCGATCTTACCTGAAAAGGTAAAGAGTTAGTTATATGCAATGTCATGATGCATGATACAATGTATGTTATATGATATGAATGTAAATGGATGCGCATGTAAGCTGGAGAGCTGTCTTGCAAATGATAGATGAATCCGAGATGGCTGAAGATAAAAGTATCTTGACTGCTGCCGGGAAGAATAATTCCTGGTTGTTGCTGGAGAGTAAGGAGCTTGGGTTGTATACCAATCTTCTGGGGAATTCCTGATGACTTCTACTAGGGAGTTCCAATCTAATAGACTCATGCTGGGGATGTAAGACTGAGAATCTTCAGTTTGGTGGGAAGTATCTCTGGCGACTTCACTGGGGAACTCAAGATTTGCCCTCCCAAAATTCTGTGGGGAGAAGGTTCATTAGTCTGGCTCCGCTGGGGATTTGAAACTTAAACTTTGAGGGGAATTGAGTTCTGGAGGATTCTCTGGCTGGGGATAACAAAGATAAACTCCTCTGGGGATTGTATTGATAAGTTATGCTGGGGAACTCTGATGAACTCCGCTGGAGGTAGGAAGAATTTTGGCGAGTGCGATCTTCCGTGGCAATAAGTTGAGGATAACCCAGTTATAAGCCCTTGTGAGGAATAACTTTGAATAAAGCTCGGGAGAGACGTCCGTACTCTGTAGGATAAGCTTCCAGAATCTACTGGGGATAAGCCTCAAGACTTGCTGGGGGATATGGATTCTAAATCTCCTGGGGGTTTCCTTTGAAAGGGTATCAAGATATCCAACTGTACCTTCAACCTATCAGTAATCCTCTTTCTTGATTCATAAGGAAATGATTATGTTCAAATGCATATGCCTATTTAACAAAACATTGGACGTTTCTCAAAATAAAACAAATAGTGCAAGAGAAAAAGTGAAAGGAAATGACACAAATTTCTGGGAAAAGTATTTGTATTAACTTTCTCTGAGTATATTTGTACAAAGGAGACAATCATCCTAGTAAGAGGATTTTGTCGTAAATATTTGAAAGATTTATACAAAATAAAGATGGCTATGTGAAATGATTCCATGGGATTCCATTCCGCTATAGCCTTCACAACTCTGAATATCTGTCCATTCAATGCTTCGTTTGCCGATGACTAGATTGTTCAGAAACCTAGAACTGGTTGATGAAGATATTGTCTTCGAAGTGATCCGACGAGACATAGTCATACGCTTTAATTCCCTAACTTTTGCCTGAATCGCCCTTTCGGGTTTTCGATCCACCGGGAAACCCCTTTTTGCCCAAGCCGCCCTTTCGGGTTTTCAACTTGCCGGGTGTACAGATCTTTTTTGTTTTTTTTTTGTTTTTTGTTTTAATTTTTTTTTTATCCCTAACTTTTGCTTGAACCGCCCTTTCGGGTTTTCGGTCCACCGGGATGCCCATTTTTGCCCAAGCCGCCCTTTCTGGTTTTCGACTTGTCGAGTTATTTTATGCGTAGTATCTTTTGACTATGTCTGCATTCGCAGGGTGCGGCAAATCATCGCCATCCATGGTGGTCAGAATCATTGCACCACCAGAAAATATGCTCTTGATCACAAATGGTCCTTCATATGTAGGAGTCCATTTGCCCCTGGGATCACTTTGCGGCAAGATAATCCGCTTGATTACGAGATCTCCGACTTGATACACCTGACGTCTGACTTTCTTATTGAAGGCCTTGATCATCCGCTTTTGATACGCCTGACCATGGCATATAGCGGCGAGTCGCTTTTCGTCGATCAAATTGAGTTGATCAAGTCGGGTCTGCATCCAATCATCTTCATTCAAACCGGCGTCCTTCATAATCCTTAGAGAAGGAATCTGAACCTCCATAGGCAGGACAGCTTCCATGCCATATACCAAAGAAAATGGGGTTGCCCCGGTTGAAGTATGTGCCGTCGTACGGTATCCATGTAGAGCAAACGGTAACATCTCATGCCAGTCTTTGTAAGTGACTGTCATTTTCTGAATGATCTTCTTAATGTTTTTGTTCGCAGCTTCAACAACACCGTTCATCTTCGGCCGATAGGGAGATGAATTGTGATGATAAATCTTGAACTGTTCGCACAAGGCGGTGATCATCGTGTTATTCAGATTTGTACCGTTGTTTGTGATGATCCTGTCTGGAACACCATACCGGCATATGAGATTTTGCTTGATGAAGCGGGCAACCACATTTTTAGTAACAGAGGCGAAGGAAGCTGCTTCGACCCATTTGGTGAAATAGTCAATGGCAACCAGGATGAAGCGATGTCCGTTGGAAGCCGTGGGCTTGATCTCTCCAATCATGTCAATGCCCCACATTGCAAATGGCCAAGGAGCAGTCAGAACGTTGAGAGGAACCGGAGGGATATGAACTTTATCAGCGTAGACTTGACATTTGTGGCAAGTACGGGAATGTTGATGTCAGTCAGCTTCCATGGTAGACCAGTAATAGCCTGCCCTTAGGATCTTCTTAGCCATTGTATGCCCGCTCAAGTGAGTGCCAAATGTGCCGCTGTGTATCTCAGTCATGATCAATTCAGCTTCAGCTTTGTCTACGCATCAGAGTAATACACAATCATGGCTTCGTTTGTAAAGGATGTCGTTGCTCAGGAAGAATTTGGCAGCAAATTTCCTTAAGAACTTCTTGTCATTTACGGAAGCTCCTTCGGGATAATCTCTGGTCTCGAGATACCTTTTGATTTCATGGAACCAAGGTTGTTCCACTATTTTTTCGGTATTAATCTCGTGACAATGCGCAGGTTCATCCATTCGCTCGATGGTGATTTGGGGAGCCTCGTTATCCCTGTTGAGTTTAAACATGGAAGACATTGTAGCTAGAGCATCTGCTAGCTGATTCTCTTCTCGCGGGAAATGCTCGAAGGTAACTTGCTCGAAATGAGGCAACAATGTCAGGACATGTTCTTTGTATGGGATAAGATTAGGGTGCTTGGTATCCCACTCTCCTTTGATTTGACTGATAACCAAAGCCGAGTCCCCAAATACGACCAAAGATTTGATTCCCAAGTCTATAGCAGCCTTGAGACCAAAGATGCAAGCTTCGTACTCAGCCATGTTATTCGTGCAGCTGAAGCAAAGTCGGGCCGTGAAAGGTGTGTGACAGCCTTCCGGAGAAATGAGTACCGCGCCGATACCATTTCCAAGTGCATTTGAAGCACCATCAAAGTACAGGGTCCATCGGGATCCCTTTTCGGGTCCGTCATACGGTCCATCACTTTCAATGTTGTCCAAGTTCATGATATCCTCGTCTGGGAAGTCAAATCTCATGGGTTGATAATCTTCGATAGCTTGATGAGCCAGATGGTCAGCTAGTACACTCCCTTTTATAGCTTTTTGGGTGGTGTACTGGATGTCATACTCAGTTAGGATCATTTGCCATCTAGCTATCCTTCCAGATAAAGCGGGCTTTTCGAAGATATACTTGATAGGATCCATTTTGGAAATCAACAAGGTAGTATGAGTCAACATATACTGTCTTAGTCGGCGAGCAGCCCATACCAAAGCGCAACAAGTTTTCTCGAGCAGTGAGTAGCGAGTCTCACAGTCGGTAAACTTTTTGCTAAGGTAATAAATAGCATGCTCTTTTCGACCAGACTCGTCATGCTGGCCCAAAACACACCCCATTGAGTTATCCAAGACGGTCAAATACATGATCAATGGTCTTCCTTCGACGGGTGGCATCAGAATAGGAGGTTCTAGAAAATACTCCTTGATTTTATCAAAAGCAGCTTGGCAATCGTCGTTCCATTCAACTACCTGATCTTTCTTCAAGAGTTTGAAAATTGGCTCACAGGTAGAAGTCAGATGCGAGATGAATCTGGCGATATAGTTCAGGCGCCCCAAGAATCCTCTAACCTCCTTTTCAGTACGGGGAACAGGCATCTCTCGTATTGCTTTCACTTTTGTTGGATCGACTTCAATGCCTTTGTTGCTTACAATGAATCCCAGAAGTTTACCAGACCTAACTCCAAAAGTGCACTTACTTGGATTCAGCCTGAGTTTGTATTCTTTCAACCTGGCAAACAGCTTTTCTAGATGTTCAAGGTGCTCTTCCTCTGTTTGTGACCGAGCTATCATATCGTCTACGTAAACTTCAATCTCATGATGTATCATATCATGAAACAAAGCTACCATGGCGCGTTGATAAGTTGCCCCTGCGTTCTTCAGCCCGAACGGCATCACCTTGTAACAGAAAGTGCCCCATTGTGTGACAAAAGTTGTTTTCTCCATATCCTCGGGGGCCATTTTGATTTGATTGTAGCCCGAGAATCCATCCATGAAGGAAAACACTTTGTGCTGAGCTGTATTGTCGATCAAAATGTCAATGTGTGGAAGTGGAAAATCATCTTTCGGGCTGGCCCTATTCAAATCCCGGTAGTCCACACACATCCTGACTTTGCCATCTTTCTTAGGTACTGGCACGATGTTAGCGACCCATTGAGGATAGGACGTAACAGCCAGAAAGCCAGCGTCGAATTGCTTCATTACTTCTGCTTTGATCTTTTCAGACATGTCAGGCCTCATTCGGCGAACTTTTTGCTTGATCGGTGGACAGTCCTCTCTTGTGGGGAGACGATGAACCACGATGTCTGTGTCTAAACCCGGCATGTCTTCATAAGACCAAGTGAAGATTTCAACATACTCATTCAACAACTGTATCAGGCGCTCCTTGACTCTTGGTTCCAGATTGGCACCCACTTGCACCTCCTTTCGGTCTTCCTCGGTCCCTAAGTTGACAGTTTCCAATGACTCTTTGTGCGGTAAGATGGCCCTTTCCTCTTGTTGTAGAAGTCTGGCTAGTTCCCCTGGTACTTCACAACCTTCGTCATCTTCATACCCGGCTTGATTGACCAGATCTTCAGAGTTATTGAAGGATATAGCAGAATAGTCACCCATGGAATCCGGAGTGGATGGGTACCTGCATTGGTGAGTGTGGGTGTGTGTAAGGGATAGCCATCCTTAAACAAAAAAAATGCAAAAGGAAAGAAAATGAACACAAGCAGTTTATCAAATGAAAAACGTCCAATGAATCATTAAACATGGCATATGGATATGAAAAATAATCAAAACCCTTACAAATGGACCTACATGCCCCGGGCAAGGCATGAGGTGAAAAGATAGTGTACGGATTGTTTGAAAATAAATATTACAGACCAAATAGGAAATGTTTAACAGATAAATTACTGATGAATAAAAGTGATGGGGACAAAGTCTTTTACCTCCCAGTTGCACAATCCTCCTTTGACAGTTGGGTAAATCCATTCTTCAATGTTGCTCTCTTTGTCTTCATCCTCCAAAGCGTTGATTCCGTAGGGAGAAATTTTGACTGGCGCTCTTTCAATCTTCGAACGGCGCATCGCTTTCTGGCCTACGGCAGTGAACCCTAATCCAAATTTGTCTGTCTTATGCGGAATATCAGGCAACTGCCCCCATGCTGAATTCTTCCCCTCCTTTATTGCGGCCCTTGCGTCCTCCTGAGATTCCATCCTGGCCATCTGCCTCGGTGTCTCAGCTGCCAACTTTACTACTATTATTTCAGGAAGGACTTCTTCGAAATGCTGGAAAGGCGTCTCAATGAATTCCCCTTCTACCTCCACATACCGGAAGGAATTCAGGTGGCTAATCATGTACTCCTCTTCGCCATGGACAGTAATGATCTTTCCCTTAACAGGATACTTCAACATCTGATGTAAGGAGGAGGTGACTGCCCCAGCATGGTGTATCCAAGGCCTACCCAGCAAGCAAGAGTACGACGGACGGATATCCATCACATAGAAAGTAGATTTAAACACCTCAGTGCCTATCTTGATGGGAATTTCAACCTCCCCATGGACTATTCTCTTCGAACCATCGAAAGCTCTGACAACAATATCACTCAGTTTCAATTCCAACCCTTCACAATCTAGTCGGTCCAAGGCCTTCTTAGGCAGTACATTCAGCGACGAACCAGTGTCGACCAAGACATGTGCGAGAGTAGTTCCTCGACACTCGACTGAAATGTGCAAAGCATCATTGTGGTTTCTACCTTTAGGAGTTAGGTCGGCATCAGAGAAACCTAATCCATTGTCTGCAGTCAGGCTAGCCACACAATTTTGAAATTGATCCGCAGAGGTTTCCTGGGGCACATGGGCTGCCTTCAGGAATTTTATCAGAGCTTTAGCGTGCGCTTCCGAGCAAAGTAGTAGTGCCAGCATGGAGATCTTTGAGGGGGTTTGCCCCAGTTGTTCTACCACATCGTAATCACTCCTTTTGATTATCCTCAAAATCTCATCCATTTCCTTCTTGGAGGTTTCCGGGATGACCAAGGGTTGAGCCCTCGTCCTGACGAGCTCATCTTGGATTCCCTTACCTTTGTCAGCAGTGGTAGGAGGGACAGTACTAGGAACAACAACATCTTCAATCAAAGGGGTTCTAGCAGAGAGTTTTATTAGTGCAGGGATGACCTTGTCGGCAGATGAGGGTCCAAAGATTGCTCTTGGAGGGGCAATCTCTGGAGAAAAAATTCTCCCGCTCCGGGTGATTTTGCTCGTGCCTGCGATGTTACCAATGCTGGCTTCTTCATCATCCGAACTTTCTTCAGTTATTTCGATTTGTTTGATACCATGGTAGTAGACGTCACCGCCATAGTTCCATGGTATTGACTTCTCAGAAACATAGGGGACATGCCCTGGCATTGTTATCTTCAAAGGAACAGATTTCGTAGCTGGTGTAATCTTAACAGGCTTTTTGACGGCCTTGGAAAGATTGGTGTGAATGGTTATGATTGAGACATCTTCAGTATGGGTTAGAGTAGCAGAAACTTTTTCAAACAAAATTTGTCGACTATCCATAAGGCCTTGGATGCCTTTCTTCAGTAACGGACAATCAAACGGCAGAGAGTAACAACAATAGCAGTCTTCTTTACATCCCGGGAAGATCCCGGCCCTTAACAGATTCAACTTGATGGTTAGCAATGGGGTTATCAGATCATTGACATCAGCAACATACAAATCCTCTTCAATGGCATTGACATTTCGGCCGTGCTTCGGCATGGGAGCAGATATCACATTAGGCTTCTCCGGAGCGTCAAACTCTACTTCCTTCGCCTCTATCAGGTCTTGGATTTTATGCTTGAGTGCCCAACAATCATTGGTGTCGTGCCCGACACTGTCAGAATGGTAGGCGCATTTAGCATTAGGATGATAATGCGGAGAGGACGTATTCACATTCTTTGGTGCCTCTTTGATAGTGGCGAGATTCAATTTCAACAGATGGGGAAGCACTTGCGCTGGAGTCATATTAATACGGGTGAACTGCCGTTGTGGCCGTTCCACTCGTTGTTGATTTGGTCTGGATTGGTTATAGCGAGGCTGCTCACTTGAAGGGTTTTGAATCATTACGGCCCCCACGGTCGGCCGACGCTCAGTCTTCCCTGCTCTTCTTTGGGAGTATACCACAGCCGTTTCCTTCTTAAAAGGTTTCTTCTCAACACTTGCAGCAACACCCTTCTGAATCTTTCCTGACTTGATGCCAGCTTCTATTCTTTCGCCCGTTAAGATCAAATCGGTAAACCTCGCGGAAGAGTTACCAATCAGATGATTGAAAAATGGCCCAGATAGGGTCCCTAGAAACATATCAACAAGTTCACGGTCGGTTAAAGGAGGCTGCACCCTGCCAGCCAAATCCCTCCATTTTTGTGCATATTCTTTGAACCCTTCGCCTGTTCCTAGTGACATACCCTAAAGTTGGGTACGAGTAGGAGCAAGGTCAGAATTGTACTGATATTGTTTGTAGAAGGAGGTGGCCAAATCTTCCCAATTTCGGACGCTGGTTCCCTCTAGCTGATAAAACCACTCCAATTGAGCCCCAGAAAGGCTGTCTTGAAAGAAATGAATCCAAAGGTTTTTATCTGCCGTATAGGGTTGGATCTTTCTTACGTAGGACCTGAGATGCATTTTTGGACAGGACAGCCCATCATACCTCACAAACACTGGCACTTTGAACTTTGGGGGAATCACAATCCCGGCGACCAAACCCAAGTCTTCAAAATCCAAACCCGGTACTCTTTGTAATTCCATGGCGGCCAACCTGTCTTCTAAACCCTTGTATTTATCATCAGTTGGAGGGTATTGTTGATCAGAATAATCTTCATCCTCTTCGACCTTCTCTTCTTCCACATCGGACTCGGAAGGTACCGCAACCCCACCTCCTTTGCTGGTTCCTTCATCAGAAGTAGGAGGAAATTCAAGCACTCTCCGAGCTTCTCCGTCAAATCTTCTCCCTAAAGTAGCCACCCCGAGTCTCTTTTTCTTCTTTTTCACCGGGTCTTTATTCCCCAGCAAGGTCTTGAGATCCTCCTGACCTTTAGCCAAGGTTGTCAGGAGTTGCTGGAACTGTGCATTTTGAGCTTGTAGGTCTTTGACTGTTTGCTCGAGATCCATCCTACTGAAATAAACAGTAGACAGATAAGGAAACCTGGAGTGAGACCTGCTTATGCACATGATGAATGGTATGCTTATGTTTGCAATGCATTCAAGGATTTAGAACTTTCAAAATTGTTGCAGACAAAGAAGAACGCACGTCATATTAATAAGAAGAAATTTGTTAGTACATAAATGCCCCATGGGCCAAATATTACAAAAACAACTTCTCAAGGTAAAAAGACATTGCGCATCCTCTTTGGTGCGATGTAGGTGTTGAGGGCCTCTTGCTCATGGAGTCGGCGGGTAAGCTCTAGAACCTTCTTCTCACTAGCGTAGAAGCTGGCTTCAAAAGTGCTCCGTTCCTCCTTGAGCTGAATCCAACTTTTCTGCATTTCCTCCCACGATGTAGGCATGTCAGGATGTAGGATGGTGTAGGGAACCTCTCCTTCCTTGACGGGCTCTTTAATCACCGGGAGTACATGAGGATAAGGCATCATTAGACTTTGGGCTCGGGCTCGTACCCACTTGAGATAAGGCTCAAGAGGGATGGAGTTCTTGTGTCCCAACATCTTGCTATCAACCTTGTTGGGCCTTCCCCAAGCTCTGATGAATCTTTGGCGAAGTCCTTGCGCATCGTTGTCGAAGTCAAAAACTAGGTCAGGAATCAACATGTCGTAAGGGCCATCCCTCCGTGCATATCCAAATTGCCTCAAAGCTAGGCAAGGGTTGTAGGTGATACCTCCTCTGATTCCAAGTAAAGGAACATTAGGAAACTCTCCACAACGATCGACGATGATGACATTTTCTCTGGACCGAGAACACCAATGTACATCAGAGTGAGTAAGAGTCATCAACCGTTGGGACCACCTTGAGCCTTGGTCATTCTTCAAGACAGATTGTGGAAGGTGCGAAATAAACCACCTTGCAAGGAGAGGAGTACAGCACATGAGAACACCCCTCTTTCTCATTGTTCGTGTGTAAAATGAGTGAAGGATGTCCCCAAGCAATGTTGGTATTGGGTTTCTGGACAAGAAGATTTTGACGGCGTTGACATCTATCAATTGGTCAGAGTTTGGGAACAAGACCAACCCATAGACAAGGAGTGCCACAATTTCTTCAAAGGCTTGAAGGTCCAATGAATTCCAACATTCTTGTGCCTTCTCAAACAAGAATTTTGCTAAGAATCCTTTGACGCTGCTTCTGGTTTCCCAATGCCCCTTGATGTCGGATGGTTGTAGATGTAATGCTCGAGCAACATCTTTCGGCTTTGGTTCCTTTTCCGTACCGTTGAAGGGTAGTTGATTAAGGATAGGGATTCTTAGGAGTTGAGAAAACTCCTCCAAAGTGGGCACCAACTGGTAATCAGGGAAAGTGAAGCAGTGGTGAAGAGGGTCAAAGAACTGGAATAGCACTTTCATCATGTCCTCTTTAATGTTGGTGTTGACTAAGCTGAGCAGTCTATCATGTCTTTCACTGAAGGATGAGCTTTCCGGAATTCTTGAGGTGAGCTTTCCGGGATTGTACATTTCTATATGGTTGTAATAGTAACTTAGGACTTATTTTTACTTGCAATCCCCATTTGTAAATATGTACCCTCATCCCCTAAATATTGTAATAGCGTAGGACTTTACATTTCTGCAATTTATCGCTTTCAAATGTAAATGCTAGTAATTAGGCGTGTATGGCAAGATACGAAAATCAACAAATAAATCACCCTAATCATGACTAAATACATACAATCAAACACACTTTTCACACATGCACCCTTAGGGTAATCTCACTTGTTTCCTATCGGAAAATAGTCATGTCCCTCGAACATGGGCGTTTTAGCAAAGACCCTCGATAAAAGATCGTAGTCCCTCGATGACCCTCGATGTTGCCTTCGATAAACGATCTAGTCCCTAAAACGACATTGCTAAAACGTCCTATATGTTGCCTTCTATGACTATATAAACGTTCCAACGCCCGTCCCTTCACATCTAACGATGGGGCTTCTTACCAAATCAATGGTAAGATTGCAACATCTAAAGGAGGAGTAAAAGAACATCTAAGACCTTTTGAGTAGGTAGGTTTGCTCTTAGTTACTCGCTTGCTCACGACAAAAATATTCCATACACCTACACTTTCATTTTGAAATATTTTTTAAAGAGAACACTTCATACGCGTTCTTATAGAAACGAGAACCATTACAAAGACACCTTTTCAAAATCACTTTCAAAAACACATCTCACAAACACCTCTTTGAACTATTTTCGAAATAAACACTTTGTATGCGTTCTTATAGAAACGAGAACCATTACGAAGTTCCATTTTCAAAAATACTTTCAAAACCCACACCACAAGCACATTCAAACAAAAGCAAGTGATCTAGCGAGTAACTAAGAGCTCATGGAAAACCATGGATGAAAAAGGTGCTAATACCTTCCCTTTTCATAATCTACCCCCTGAACTCAAGAAAACATCTCTAAAGGTCTTTCCTGTGCTTTTTCACCTTTCCTTTTGGATAAAAGAAAAGTCAGTGGCGACTCTAAACCGCAACATTTGCAAACACAAATGCAAAACAATCAAGTCAGTTCTCCCACCGTATCACACCCGTCAAGAAATGAATTTGAATAAAAACTTTACGTAATAAATCTGTGCACATATGTGGAGGCCTTGGTTCTATTTTACATATCTTCACGTGAACATCTTCTGTGAAAGGAGTAACCAGAAAGAAGCGATCCTTGAAATGCTTCACATTGTCATAATAAGTATCAAATAATTTAGAGATTTGCCTCAAAGAAATATGGCATAAACCGTGTACATTATTAGGACTATGTTGAGTCTTGAAGAAATGGAAGAACAATATCATGGTAGGCTTACCCCCTTGAACTCACACGAATGTTAGAAACCTTGAAAAATTCCCAACTCACCCAATGCAATTACGAAGGGGAGATCATCAAGTGCTTCATAATGTTGAAGTCATTAAATGGAAGGCAGAAGCCTATAAAAGAAAATAAATACTTGCAGACGGGAATGGCACACCCATCGTATTGGTTGTATATTCTCTTATCTCTATTTGGTGGAAGCACTCCCAGTCGAACAAAGAGCCCTTATCAATCAAAGTATGATCCATTCCACCTTCGCATGAGAAAGCAAAAACGACGCCTAATATTTCTTGATCAACCCAGTCGCCTGAAATTTCTTTATGCATCTTGCTAGTCATAATTGGTGCAATCACTATGATAAGAAACACTACCAATAATAACCTAATTTAGACAAAATAATATATACAAGAAAGTTCAAATGCAAATACTCTTACTAGAAAGCGTTGACAACAAGAGAAGTCTCTCAAAAAGAAAATCAAAAGTCTCAAAATCTCACTACCTAGAAACCCTAGAAAAGACACAAAGTTAGGAGAAGACGTTGGCTTATCTCGAAGGAGAGGGATCGATCGATCATGCATGTCAAGTGCCAACAAGCAAAGGTCTTTTGTGAAATTGACCAAAAACTAAGAGGAAAAGTTTGCAAGAAAGAATAACAAGAAGAAGTATAAAAGTTATTTTTGTAGGCCGCTAATGGCATAAAAGGAGCAAAGTGACGCTTCACAAACCATTTATACGCGCCTTAATCATCAAAGGTTGTACGATCCATAATGCACCAAAACAATCATGATTTCATCGAAATTTGTTTAAAGTACTCTAGAGAAGAGGAAACATCATCACCAACTAGCATAGGGACACATGTCAACTGTTCTCAACTAAATGTTACCCATTATAATAAAAAGATTAAAAAGTGCGTGTTCTTGAGGGCATTGACGTCCCATCCAAGGTTTTCTTGTCCCCAGATCCTACGACCAAGTAGAAACGCGTATTGTAAAGTATAAATAAGGGATAGTGGGACAACTATTATAGGTTGCATGTAATACCTAAAGAGAAAGGGCCAATATTTACATGGAAGAAGTAGACCGTGCAACACAAGTATACATTTTCTTATCTTGAAGCATGTGATTATGCCCAAGGGAGCTCTGCTGGTAGCCCCGGTCAATCTGACGAATAACTATGATTCCATATCTCACTACACACTTTTAGTTTCCAACCACTTCTCATATTTAACAGTGAAAACACATCATTTCTTTAGTATTCAAATTCATCCTCATTCTCACATCACTTTTATTCTCATACTGACTTGAGCATTAGAGTGTTAATCTTGCAGGTCAAACTCATCTCCGCCGCACCAGAAGCTCATGTCCCGCAGCAAGCACTACTCCTCCGTTCTGTGATCAATATTTGTTTCTTCCACAAAACACCTTCATTCTCCTTAAAGATCCACTTGCATCAACCACCTTTTGCATTTTAGGTTGTCTTACAAGTTAAGTACGATTCTTCTCCAATAAATTCATTTTATCATTCTCTTCTTTCAACTGATTCTGACTTTTCTTTGCTATTAAATGTCTCCCTTAAGGTCTTTGATTTCAAGTCTTGCAACTCTTCAGGCACATTTAAAACATAAAAAATAAAATCAAACCATATTTTTGAGGTGGTATAATCTCCCTCGTCACTAGAGGTGTTTGCGATTTTGTTTGGATCATTTTTAAGGTAACAACTCATCTGATTCAAAGATAAATTTATTTATAGTTTGATTTTGGATGATATATTAACAAAAATTGATCCTATCTAATCTAAATTAATGCAGTTTAATTTAGATTGGTTTTTTGAATATCCAAATTATAAATTATATTTTTATTAATATTATAAAAATACTAATAAATCATAAATTTAACATAATACATAATATATAGTATATTAAAAATTAATATTATAAAATGAAATGATGGATTATGAAATAATAAAAATAAATAGATTAAACTAAGCTAATAAATAATATTAAAAAAAATTATCATCTAATAATAAATTCATGTAACATTTCATACGAATAAATAAATAAATAAATAAATATAAATATATATATATATAATTCGGTTTAATTTGAATTAATTTTTTATTCATTTGAATCAATTTTCAATTTTTATTTAGATTGATTTAAATTTAAACACTCATACTCATCACCATAGGATGAATCAATCGATAGTGTGGACTCCATTAAAAAAAATGGTAGAAAAAACCTTAAGTATGGCACAATTTCCAATTCCATCCAAACGCCTCATGTTTTCTTCTAAACGCCGCCCCACATTTGAAGCATACTCCACAAAGGTGTTGCATGCCTATCCAGGAGATCAATGCCCCATTAATTAAGCATATTCAAATTGTTATTTCTAACTTTGCTATTTTTAATTGTATTCAAAACTTTTTACAACAACCAATATATTGTGTTTTTTTATCATTATTTATCTTTTTACTATAATTTCTTTAATCATTTAAGTTCTTGAGATTAAAATTGGGTAGAAATATAATATTTAATAAAATATTACTATTAAAATTTAATCTATATAACCGTCCTCACTTAATAAAATAATACTTAATTGTTATTGTTGTATTTAAAAAAAAAATTCATTATTATTGCATTGAAAAGTAAAATCCATAAGGAATTAATAAAAGAAACAAAATTTCATGCAAATAAAAAGGGATGGATTGGAGGGAATAAGAAAAAACACAACACATATAGTTGCCATATGAATGTCATGTGGCAAATGTACCAATGATTTAAATTTAGATTTAAGAGAATGAACAAAGCATTCTAGGGACTGTATATTGTCTTCTAAAGTATTATTGACTAGTACAAAGGAAAATTGGCTCGAGTTAAGCCTTTGAAGGAAAACAAATTATGTAGCCATGTCTTCAACATTGAATGCGACCATTCATAATCGTGTCTGGTGTCTGTGTCTATGTCAGTGTTTCACATAGAATGAATGAAACTTAACGACTTAGTTCAATGACCTATAGCTCGACCACACCGCAAAGCATTACTTGGTATTGGATACTCATCTCTCCACGAATTTGCCGGAGAATACACGCGAAGATAAAACTGTTGTCCTAAGTAACGACGGGCCCAATTCTCTGATCTCACATTCCACATTCCCACATTGTCCAAAGGCATGTACACTGCACTCCATGACTTGGGATATACCTGAACTGTGCAACGAGAAATCGTGTCTCCCAAATTGTAATTTGATCTACTTGAAGCTGACCATTGTCCTCCATCCATTCTGAAAATATCGATATCGTATAAATGTTGCATTATTTTTGAATGAGTCTTAAGTTTTGTTAGGTGAATGTGAACCTTACCCTACAACAAAGAAGTGATGACCATCAATGTGCCAAGACTGCACGGTATCTTCAGGATTTTCAAACACGATTTCCACGTAGCCTCGAAAATCAGCAGCCATGACAGAAGTCTGGAGGTAACCACCACCGCCCGTAGGATTGTCCGAAATACTTCCAAGGCTGAAAACTCCTTGGATATTGAAATAATCAGCTAGTTTAAGTGGTGTATCGGGGTTGATGAATGAAACGCTATTAACAGCGTATCTTTGCTTGCCATTGATAATAGGTGCTGAGTTTTGAAGTCTAATTGTACGCGTCGTGTTTATCAAACCATAATGGTAAGATCCTTGCGGATTAGGTCTCGGTCCACTAGCCGAAAGATTCCTCCTGAGTGGTGAAACATTCTTTTTAGTATATTATTCGATGATTACATACACAAATATGTAACACAATTTATAACATTACCTGAGGGAGCGAGCTTGTTCGAGAGACCAATCGATTTGAACCGTGAGGCCATCTGGGGGAGGACCAGAAACAGTTTTCGCCGAGTTACTGTAATGAAGTATGGAGGTGGCTGTCAACACTTGAGCGGTAAACCGCGAAGAGACAACGATATAATAGTCTTGTGGCGGTTGATCGGTTGTAACCAATACCGAGTAACTTTGTCCCAAATGAATGTCAAGGGAATCATAAGTGTTTTGTAATGTGTGAATTCCTTCTACTTCAACTAGTTTCATCTTATGCCCTTGAATTCTGAAATTGATGGAAGTTGTGAGTCCAACATTTGATATGCGGAATCTGTAAGTCTTGCCTGCCAAACAAACCAGAAACTGACATTAACTCGAGCGAACAAGTGGACCGCTTGTGTTAGAATCAATCATCAAGAAAACAAAAATGTCTGAAATTGTTGTAATGTACCTTGATCAACATTGAATGTGAAAGCATTAGAACCATGACCATTGATGATAAGTCCATCAGGAAAAGGAAGGTCACTTCCATTGTCTAGAATGGCCTTCAGATCCTGAAAGAAGAAAAGTCACGGATCTGAGATAAGACGGCTCAACTTTAAACGATCTCGAGCATTAGTTCAGAAAGAGTAAAGCTACTTACAGTGTGATTTCTGCTGTACCAATCTCCGGCCAATACAGTGAAATCATTTGCCGGAGGAGGAAACGGTACCGGAATCATAGGACGGCTGTTAATTTTGATGCCACCATAACCACCTGCAGCCTTGTGAAATTCAAGGGAGGGAAAGTAAAAGAAACTACCAATCTGATCTTTTACTTGAAGAACATATGTGAAGTTCTTCCCTGGTGGAATAGGACAGTTTGTTCCATATACTCCATCTTGCCATGAATTCCTTCTCTGCTCTACTCCATTCCTAATCAAGAATCATTTAATATTAGCCTAACACTCAACTAATGGCCTATAAATAAGAACTAACTTACACAGTTTCTACATTGTACTATTCAAATTTAACTTCATAAACATCTCTCCGAATCTATGTAGCACCGACACCTCTGAAAAAGTACGTCATGTCGGTCTATGAAACCAGCACTTATAATTAGGTTATTTTTTCAAATGATTACCGGTGTCAACGTATCAATGTCATTGTCGGTGTCCGTGCTTCATAGATCAGAATAGCTAACTATGAAAAACTATGATATTGTTTCTAAAGCTAATACTTAAAACACAAAACTAAACAAGAAATTTAACAGAAAAAGAAACTCACCAAGAAAAAAGAAAAGGCTGATCCAAGCTATTGAAAACACTGATAATCAAGTTATCATTAGTAACAGCTTCAATCTGAGGTCCTGGAAACTGTCCATTTATCAATATACCCTGCCATTTCATAAACCAAACATTCAATACATTTCATTAAAAATAAAGTAAGAACAAAAACAAAATAGAACTTAGAAGAACAATATAAAATATAACCTGTTGTTTAACTCCAAGAGGATAGATATCTCCAAAGGTAACATTCCAAGTATAGAATCTATAAGGATCTTCTCCATTTGAGTTTGTCACAACAAGAAACACTAGTAACAATAATGAGAGAGAACTTAGTCTCATTGAGTACTCCATTTCTTCAACTAACACTTTTCTTTTTTTCCTTTGGCTTTAGAGCTTTATAAATGAGATGTTATGTTATGTACTTATGTTTTTTGTCGGTGTAATAAAGAGAAAGAGAGGATTCTTCAACATGAGTAATGGTAATGGACCAGTTTTCAATGTATGAGCTGTATATATTTCAGTATCTTTATTCTTTTCAAAGAGTTTGACAGTACACTATAATATAGATTTGAATAATGTAAAATAATAACAGGTATGAAAGTTTTGTAGAAAAATTGAATGCACTGAAATGTTACAAAGCAAGAATGCATACTTGTTGAGTCATTTTGCTTTGTCATGAAGGAAGCATGGATGTGGAGTGTAATTACTAATGACTAAATAAATAAGAAATAATAATAAAGTTAAACAAACGTGGAATTTCTTAGTACATCCTAATAGTTATAATAGTAATAATAAAGTTAAACAAACGTGGAATTTCTTAGTACATCCTAATAGTTATAATAGTAATAATAAAGTTAAACAAACGTGGAATTTCTTAGTACATCCTAATAGTTATAATGCGGAAAACATCTCTAACGATTTTAAAATAGTTTTTGGATATGTATTTTTGAACGAATCTTTAAAATGTGTTTCAAAAAATAAATATATTCAAAAAACTTTTTTTACACGTTATTGTAATTTAAAAGTTGAATTTAAACATTCAGTGAAGGTTTCAGATATGCACATCTGAGTCCACCTTAAAAGTATTTCAGATGTGCATATCTGTAACTCCTAATGAACCAGAAAATATGAAAGGTGGTTCGTTCGGATATGCATTTTCGAAACTTGGAGGTATTTGAGGAATTTCGCCAGGACTCCTAAGAAGATGTAAGAACGCATAAAGATATTTCCAAACAAACATTAGATTTGATAGAAGTGATGGGAAAAATAGCAAGTATACTATTTTGCCTCTTGTAATAATAGGGAACTTCCTCGAGTGTCGATCTCAAGGACTGCACAGAAGTACCGAGTTTAATTCATAGTTTAATTAAACAAAAACTAAATTTGGGGTTTTGGTTTGGAAATTGTCACTTAACAATAATTAAAAATAAGCAGAAATATAAATGAACTTTTTACTAATATGAGGAGCATGTCAGGGTGTGGTGTGTAATTTTCTCTGTAACAACCTTGAATCTTGATTTCTTCAACAAGTTCATAAAACCAATTACCAGCCCTTTAGGTTATTTTCCTCAAATAACCTTAGTGGGAAAACCTTTGAACGTTCATCCTAAATCCTAAGTCCTTAGAGAGTTATGATGAAATCAAGCCTTTTTTTTATCAAGAGTTAATCAGTAACTATAAGGTATCCCTAGTCCTAGGTGATATCTATTATAGTCTAATCGTACAAAAAATTTAACAACCACAATCCAACTGGTTGTTAACCGTAAATCAGTCATAATTGGTCTGATCAAGAAAGCATAAAAACATTGCACGATTAAATTGACAAATAAAAACCATGAAATTGGTAAAATCGAAAATTCAAAGTCATTACAAATTCAAATCAGGGACACCCCTAACATCGGAGGGTTTAACTACTCATATTGTTCAAAGTAATTTTAATAACAATAAAGATATACATTACAAATTGATGGTGAACTTTGATCTTCATTTGGTTCTGCTCATGAAAGATCTTCGTTCTCCAAAACTTGCATAGGCTTCAATATTCAATCGTCTGAATTCTTCGTGTGGCAAAAATTCCTCTAATTCATCGTGGAAACTTATCTAAATAGCAAAAACTCACTTAGGTTGGTTGGAAGTACCCAAAACACCCTTGCAGATCAATACTCGGGCAAAAATTATGAAAACACAAAAATCAGCGTCGCTGGCCAACACAGGCCGTGTTAGGCAACACGGGTGCCCGTGTTGGCCCTTGAAATTGGCAAATTATTTCTCAAGTCCCAGGGGTAGCAAAACGGCCCGTGTTGGACAACACGGCCACTCATGTTGCACCCCTGATTCTTCCTCAATCTCACTCTGCTTCAGGTATTGCAACATGGGTCGTGTCCTGTGACACGGGCACCCATGTTACTAGGCTGGCTTCCCAATTTGACTTTCTCTGAAACTCCAAGTTTTTGTACTTTTTTTGCCCTAAATTGTGCTTTTATATTCCTCTGACCCGGAAAATACTAAAACACGCAACCAAAATATAAAATGCGATAAAATAAAATAAAACACTCGACAATAACAGAAAAAATAACTACAATTAATGATAAATAAGTGTGTAAATATCATTGATCAAAAAGCATCCAATGATTAATTTAATTTGAACTTTTCTTTAATTATTGAATTTGAATTTTGTGTCTATTTAGTCCTTAGTGAGATGGATGTATGTGAAACAATATCTCTAAAATCAAATTGCTTGTTAGCTCTATAATTAGTAACTATAATCACCAACAACTTTAAAAATAAGTGTGTTTGAGTGTTTCCATAAGACTTATATGATTCATTTAAAAAAAATTATAAAAAATCAGATAGTGTCTTCCAAAAGTGTTTAATTTTTTTAAAATAGGTGTCAGACACGTATGTATAATTTATGTAACACATTAAAACAAAAAAATATTTTATTTACTTTTACATATTTGTATATTTTAAAGTAAAATGATTAAATATATATTGAAGCAATGTTATAAATAAATATTAAAATACTATAACATATACAGTGGTTTTACTGTCAGAGTGTTTGTATATGTTCTGAATTAGGATCGTAGATGGCCCATCTTAGGACACAAATCAACTTGCCCCTACGCTGAGGATGACCTAAATGATAGCCTAATCCATCATGGCCTAATCTGAGATGTACTTCTCACGTGTTGTTCACTCGAGGACACATTATTAACGTGTTTCACACGCTTCTGATTCGTTACACCCTTTGTAATGGACGCGATTCATCCACTATCCATGAAGTTCATAGCATATCCCCCAGGATGATGAGCACGTGTTGGTCATCCTGACACTCACGTGAAAATCCTGACAGTCATCCATTATAGGTCTGGATATTCAACCCATAATGGAGACCGTTAGCCCAGCGTCGGAGGCTCTATAAATACTCTCATGTACAGGAGAGTCAGCAATTTTATTCATAACTCTCACTATCGCTTACCATTCACTCTTTATGACTTGAGCATCAGAGTGCGTTATAGGTTAAAAAAACCCCTCTGTGGAACTCTTTGGAGTAACAAACAATTTAAGCGGCCACATTCCTCTTATCACAAGCAAGATCAGTGGTGCCGTCTGTGGGAACCCTTGTTTCCCCATCTTCTTCCCCTTAAAACACAAGATTAAAACTAAAAACTAAAAGCTGATCATGGTTGGTCCCAATGACAAGAACAACAGTATGGACACTGTCCTCTCCCCCGCCTACAACGATGATAATGACCACGAGATACTGCCTCCTAAGAACATCACCCAACGAGGAGGGACAAACACACCGCTTCCCCTTTCTCCAAGGATGCCAGGAAGATATCGTGGTGTACGTCAAAACCCGCAGGAATAAAGAGACCCAAGAGTCAGCGTCAGAGACGTTTCAACAAACCTCTGTGCCCCCAATATTGATCTGATGATGATGATTCTTTTTGAAGCAATAAACAAAACGAACTCATTCATCCACCATCAAAATTAAAGGATCGAGCACTAGAGAGGGATTGCCATTCACGTTCCCCTGTGGAGACACTAGCGGTACGAGTCCCAAAATCTTTCCCCGCGACAACCAAGCCGACGCCCGCCACTGGAGAGGCAACAACCCTTGGTGACCAAGAAGCACAATCAGACTTCTCTCCACTATCGCGCCGCGAAAAAAACACAGAGTCACCACCAAACTCTATTTATCCTGATGGAAGGGAAGATATCTAGAGAACCCCAAAGGAATGGATAAGATGGACTTTGTGACCAAGAGAATAGGTACGAAAGTCAATTACACGAGGTGAAGGCATTAGCGCCCCATGCGTCTGTGGTACTCCATAAGATCGACTTTTGTTTGCTCTAATCTAAGGGTGTGTAAAAATCTATGTCTAAAGCTTAATACTAAGGGGGAATGCATGTGAAAGAAAACACGGGGAAAAGAAGGAATATTACAAAGTTTTGCTTGCCTAGGCCCCGCGACCTAATGCTTATGTATCCCTTTCGAGGAATTAGAGCGTCGTAGTTCGACTCACATGTTTTGATTTGTTGTATGTTTTTTACCTTGAAAAAGATTTTTAAAGAAAAGCCAAGCGAAAAAATGAAGTTTGAATTGGTTGGTGTTTTTTACCTTGAAAAAGGGTTTTTGTAGTATTAGAGTGTTTTGAAGTTGAAAGAAAAAAAAATAGTTTTAATGCAAATGCAAAAGAGAAAGAAAAAGGCCTAAGGGAAACTAGCAAAGTAAGCCTAGAGTTGTCATGCAAAGTTGAACCTATAGTTAAGGATGAAAGGGAAATCTACCTATGTTAGCATGAATGGTTTGTAACCTAAGGTCTATCTCAATTCGCTTCCTAAGATCGAATCAAGAAATCCTATGGGGAGCATGGCAAAATAGAAAATAAAAGTAAACACATAAAGCTTGAGGAGTATCCACTCACTCAAGTAGCACACACCTAACTGAGGTATCGTGTCACCAAGGAAAAAAAAGGGAGAGGGATCACGCCTAACCATGATATTGTATCATTGAGGTAGGACAAGGGAGAAGGGACACCTAACCATGATATCAGATCCTCAAGGTAGGATAAAGGGAGGCTTAACCAAGATATCAAATCATCGAGGCGTGCAAGAATGGGTGATTAAGTAGTTCTTAACAATGATAGCACATCATCGTGGAAAGAAGAATAAGAGGCGTCGACTCTTAACTAAGATATCATGTTATCTAGGAAAGAGAAGAACAAGAGTGTATCGTCATAAGAGACTAAACACCTAACCAAGATATCATGTTATCGAGGTAGGAGATAAAAGACAATAATGAGATCACATCGGAGCCTCAACATGAACATAATGTGAGATAATGACAAAGAGGGGGGGGGGGGGTGATTGCAAACCCTTCTCCACTTACCGACTCGATACAAGAATAGCACTATTCGTAGCATCAACTCACAGCGCGAGCTACGAATGACGCGGACTAGAAATTATGGGGGTTGATTGCGAACCTTCCTCCACTTGTCTTCTCTGAGGACTTATCAAAGGGGAATGGGAATGGGACGCCTTCTTTGAGGTCTTTGGCATAAATATAAACACACAGAACTATAGACAAACAAGCACAAGTAGGAATTGTCTGCTACAGGTCTTTTAAAACAGCATTGTCTGCCTAATACAAGGACTCCCAAAATATACATCTCTAGTCCTACTTCTCATGGCATCAGGAAGCGGTATATAATCATACATCTCTATTCCTATTTATCATGGCATCAGAAAAGCGGTAAAGAATTCAAGAGACAAAATGGAACATAAGAGAATACCGATCGAACACAAGCTCGTCGATTATCATACGAAAACAAAGAAACCCAAAAACTTCGTGAAAGCTTCACCAAGCAACAGAGAAATAGTCAGAATCAGATGCAATAATAGCAAGCAATATTGCAAAATGCAAAAATAAATCGCATGTGGAAAGACCGTCGCATTGAAACAAAGTCCCTGCACAAGATAAGTCTATACAAGTGAGACAATAATCCAAATGTCGTGTGTTACACGACAAAGCCTCCAGAAACTTGCACAAGTCACAAACGAGTTAGCAAATAACAATGCAACATCAAATATCACATTACAACTCAAAAATAACAATGAGATGCAAAGGAGCAAAGTACAAATAAACAACGGAAGATGAAAATCAATTACTGGGGCAGCAACATTATTATACAAGGAAATAAACGATAAAATGCACCAGAAGGGGAGAAACTCATCATTAATGTTCACGAAATTCTTAGATATATACAAATGAACATCAAATGACAAATAAAATGGCATGTACATGTGGAATTAAAAATGGGACAACACTATATACAAACATGGAATTAATCATAAATTCACATCGGAAACAAGAAAACTCATTATAAATGCTCAAGAAATGATCAATTATATGCAAGCAAGTGTTAAAGGAAAATGAAGCCAATATGTACACGTGAATCATGAATTCCGGACAACAACATTGCAATTTTAGAGCGCACGAAAAGTCGGAATAAAATCCACCGAAATTAATACCGATATCCATTAAAAGTGCAAACTAGTTTAGGTAAGCATCGAGTTTGAATTAAATCATAGTGTATGTGTGAAAATCATTTTTCGGACAACAACTTTTTCACAAATAGAACACATAAAAATTACTTCCAAAATCAACCAAAACGATACTGATACTCATCAATCACAAAGACAAGCTCCTATAAGTATTTAACAACAATTGAATTGTGCGTTTCGCACCATTTACCAACACCAGACAACCTTGTAATATGTCATGAAATCAACTCAAAAAATATGCCATAAACGGTAAAATTCAACACAATCCATCCATACAACGCGCAATTAACTCGAGTGAACCTTAAATGGTATTTAAATGCGATTTGAAACATATTTACAATTCCGGACAACAATGTACACTTGAACCGAAATTACTCGAAATTGATTTCAACCATTATAAACAGGCGCGGAAATGCAGTTTTCGGTTCAAGTATTACTGTCTAAAAATTGTAAATGAGTTACAAGCGAAAGAATCAAACCGGATGCCTTAATTCCAAGCACAAACCAATATTCAAGTGTTAATGTAATTTTAAGCGATTTGAGGTTTTTTATGTCGAAAAATAGATTTATCAACAAATCCATATAAAATTGCATTAACTCATGAAATTAAACTTAATTCTCAACACAATTTCTCAATCAACATAAATCGAATTTGACATAAAAATTCTCAATCAATTAACCAATTCAGGATTTGTTCAACAACATCACACAGTTCAAGAATCAAAGAAATTCACAATTCTCAAATAAGCACTT